>VXAA01001568.1:1795742-2003968 GCA_013399115.1 Anseranas semipalmata | reverse complement strand
CTGTGCGCACCCTCGGGCTGCTGCCTGCGCCCCTTGCGCGCACCCCGGGGCTCTCCGCTCCGACGTGATGCCTCAGCCGGGGAGCGGGAGCCCGGCCAGTGCTGTCCTGACCGGAGCCGCAGAAGTTGCTCCAGAGGGGTGGGTTCCGAGGGGTGCTCCAGGGCTGCTGGGGAGGGAAGGGGGCACCGGGGAGGCAACCCCTGCCGGCGGGCTGCCTGCTCTCCCCTTCCCTTCTCTTCCCTTCCCAGCCGCACTGGGCAGCGACCACCCAGCCATCCCCGGCAGCCCCCCGGCAGCCAGCAGCACTCGCAGCGATTGCACTCTTTCCCCTCGCATTTGTCCCCCCAAACGCCGTGCCACATGCGCGACCCTAGATGGTCGGGCAAATAAATAAATAAACGCCAGCCTCCTATTTTTATGAGCCATTTAACTCCAAAATAGACCTCCAGTATCTAGTCCCCGCGCTGGATTTCCATATCCAGTCACTCAGCCCTGCTTATCTTCATGTATGGCTGCCTCATGTTTAACACACAATTACATTTTCTCCCTCCAATTCCATTACAAATGGAATCGGGGAGGCATTGTTTGAAGAAATGTACTGCTTCAGTTCTAGTTATGTCGTACAATGCACGGAACAGTGGAAAAAATCTAGACACCAAAGAGTCAACACACACACACACACACACACGCTCCGAGCCCGGCTCGGAGCGCAGCCCGCACCCTTATTTACTGCAGACAAAGTGCTGCCCTGCGGTGGGGCCGGCCAGGGAAGGGGGCCGGGGCAGAGATAACCAAGCGATGGGAAGTTAATTAATTGCATTAAACTATTGACTAACTACCTAGCTCGATCGTAATTCATTTAGAGAATATTAAAATCTGAGGAACAATAATAAAATTGATGCCGATTCCCAGCGGAAGGAGATGGCCAGCAAATTGGATACTTTTCTTAATCTGGCGTAAATAATAACATGCCTGTTCCCACTCCCTCTCAGGCCAATTCCCCTATCATTTATTCCAGGCTCAAAAGCCTGCTTCCATAATTGATATCAGTTACTCAATGAGTGCTCCTTGCATTTGTTCTCGTTATCCATTATAATTACAAAGTTCAACTCGGGCGGCCGGGAGGGGGTCGACCCGGGCCGGACGGTGCGATCGGGAACACCGGGGGGCGAAAGCCGAGCCCCGGCCCCCCCCGGGCACGATTCTGGGGGAAGGATGGGACAGCGGCATTGCGCTGCCAGGGGTGAGGCCCCGGGACCCCACATCAGACCCCACCCTGGGGCCCTTCTCCCCCGGGGAGCGGCTCGGTGCGGCCGAGACGGGGCTGGGGGCACGGGGGTCTCGGGGGACCTCGTCTCGCCCCCCGGTCCCGCTCCCCGCCGCCCGTTTCCCCCGGCCGAGCCGCCGCGCCGGGCTCCGATCGGAGCAGATATTACTATTTCGTTATTTATTCACTTATTTATTCATTTATAAAGTGTTTACTTAGCTCGGTGCAGATGTAACATCTCATTTACAGGTTGGCCCCGGGGCAGAGAAACAATTGACAACNAACACACAATTACATTTTCTCCCTCCAATTCCATTACAAATGGAATCGGGGAGGCATTGTTTGAAGAAATGTACTGCTTCAGTTCTAGTTATGTCGTACAATGCACGGAACAGTGGAAAAAATCTAGACACCAAAGAGTCAACACACACACACACACACACACGCTCCGAGCCCGGCTCGGAGCGCAGCCCGCACCCTTATTTACTGCAGACAAAGTGCTGCCCTGCGGTGGGGCCGGCCAGGGAAGGGGGCCGGGGCAGAGATAACCAAGCGATGGGAAGTTAATTAATTGCATTAAACTATTGACTAAATACCTAGCTCGATCGTAATTCATTTAGAGAATATTAAAATCTGAGGAACAATAATAAAATTGATGCCGATTCCCAGCGGAAGGAGATGGCCAGCAAATTGGATACTTTTCTTAATCTGGCGTAAATAATAACATGCCTGTTCCCACTCCCTCTCAGGCCAATTCCCCTATCATTTATTCCAGGCTCAAAAGCCTGCTTCCATAATTGATATCAGTTACTCAATGAGTGCTCCTTGCATTTGTTCTCGTTATCCATTATAATTACAAAGTTCAACTCGGGCGGCCGGGAGGGGGTCGACCCGGGCCGGACGGTGCGATCGGGAACACCGGGGGGCGAAAGCCGAGCCCCGGCCCCCCCCGGGCACGATTCTGGGGGAAGGATGGGACAGCGGCATTGAGCTGCCAGGGGTGAGGCCCCGGGACCCCACATCAGACCCCACCCTGGGGCCCTTCTCCCCCGGGGAGCGGCTCGGTGCGGCCGAGACGGGGCTGGGGGCACGGGGGTCTCGGGGGACCTCGTCTCGCCCCCCGGTCCCGCTCCCCGCCGCCCGTTTCCCCCGGCCGAGCCGCCGCGCCGGGCTCCGATCGGGGCAGATATTACTATTTCGTTATTTATTCACTTATTTATTCATTTATAAAGTGTTTACTTAGCTCGGTGCAGATGTAACATCTCATTTACAGGTTGGCCCCGGGGCAGAGAAACAATTGACAACAGAGGAGGGGAAAAAAAAAACAACTCGAGAGAATAAAGAGGGAGAGAGGAGGGAAGGGGAGCCGCCGTCGGCGGCGGGGGGCGAGCCCGGCTCTTCCCCGCCCCCCCGAGCTCCCCGGCACCCCCGGCCCGGCTGCCGTCGGGGCAGCGCTCCCGGGGGAAACTGAGGCACGGGGTGCCGGGGTGGAAGTGTCGAGGCCCGGGCACCGTCAGAGCGCACAAGTATTGCTTTCCTTTTTATTCGGGAAGAACTGAGGCTTTCCTCCTGCAGCAGCAGGAGCGGTGGTGGTGGGGAGCAGGGGACGTGCCGGAGGCGGGGATCGAACCCGCGGCCACCGGAGGGTCCGCGCCCCCCAGCCGGGCCCGGGAGCGGCGTCCCCCGGAGGGCGGGCGGCCCCGGCGGCCCCGCCGCATCCCTTCACACGGCGCTGACGGGCGGCAGCTGCTGATTGTTTAAACGAGGAGGCGGTTGCTTAGCAACCCATAGGAGGCTCATTACCGAAGCCACAGTGATTAACAAAAAAGGGTATGAAAGTAAAATGGATTAATTATTTAATTAACTAATTGATGATCAACTTCTTTTTAATTATTCACTTAATTAAAGAAGTGTAACTACAACACTGCCCTTATCAAGTGTGTTGATATACTGACAAGATTTCAAAGACAAAAAGAAGAAGAAGGGAAAAAAAAAATTTCTTCCCCGCTACCGGCGCCGCGGATCTGAACCGGGAGCTGCTTGGCTGACGTGGGGCTCCCCACACCGAGCTCCCGTGTGGCCCCAAAACTTTCCGGGAAGGGGCCGGGCTGTAGCCTCCATCCAGGCTGGGGCAGCGCCTTCACTACGAGTTCTGTTTCCCGCCGCCACGCTGCGGAGCATAAATCCAGCTGCGCGGTGCTCTAAGGAAGAGTTATGGAGGCCTTGCTGCCTCTTAAATCCGGGTTGATCTTTTCCTCTTAACTCGCCGATGGTTCAGCTGCAGCTGGTCAGACCCAGCGAGAGGGTTATGAATGGCTGCGAACTTCCCTGCTCCTGCGTTTCCCAGGCCAACGGGTTCGGGGCGAGGGGCCGGGGGCTGCCCAGCCCAGCTGCTCTGCTCACAGGAGGAGCAGGGGGTGTGCAGCCGGGTGTCGAAGGCCCCACTTCATGGGATGCGCCAGAGCTCTCCCAGGTGGGCGTCCTGGCTGTGGGGACAGCGCGGTGCATGGGGACGGCACACAGGGGTCCGGTCCCCACGCCCCGTTGTGCTCGGAGCCAGCGGTGGCATGGGGGTGGTTTTGCTTTCTGGGGGATTTGTCTCCTTCTTCGCTCTACCCAGCAAGTGTCTGGCTCTCCCTGTATCGCACTAATTTTGTTTCTGTTTTTTCCGAAGTAAACAGTGCGGCTTGTCGAAAACGTTCACCTCTCTTGATTAATTTACCCCTAATGACAAAGATGGCTCTGCAATCAGCAAGTAAATGTGGGGAGTGAAATCCAGCCGGTTCTCTCTGTTAGCATGGCTGATGAGGGAGAGGGGGCTGGCACCGAGTGGAGGGGAGGACGCTGCTGCAGGGCCTGAATCGATTCTATTTACCCATCCGAAGTGTGATTGGATTTATTGTCAGTGTGAAGAAGACAAACTGATCACTTCTGCTCAGCGCGATATTGGCAGTTCCAAGATCTGCTGAAGGAAGGGAAACTTGGAGGAGTTCGGCTTGGTTTTTAACCCTCTTCTGAACCGCCCCTCCTCTGTGCTTTGTGCACAGGGCCCTGTTTCCTCCAGAGCTCGCCCAAAGGAACCTCGTTTGCCGCGGGCCCTGCTGGGGGCTCGCAGGTGGCGATGCTGCCGTGATGCGGTGCGGCCGTGCGGAGCTGTGGGGCTCTCAGCAGCGCGAACCATCTGCCAGGGAGGGGATGGGTGGCCACAGCACCCTCGTGGTGCCATCCGGCTGCTCCAGGAGGCACTGGGGAGTGACTGGGGATGTTGGAAAGCGGGAATGGTGTGGGGAGAGCTCCCCTATTCTCCTCGAAGGGGAAAAAACATCCGGTGCTGGGCGGGCAGGCAGAAAGGGAGGATGGTCTGCCTGAGACAAGGCGGTGTAAGGATGGACAAGGCAGTCGAACTTCTCCCTCACCAGTTTCCTTTGCCTCCGTCAGGTTTGAAAAACATAAACCCAACCTTCCCCTCCATTTAAATCGTGTACCTAATCCCCTAACTCTCTTAATTAAGCAGAGGGAAGTTTAAATTGTTCTGACCATCTTTGGGGGGATTATATATTTCAATCATCATTATAGTATGGCTATTTGTGATACCACGAGATAGATAGGTATATCCGTTGTATAATCAGGCATACAAATTATAATCCCCCCAAAGACGTTTAAATAACAATTTAAAATACCAACTACTGGACGTAGGGCACGGGAAGATTAGAAGTGAATGTGGACGGGGGTGTGTTCAAGGACTCCGGATGTGCCCCCGCCCCGCAGCTCTCCCCCTGGCCTTGGGATGGGTGGCGGTGGGTGCTTGGTGGGGGGAAGGGGCTCCCACCCTGGGGTCCTTCCCATGCGGCAGCACAAGGACGCGTCGTGCTGGCCGCAGAGCTGGGGTGAGCTGGGAGAGCCGGGAGGGAGCAGCCTTCCTCCCTCGGGCGCAGCGAGGCTCTCATTACCTCCGCTGCAAGCTGTGGATGTGCACGGAGGGCAGGCCGTGGTCCGGAGCTGTCTCGTTTTCCCCGAGCTGCAGATGGGGGTCCCCACTGACATTAACAGGAGCTGCTGAAGCATATCGAGAGAAGAGGAGATGCTACGAGCGCTCGTTCTCACAGCAAAACTGCTCAGGGGTGTCTCTGTAACTGTGAAATCAGGCCTTTTGAAAGCATGGATTATTGACTGAGTAGATCTAGCTAGCTCCTTTAGGGCCATTAGTCCTCATACGCACTTGGTTATTTTACACTGAAAACATACAGGGAGATTGTGTCCTTTTTAGGGTGGGGGTGGTGAGGAAGAGGAATTTTCCTGTTCCTTAGGAGTAAGTGAAAATGACTGCTTGAGACCTGCTGGAACAAAAAGAGACACATGTCTGAGGAAATAAAACCACTTTCTGACTTGACAGCAATAAGATTGCAGGCTAAATTCTAACTCGGTGAGTTTTTGTAGATTGGATTTGAATTGCAAAGAACTTAAAACCTATGCCTTAGATGGAAGGACACAAAAATCTTCAAATCTGTGCCAGGGAAACATTAAGAGTCCGAATAAACGGGCTTGGCAGGCATCATCCGTTGGAGAAAGGGCATCCCAGCTGAAAAACTGATTCCTTGTTCTGTTTTTAAACAACAAGGAGATCGTGTTTTCCGCTTCATCAAATAAGCAGAAACATTATTATTATTTGCATTATGCCTTCAGCATAGACAGCAAACACAGTGCAATGGCTGAGGAGCTTCCCTCTCCCACCCTGCAATCAGGGGGCGCAGGGCTCCCACCCCCCGACTGCAACAGGGGAGAGCCGGGAGAGGTTTGGGTGTATTTCAGGGCACCCAAAGACAGCACAGACAGCTGTGCGTGGGAAGGGCTGGCGGCTCTGCTGGCTAGCAGCGGTGCAGAAAACTTACATTCTTGTTCGATAGGGCTACAGTCGTGCAGAAAACAGCTAACAGTTGTCTGACACAGCAAGGGGTCTCACTGACGGTGAACGTTGCAGGAGAAATTGTTCCCCCAGTGCATCCCCAGCTCCTTATCTAGCTTTTGGAGTTGCAGCTTTTAGAGGGTTTTGGTGTGGTTTTTCTGACACCCCTGCACTTTTTGCAGTGCGAGCTCCTTGCCTGCTCCTGGCAGCCCCTAAATGCTCTGGAAATGCTCGGGGTGGGTGTCCCTGGGCTGTGCTGCTCTGCGGGGGCTCAGAGGCGGCTCTGAGCCCTGGTAGATGCAAGCGCCTGTGCTGAGGTCAAGGACACCTCAGTCCTGGGCAGCGTTAGAACACCCAAATTTAGGAGCTGGCTGACCACATCCCTGGGGCCTGAATTCATCCGTTGCCCACAGGAGCGGGTTGATAATCTTTAGCAAAAGTGATGGCTCACTTCTGGGGGGGTCACCCGGGCTTGGCTTTAATGGGAGGGAAAGGGCTCAGGCTCTTTGCTGTGAAGACCAAATCTAGTCCTTACAGCTGTACCGGACATCCCAGATTTGTCCTCTCCTTACCTGAAGCTGACTGTAAGAGATGTATTTCTTTTATTGAGGAGGACCTGGTGTGAGGTCCTTGCCTCTACTAGCAGGACGTCAGCCCTTGTGTTTGCCCTGGCTTTGGAGCCATTGCTGCTGTACAGCTCTCCTTGCCCTCTGAGAGAAAGCCCCAGGGGAGGAGAAACCAGCTCAGTGCTGGCGAGGGATCAGGCACCACGGTGATGGGCACATCACGCGCTGACCTTGCCAGCTTGGGAACGATTCAGGGCTGTTGGTGTCACCTAAGCTGGCTCAGATGCCGTGCCTCCGGCACAGCCTTGCCCTCTCGCTCCACGGCTTTAAATCACTGACAGCTTTCCTATTTCTACGCGCTCATCTTCCTGCCTTGGGAACCTCTACATCAAAGCAAGGCCGGGAAAATACACTGCTGACTTCTTTAAACGATCCTAGGAGCTGCGATTAGAGGATCTGGCAACTACTTTTCCAGAGCTTGCGAACTTTGTGAAAAATCTCCAGGGAGTTTCTCTCTGGGGGAACTTTATATGTTCTTGCTGATTTTTAAAAGTCTACTGTTAACACTGCGAGAGATTTTTTAGCACCAAACTCTTGATGGATGCTGGGTTTGTAGGAGCTGTAAATGTAAATTGTTTTTCCTCTGGCCACTTGTGTTTTATTTGAAATGTACAAAATCTGAGTGTGTAGTTCCTGAGAGCTGGCCTAGAGAACAGCAGCACTCCCAAGTAGTTTGTCTCCTATCAAATGGCATTAATAATTTAGTCTCTAATTAAAAGTGAGGTCAAACAATGAAAAATGACTGAGCTAAATGGTTACACCGTGATGTATTAAAGTGGCTGGTGGGTTTTAATGGATGGAAGGAGCGTTGTTGTTTGTTTATGTACCAAACACTTTCAGTCAAAGACAAACTGTAAGAGTCCCGAGGAAATGTATTTAACTAAAATCTTTTACAGGTTACTGAGTCAATGGCTTGAACAGACAGTTTTTACACACCTTTTATTTCCTTCAAATTGCTCAGCTACCTGTAAAACAGATTCTCTTAATGATGAGGGGAGAAAAAACACCCGCTTTGATGCCTCTCAGGCTTGTTCATCAGCTAATGTTAACACTCAGAAATATCTAAGGGGATCTGAGACATCATGGGAAAGGTATTTTGAAGGGAGCTTGGTTTTATGTTCTGGAAGATGCTTTGGGTGTCTGTTCCCAGCACGGTCACTGGCTGCTACCGCCCTGAGTGATGTGGGGAAGCGCCTGTCGTTAGTGTGATTGCATTATTTGCCAGCAGCCTTTACCCAGAAGTGTGACCCTACATGGAAGAGCACAATGCTGCCCCGAGAGCTGAATTTCTAAAGAAAATCAGGGAAGGGAGCAAGAGAAGATTGCGGCCCCCGATGTGCAGAGAGGGAACCCAGTAACGAGAGAAGGAGGCCTCTGACCTGTGTGGGAGCAGGATCCTGAGATGAGGCATGGGCAAGTAAAGTGGGAGGTTGGATGCTGTAAGAGTCTCCACCAAGGGCCTCATCCACCAGACCAGCCGTCCCACCACGCATGTGGTGTGCACGTAGCATGCATCTTTCCAGGCAAATTGCGTGACGCTGTCGTGTTATGGAAATGTAAGGAAATAGTACATTCATTGTGGGCATGAATGTATCATTTATTGGGTCCTCTGTACCATTTAGTGGAAGTCTTATATTTCTGACCTGTCAGCCAGAACACTAAGGTCCCTGGGTGGCAGGACCATCCAAATGTATGTGATGGTATGTCTGGGATGCTCAGTGGAGATGTTGGCTTCTGTTCACAGGGCTCCAGTGTTAAGACATTGGCTCCCATATAGGCCTTCTCTTACACACCTTTGCAGGAAGGCTGAGGAGAGAGTGATGATTTATCTTGCTAATGATAGGCAAAACCAGGATCTTCCATCACAGACCTGGACCCAGAGGTGCTATGTGCTGTCCAAGCTCAACAGGAGAAAAGCTCCTGCTCATTGAGGCTATAACTGGAGGTAGGAATAAGTGCAGCTCTGAGAAGCCCAGATTTCTTTATAGTACTGTATGCAAACAAAAAAAGAAAACAGAAGTCCCTACACCTAAATATTTAGCCTTTATTTATTTACATTTTTAGCTGGCAATCTTTATATAAAAAAGACAGGAAGTTGGAGTTTTGCACCTATTTCATTTAACACCACTTAACTCCTGGCACTGGCCCAATATGTCTCCATTAAGTGGAGACTTTGCAAAAATTGTCCCAATTAAGCAGCAGCATTGCGATTTGCTGTTGTTAGGCTAAACTGGTTCCCTGGGAGATGTCCTAATGAGGTATCCATCTTGATTAAGTGCAGACCCGTGAAGTGCTTCCCAATTAAAGGACAGAGTATGCATGTATGTTATCCAAAATTCTTAAAAATAGTTATTTGTGGTGTCTCCTCTGGGGCTTACTCCCCCATGGACAGTAGCAGTGTTTGCTTTGACACTGGGGGTTGCTGAACAGACCCGTCACAGGTGGTCATGGGCTGCCAGCACCAGCTTTCTTCTGTCTAGGTCTCAACGTTCAGAGTAACTGAAGAGGATGGTCCAGTGGGTGAGAGCCCAACCAAATGTAGGTGTCACCCCTATGTGTCTGTACAGCTTTTTTCCTACAGGTTCATTGTAGATTTTCTTTGAGGTCTTGGACAAGTCCCTTGCTGTCTCTGTCTCAGGCTGCCTTTCTGAATCAGGGGCAAAAGCAGTGGAGCTGAGGAGATAAGTGTATTACAGGTAGGAAGGACTCAGATACCAGCTTTTTAATAGGGCAAGCTGGGCGTGTGGCCACAGTGGCCCATGGGGAGACAGACTGGAGGGGGGATGATGCACCTACCTGCCCTCCATCTCCCTGCTGCAGCTACAGGCTGCTGCTGGGGTGCACAGCAGCAAAGCTATGAGTTGCAATGGGAAATTCCCAGTGGTTTTAAGGAAAAGAAACCCAACCCCTTCCCGTGAGAGTGGTGCAGCCCTGCGACAGTGTCCCAGAGTGGCTGTGGAGTCTCCATCCTTGGGATGTTAAGAAACCTGGTCTAGGTTTGGAGTCAGCCTTGCCTGAGTCAGGAGGCTGCATGAAGGACCTTGAGAGGTCCACACCAACGCAGGTCTCAGCAAAGCAGTGCTTGTGGGGCTGGGTGCTAACGTGGGCTGTGGGGCTCCAACCCTCCGTGGCTGCACCAGATAAGTGCAGAACCAACAGGGTCTGCCTGGGGCAGTCACAGGACTCAGTGGGATGTGAGTTAGGAGGGGCAGGAGAAAAGGGCATTGCCATAAAACCCTGAGAAGGGAGAAACCACGTGAGAGTGAGTTTCTTTTCTAGGAAATAAGAGCATTCTTTCTTCCCTTTCAATAACTTTCACTTTAGTTTAAACCAACAAAAGTCCATTTGTTAAGTGTTAATATTCATCCAATGTCCAGAGGACATACCTTGAAAGTTATTTATAACGGGATTTTTTTTTTTTTTTTTTTTTTCCCCAAGGAAACAGTGTTCTCATTCCATATTTCTTCTGCACTACAGAATTACCAATCAACTGTTTTGGAGTCATTTTAAATACAATTATAAAGAATGTGATTAGGACAAGTGCAAAAGAAGTTAAACATAATCAATTCCTCAGTGTTGCCTTGTGGTTTACATTTTAGTATCATTTAAGGGGATTTGTGCCAACCTTTTGTAGTAGATTAAAGGCAGATATTTTGTTTGTTACAATCAAACCTATGATTTCGGTTTTATAAATTTTTAAAATATTAATTATAGTTTGAAAAGTACACGGAGGTGAATACATTAACTAGTTTCCTGCTTAGATAGCAACTATTTGGTGTTTGGCATTAGATTAGCAAGAAGCAGGTTGGGAATTTTAATCCACCTTGTTAAGTTATTAAATTTTCTTTATTTACATACAGATCTTACTTTCATTAACATTGTAACAGGTGCTCATTAACAATTTATCATTTGCAAGGCAGAAACAAAAAGAGATTTTGCTACAAAGTTTTCTCTTCTGTGTGTCTCAATTATACTATGCAGCAAAGCTAAAACAATTACAAATATTATTTTACAGCACCACTCAAAACTTGGGCCCATGTGGAAAAATCAGTGATCTCTGAATATTTCACTGCTTGGTGTTTCACTCTATATAGTTACATACATAACGCTTCTTTTCCTTTAAAAAAGGGGTGTATTTTCATTTTAAATATTCTGTTACATTAAAAGTATTTGGGTTCATGAATGTATGGACCCGTTATTCCATCCCACTTGCTCACATCTGAAGTGAAGACTAATAGAATTTTAATATGATCTGTAATCACACTAAAAACTGTAGTTCAAAATTCCTGAGCATCACTTCAGTGCTATTGAATAGCCCTGGATCTAATTAGCATAATCATTTGCAGAGCCCTTGGAGTCCTATTTTCACAACCTTTTTATATTCTGAAAACAGGGGGTTTATAGTTTCTTTTCATTTTTTGGCATAAGAGCAGGACATGGCACAATTTCCTTCTCCTTCCTGCCTCCCCCTCCCTCCTCCTTCCCCCTGCCCTCCCAGGCTGCTCGTGCCGCGTGTGCCGTCCCCAGCAGGCACCCGCAGTGCGAACCCCAGCTCAGCGGTGACTCCCTGAAGCCTTGGAGACAGCTGGAGGCACTGGGAGTTTTCCCCTTTTGCCTAAAAAACCAAACACTTGCTACGCTCATCTCTCTTCTTCCTGGTGCCTTTGTCTTTCGGAAGGATGTGAGCCTCCAGCAGCTCTTTCGGCACGGCCGCCCCTTCCCCATCCCTGTATCTCCAGGAACTGCTCTTCTCTTGGCAGCCAAGGGCTTGCTCTCACAAGGTGGTTTGTTCTGGCACGGCGCATGAATAGCTGTGGTCTTGGCACTGCTCTTCATTTTGCAGGATAGAGCCCTCGGTTGAGCCTCTGTCATTTGCAAGACTTCCAGCAATCCCGGTACATTTGTGATGATCCATAACACATGGGTGATTTAGAAGCATTCCTTAGGCTTCCAGCTCTTGCTGCACCTAGGAATTCAAAACCCAGGCTGGGATTGCTTTTCCCAGCGTTATTTGAATTGCCATCCAAGGTTGGTGCATAACTCAGGCTGCGTGAAGCTCCTACAGGACCCTGTTTTGTTGCACAAAAAATAGTTCCAGTGTTCTGAGAGCACAAGGTGTGCTCCAGGATGGCTCTTGCCTTGGCTGATGCTGACTGTGTGTGCGGTGAAAATAACCTCAATGCTTCACTGGATATATTTTGATCAGTTTATGCAGAAAAAGACTGTGGGGCCCTTACAAGTCTTAAGCATATCCAACTGCTGATGCTCACTATCCATTTCACTGCTGTGGCTTATGCAGTTTCCTAAGATGTGGTTAGAGGAGATGTTTCAATGCAATGGCACAGCTCACCTCAAGCTGCCAGACCAGTACCCTACCCTCTTCATTCTCATTTCTGCTTGATTTTGAACAGTTTACACCAGAACTGGTGTAAAGGTCCCTTCCAACTCAAGCTGTTCTATGATGCTGTGATTCTGTGATTCTGTGATTCTGTGATTCGAGAACTGGGGGACCTCTGTAGCCTCATTCATCCTGCCAAAGCTCCCTTTATGGACCTTATCCACAAGAACAAGGGGCAAGAAAAATCACCCACGGGGAATCCAGCACTGCTGGGCTGGTTTGTGAGCAGCCGTGGCTAGTCACAAATACAAGCAAACTCCTTTGGTTTGTCCTTTAAACTGCATTTTGAGAGTGTCTGGTGATCTTGGTTTTAATGTTAATTTCACCACTGATGGTTTTTCTTTGCTTCTCACTGAAGCCCGAT
Source organism: Anseranas semipalmata (assembly GCA_013399115.1). Taxonomy (NCBI): domain Eukaryota; kingdom Metazoa; phylum Chordata; class Aves; order Anseriformes; family Anseranatidae; genus Anseranas; species Anseranas semipalmata. The sequence goes on along the minus strand of VXAA01001568.1, from coordinate 1,991,410 downwards.
GACTGGTGCTCAATGTGTTTCTGCCCTGTCAGTTTATTCCAGGCTGCAAAGTGATTCTCCCTTCTGTAAATTGAGGACTTCTGTGGATTGAACATCAAAGAAATCTGTGAGTCTCGCTCTGTCTCTCAAGACTGATTCCTGCAATTAGAGTTTTCCTAAATCTGTTTTAATTTATCATTGCTTTCACAAACCCCAGCCACAAAGTGCTGGATTCCAGATCTCTTTTATTTCCTTGCTCTGCACATCGTAGCCTCTGTCATGAGTTGGGACCATTGTTTTTGCCTCCAGTGTGGGCTGCTTGCTTCTTCCCACACCTGGATGAACACGGTACTTATGAGAGAAACCCCGTGTGGGAGGGTGGGCTGGGGTAGATACATCTCAGAGGAGATTTGCTTTGAAAGACCTGAAACTGCACCCTGATGCTGTTTGTCTTCAGGATGCATGCAGGCAGGTAAGGGACAGACTTTTTATGCTGTCTTGACAAATCCTCATGCCTTGTGTTCAACAAAGACTGGACAAATGTGGAGAAAGGCCAAGTCCTGGTAGCTTTTCTCTGATCCTGAGTGGGGCTGTGTGCAGGCAGCATGCCCAGCCCAGGCTGGGATGTGCGTGGAGCATCCCAGAAGGACCGCAGCTGGCAATGCTGCATGAACATCACCGGTGCCCTGGCTTGAGGGGCTTGTCCTGCTGGGTTCACAGAGGGCGGCAACGGCACGCTGCAGGCTTAGCCCTGCCCGTGCTTCCTCCATGTCTTCCTCACCCTCACCTGCCGACACCTGCAGTGCTGCCACCCCCTTGTCATGGGACAGCAAATCTGCAAGCGCATTTTGTTTTAATAGATATGGAAAATTAATGCCTGGAAATGGGTGTAAAAAAGGACACAGGCAGAATACCTGCCTGCTTCTCCTGCTATTCTCTTCCTACCACCCATTTGGTAGAAGGTTTTGAATTGCTTCATTCTAACAAAATCTTTGCACAGCAAAGATGTCCTTGATTGTGTTATTTTAAAAAGTAATTTCCCCACCCCAGAAAGTTTTTATCTACAGCATTTTTTATTTTCTCACCACCTTAAATAGCCTGGTCTCTCTTTCTCAAAGTAAAATAGACAGTGCCTTTATTTATCCTGGTGGTACTTTAAACTACAATAAGATAAATGGGCACAATTATAGATGTGTACCAGAATAGGAACATGTGTTCTAGCATATGTGATACTAACCTAAGCAGACATCTAGATGTACTTCTCAGATAACAAACATTACACACACACATATTTATTAAACTCAGCAACAGCCTTTGCCATCCTTTTTAGCTACTTTTAAACAGCTGGTGAACTGTCAAAATCACGTTAAATATTTTAACAAACAAGTTAAATATTTTTAGTTGTTTCTGCGATGGTAGTAAAAATCTTGGATGGAGTAAATCTGCCTGCTTTGGTAAAATGCTCCAGGAAAAGCAGGGGATGTTTTCGTTTGGCTGCAAGTTTCGAGCCAACTTTTCGTGTAATAGTGCTGGCTGAGCTCTGCAGCGGGGAGCCGGGTGTCCAGAGCCTCCGATCTGCAGGGGGGTAGAGCGCTTGGACTCCCTCCTGCTGGATTTATCACAGGTTACCGCAGCAGATTAGATCATGGGGAGCTGGTAAATGTTTATTTATGGCACCTGGGTGTTTATGAGGCTCTTCTGCTCCGCTCCTGAGCTACCTCTCCATAGACCTGATCCCGAAAGCCCAGACAGCATCACACGAGTGGCTTCAGCTGTGCAGAGGCTTTTGATGCTTCAGGGCAGGCTGGGGGCTCCGAGTAGCAACCATTTGTATCACTAACAGTCAGAAAAGGTTTGCAAACCATCCGTTCTATTGCTATGTAAGTGCAACAGAGAAAATCCACAGTGAAAAGGCACAGGGCAAGATATTTTTATTTTTAATATACATAAAAAAGGTGAGTATTGTAACGTGTGAGCGGGAGATAATGACAGGTGAATAAAAAGAAAGACAGCGACATATCTAGCAAAGTGTCAGATTGATAAATAAATGAACAAAGACAGGAGAATAAAAGGCTGTTATGAAATATATCAAGTCCGATCTGATACGGATCGTGTTGTGGGAAGTTCAGTCTTCCTTTGCTGAGACAGGAGTCAAGGACAAACAGTTTGTCTGCGATTACGAGCTGTCCAGGCTAGTGAAATAAATGCACCTGGAAGTCTGCTCTGTCCTTCCCTGGCCTGCAGCACAGCGAGCACCTGCCAGTTAACACGAGGCAATTTGTTTTGTGGGGAGTTTCCTATGCAGAATTATTACAAACTGCTTCTGAGTGGATTATGGGATCTCATGGAAAACTGAGAAATAAAGAAAGCGCAGCTCAGGCTGCATCCTCAGACCCAGGGTGCGGGAAGCAGAGCTGAGATACCAGGGTGGAATCATGTTTTACTATATCAGAAGAATGACTGCCTCAGTGCAAAGTGCGTGATCTGGGCAGGAGCATGCGGCTGCTTGCTGGAGGGAGCAGGAGAAACAAGGCATGGAGATGTGATGGATCTCAGCATCCCGAGTGGTGGAGGGCCGCGGGACGTGGCTACTGCTGGATGGCAGCACCTGCTTCATCACGCCAAGCCACACTAGCAGGGAACAGGGGGCAGAGAGGGGCGATGTGGTGTCCCTGGGTGGCAGAGACCCTCAGGGCAAGGCGCAGCGTTGGAGGGCGGTTTTGGAGGCTATTAACAGGTCAAGGACTCTTGCTGCAAATGAGGGAACCGATTTGGAGAGACCAGGATCAAACCTGCTGTTCTACCCATGGAGAAAGTGACTTTCTCCGGAGGCAGGAGGTTAGCACGGGTAAGCCATATGGTGGCCAGCCTGGGGCATCTGCTTCCCAGCTGGAAAATAAAACTGGTAGGACTCACCAGAGGGCTAACAGCAGGGAAAAATCCACCCTGGGATGTGCATTATTGAAATACTGACATGATGGGGGTACAGAGCTATCTGAAGAAGCAGGAATGAAGGATATTGAGAGGGACAGGAGGAGAAAGTCTTTGAGGGTGTCCTCAAGCCAGCCTTGGCACGGCTTGTGTTTGCAGGTGAAGAAGAGTGGGAACATCTATGAGCAAACCCTCTCCCCAAGGCACACAGAGAAGGACTGAACTGACAAGCAGAAGACATTTTTGCTACAGTGCTTTTTGAAGTCAAGAAGAATTTTTCCTCAGCATCAGGAATAATGAATTTACAGGAAATTGTCCAGGCAGAAGTTGGTGCAAGGTTTTTGGAGAACCACTTGCAGGACCGACACAGCCATCTCAGCAGTGATGGAAACCCATCCTAGAAAAACTCAGAGAGGAGGCAAGCTGTGGGCAAGGAAGTTTAAAAATGTCCAAACTTGGACTCAAAACGAGGGTTTTCCTGCATTGGACTAGATTCCCAGTATCATAAACTGGCATAGCTGTATTAATTGTATTAGTGCTCCATCCATCAGCATTACTAAAAATCTTGTGCTTTTTTATTGTGGAAAGGAAGACTTATAACAAATGCTGGCAGTGTTACAGACACGGGTCTGATCTGGTGAGTGTTTCTGACTGCAGGATTCCCGTTCAGAGCTTGCAGTCACAAGTCCGAGTCCGAGGAGGAGGTTTCGGTACAAGGGGACTTGGTAGAAAAATGTTTCTTTGTCTTCATCAGCTCTACTTGCCAGCAATCACTGGGCAAGCAGCCTTCTCTGTTAGGATTGCTTTCTGTGTCAAACACCTCATCATTAGAAAGTGAGGCTTGAATGTTATTCTTTAAGCCTTAGATCAACTGTGGAAGCTGAGATGTAATGGAAAAACCTGGCGCTGGAAATTCTTGAGTCGTTATCGCAATTTATACTTAAAAGAGCTCCAGTTTTATAGCAAAAGGAAAAAAATCCATTCATTTTCATCATTTCAAAGCTTATTAAAAGGTTTCAAATATTATTTATTGCAATTCTGTACCAGCTCTAATTCACTCATTAATTCTATTCATCTTGAAACTAATTTTAAAGTTTCAAAATTTACCATAGCATTTTGAAAAGTTAAAGTAACTTTCAAGATGAATAGAATTAATGTTTCTTTTTTTCCCTCCTTACAAACTGGTTTCACCTTCAAATGCAAACCATGACCATACCATGCTAATAGCTGTAAATGTATGCTCTGTTTAAGGTTTCAAAACCATTACTTGACAGCTGATGTGGAACATAATTTCACTGATACCAGTTGTGTTTTCGATGAGAGGTAGTGCAGTCTCCTCCAGGAGTTGCAGCCTTCACCACTTACTCCAAATGCATTTCTACAACTGAGGATCTGGAGTGAAGCTTTTTTTCTCTTTCCTTGCATCTGTTTTCTATTTGTTCTATTTTTCCTCTGACCAAAGACAATTATAGGTTTGTAACAGAGCTGTTACAAATTTTGGTGATTTTCTGCATGGGGAACATCTGGTTCCTAAGAAAATGCAGTGTTATTTTTCTGATGGCTGCAGGAGAATGTCTGGGTTTAATCCACCTGTGAGGGCTGCTTATTTTTGAAGCTTCATACCAACACACGGGATGTGATGCTTCCTGGATCCCATGGCATAACTGTAGCCTCAGCATTGCCAAAACTGGCCTTAATATCCTAAATTCTTCAGGTTACAAAAAGTTTCTCTCTTCCTTGCTAAATTTCTGCAGGACCTGATGGAGCAGGAATGGTTTTATTCTTTAATTGAGTGATCCCAAATTCCTTCCTGCAATGAGGCAAGAATGGAAAACCTCGACAGAAAAAGAACCCGTTGTAGGCTAGGTGAATAGACTGTTTTCAGTTTTGCATCGCTGGGCAGCCTGCTGAGGCAAGCTGAGCCGGGGCCGTGCCGTGGTGAAGGCAAATACCTTCCCACCGAAGGCGTGCTGGTCTTTGTGGAGCGATTGCTTTCATCTGGAGATGCTAAAGGTCCTACGTATCAACCCAGTTTTCTGATAAACATCACGCTGCCTTTCTTCTGGCTGGGAAGCTCCCTGAGATTATTTGCAATAAGTGTTTCTGAAGCTTTGGGTGCTTTATTTTTACGTTCTGAAGTGATGATGTGTCTGTAGCAAAAAGGCAGCAAGAGCTTATTTCTGAGCAGCTTCAGGTGTGTACGAGTGTGGTCTAAGATATATCAGTTATTTGGAAAGGTCTGCTGGTGAAGCATAACTGAGAAACTGTTCTTGTTTTGGATTTTGTAAGGTCATCACTGTGCTCAAGCTCGGCTCTCATCCCTTGTTGCAGCTACAGAGTGAAGAGGGGAGATATATTGTGTGCACAGGTCTGTAGAAACCCTAGAGAGGTGGTTCAATTTATTTATTTATTTGTTTATTGAGAGTGAATTGGAATTTGCACAGAACCCTTCTGGTTTTCCAGAGGTTCACAAGTACTGCCGGGGTAGGTTCCCTGGGATGGTTTAGGGCATTTGGAAATGACAAGGAGAGCCATTTGCCATCTATAAACCACAGAGGTCAAGCTAGGAAGAAAACCTGGGCTAAGCAATAAAGAAGAGTGCAATTAGAAAGTCCAGGACAGGCATGGCTGGGGTTACCCACCACCCAAACCCTCCAGGTCTGCCTCTGCAAAAGGTCCCCGGGCTCCTTTCACCACGTGGTGACCACTTCTGCCATGGATATAACATTGGTAGTTTGCTGGTTGAAACCTCTTCCTGAAGGAAGTGGGACAAACCCTGTTTCTCCTTGTGGTGCTGGCCTGCTGGAGTGCTTGAAATCCAAGCTGTGCCGCAGCAAAGCATAACTCTTTTTTATGCTTGTGGTTGCTTGCCTCAATTTTATATGTGGCAAGTCTGGCAGTGTGGGATATAGTGCAGGAGCCCACGGTGGTGTCAGGGAAGGTGTCCGAGTGAAGCATTTTATGGCTTGGCTGGATTTATTTCCTGGCTGGAACATTTCCACCGGCTTCCTTTGGCCGCACCCGAGACTCCAGCTTGTGGTTTCCTTGTTTTTCTTTCCCTTAAGGCTACCGTCTCCACTTGGAGAAAGGAGGGAGCGCAGGGGAGGAAGCTGCTCCTGTGCTATCTGCATGTTTGAGATGAAAGTTCCTGCTATTCCTCTCTGCTCTGCGTACAGACCTTCTCCAGGGGAGGAACGGATGGGGCAGATTGCCTTTAGCACCGAGCTTAAGTGGATCCTGCAAAGCAGCTGCTGCAAAATTTATTCCCAGGAAAGGAAATACAGGTCCAATGCAAGCGAGCACACCTGAGCTAGCTGAACCTCGCTGGCACGGAGACACGGGCTGCGAAGATGTGCTGGAAGGGCTTCAGCAGGAGGAAGGCAGCAGGGCGGTAGCTCAGCTCCCTGGCTGTTTTCCCCTCCAGGTGCAGCCCGTGAACGTGATGAGGAGTTCAGGTGGAGAACAAACTCACTTGGGGCTCAGCCTCCAGCATGAAAAAGCTGGAACCCAGCTAAGGGAATAAAGGTGTTTTATTTATTTATTTATTTTCCACGTGCCAAAAGATTTTCATAGCTGACGGCTGATGCCTATGCTGACCTCCTGGCTCTTCCCTGCACAGCACTGCAGCAGAGGCAAGCATCCACGAGAAGGATTGATGTCACCTCTCCTGAATTTTGTAAGTCAAAATCTTGGTGCTGTACTCGAAGGTCTGCTCCCACCATTCAAGCTTCTGTTGCAAAGCTGATTTTAAGCACAGTGTTTGCAATGAGTGGCAGGAGCTGGCAGCCTCAGTAGCAGAGATGCTGCTGCCTTGAGAAATGGGTCTCTGACTTTATGGCTGATTGGGAAGTTTGGAAAAAAAATAATAAGAAGGGATTATGATGCTCTGCATCAAGCCAAAAATGTGAACGATAATTCAGACACGAAGAAAGCTGTCATCACATGCGGCAGCGTAAGGAAAGTGGCCAGTGAAAGGCGGTGCTGTGTGCTGAAGGTAACCCAGGAAAGAGCCTTGGAGCGGCTCTCTGGCATCTGCCAGGTCAAGAAAAGCTACCAACCGACTTCCAGAGGCCTTGGATGGGGTCCAGAGTGAAATCAGTGCCTGATCACTAAGCTGCTGGGTAGCTGAGGGGGGCTTTATGATTTGGGATAGCTTTTGCAGTTTAAAGTGTTGGCATTGAGCGGTAAATGTAGTTCAGCTAGATGATGCATTTCCTATTTCAGTTTCTTATTTCAATTACAAATACTGGCTTAATACAACCATTACCAAACTGAAGCCTTTAAAATTCAAGAGGAAAAGTTTCCAAAATTGAATGAATTGATCTGTCACTCATACCGACTGACTGTGCAACAAATCAGTCCTAAGCCAAAAGACAGAATAACCTCCAGGTCTGTATCTCCAAACAGAAGATAACAACAATTGCCTAATTCCCTTTAAAGAGCAGCAATAGAAAATAGGGTTTTACTTTTGATGAGAAGTCAATGGGAGCTGCTTGGATTGTACTGCAGGAGAATGGGATTGAGAAGATAGAAACATAACGTTTGGGAGACTGAGCTGGTAGATAAACTCATATTGGATTTGTGGCCTCCTTCTGTTTAAGAAATGTAGCCCTTATCGTGCCATTGGTTTTTAAGCAAAGCTCTCCATTGATTTCAGAGGGGTGTCCTACCTAAAAATCAATGGCAGGAGATGCCCCCGTGTGTTTACCTACTCTGATTTGGCTATTGATTATTAATAACTTCAGATACTAACAAGGCAAAAAGCCAGGACAGAGGTTCTGTGAATTTAAGCCAGGAATTCCCTGGGAAAGCTCGCGTGGCACTGGCAAAATAGCTCGTTTTGCGGTGACACCCCGCAATATGCACGCTTCTACTCTCCAGGTGAGCAGACACACGTATTTTCTTCTGGGCGATCGGCTATCCATCAGGAAATTGGGAGGGGTGTGGGGCAGGCTGATTCTGCAGAGCTGCCTGCTAAAGCCCCGATTACGGTTATCGAGCAAAGAAGCAGTCCAGTTTAAGCTGCTAAGGTTTCTGACGAGCAACAGGTTATAACGAAGGAAGGCAAAGGGATGCGTGAATGAGCGCCTGCAGACTCTGGTAAAGAGCGGATTACACTGAAGGTACGTTCCAGGGAAGGGACTGCATATTTCAGAGCAAGGCAGCAAATGGGCTTAAAAATAATCTGCATTTTACCCTGCCCCCTCCCAGTCCAACAGAGATAGAGCGTGTAAGATGCTTGGGCAGGGCCGGGCAGCCCATCAGACGGGACCAGCTCGTGCTGCAGGGAGCGGCAGGGGAAGACGTGTGCTATTATTGAGCGGGTGCTGGCGGGATGGGGGCGTTTGGGTGCAGGTCTGCACGCCCCCCCTGCTGAGCACAGGGTGACCCGCCTGCTCCGTGGCCTCGCTGCCTTTCCTGCTGCAGCCGGTGTTGTCTTAGCACACTCTGGTTGTTGCAAGACCCTGAGTAAGACAGAGGAAGATGTTTTGGATACCCCTCTCCTTTCTGGGGTTTGCTGGAAGTTTACGGTGAGGTAAAGCTAAGGCAGGGAGTTATAACGTGCCCGTGGGCATTGTAAGCGCCCAGGGCAGGCTCTTTCCCTGGGGTAAACGCGTGGCATTTTCCCCTGAGGCAGCTGGGTGAGCCACTGTGCATCTACAGCAAGGCAGAACTGGGGGGGTATGGGGTGGGATTGCCATGATTTCAGTCCAGCTCCCATTTAGCCGGAGGTGCCTGTCCTAGAAACTACAGTCTAGGAATCAGTTTGGTTTATGGCACAGTGAAAACCCTCCAAATGGGTCAAAATCCAGGAATAAGGCTAATTTCTTTTTGTTCTTGCTCTTCTTACACCATGCGAGTGAGCGTAGCAATGGCAAGATGCACCCTTTGCAACCAGAGATAAGGCAGTGCCCTTTGCTGCCAGAAGACTGTGCAGGGCTTGTGCTCCCCCCAAGCAGAGGAGGGATGCGGCATCCCTCTGCCGAGCCTTTGAGCAGGCGCTGATACGTTTGTAAACAGCGTGCGATAAGCTCTAAAAATGCTGCTTTGAAATCAAACCCGGAGAAGTGTGAACTGTCTCAAACAAAAGTGTTTCACCTTGGTCATTCAATAGGGAAGGAGGAATTTCCAATGACAGGAAGAAAACCCAGGTGACCTGGCTCACCCAAAAGCTCCGATGGGGAAGGAGCCCTTCTGGTCCCCACTGTCCCTGCAGAGCCTTTGCTGTTGCCTTGGCCAGTGGCACATCCCTTTCTGATGGGAAGGGCGGCTCTGAGCAGGTGGCAGAGCTCGGGATGCGCCAGCAGCAGGCGGGACAAGGCACGGGGTGCTGCAGCTGTGGCTTGCTCCGCCTGGTACCGATCCCTGCGCCCAGCAGCCTCGTGCCGCACGCTCCTCGCCTGCAGCATGGGTGTGGGTGAGAAGTGCTCCGCATACAAGCTGTCAGAAGCACGCTGAAAGCAGCATCCTCCTGACTTGGATGGGCGTTTCGGCTCTGATACACCTCCGGCTGTCGCTGGCATTGTGTACGGACTGTCACAGGCCTGAGATCCGGGATTTTAATACACTCCAAGCACGGTGTCACCCTACTGGAAAGAGGCTCATCAGAACATGGCATGTCAGTTGTCACGTCATGGGGAACAGATGAAACCCTATTATCAGTACACTGTCTACAGGATTCCACTGCATCAGAAAACAGCTCATCAGTGCAGTGTGTACAAAGATGTCACCGGTTTCTGCTGAACTGCACGCGAGCGGTGGAGAGCTGCGGGATTAGCATGGCACGTAGGAGCGGAGGGTGAGGGAGCAGCCCGGGGCTTTGCTGGGAGCATCCTATGTGCGAGGGGGCAAGCGGGGAATGGAGGGATCGCCCCAACACCAGGGTCGGGTTTGCCTCTCTTGTGCAAGATTGGAGGATGCCAAGCCCAGACAAGCTGCATGGTAGAGGCCGAAGGAGGCCACAGACATCCCAAGCAGCTGTGGGGCGATACGCGGCTTGCTGGGGTGGTGCTGCCGCTCCTGAGTCCAGGATTTGGCCCGTGTCATGCAGAACACCTGGTCCGAGGTCCAAGACCTGCTGCTCAGCCCGGTGCTGGTACCAAACTCCTCGCTCTGAGAGCAGGCTCTTGCACAGCATCGCTCCACAGAGCAAGGTCTGCCTAACTCCTGCAGCCCACCTTCCACGGATGTTTCCCTTCCTGGGCCCCTGCTCCCCCCAGAGCACCCCTTGGCTCATTTCTCATGTGGTATACGCTAATCCTTTCTCCCTCTGATAGGTCCTTTCCCCAGAGCTGCCTCGGAAACCCAGGTGCTAGCCCCCCCGCTTCCTCCCCAGACCACGGAAAAGAGATGGCGAACGGCTTTCTCTTGATTGTGTCGATGGGAGATGATTTTCAAGGTGAAATTTCTAGTTCAGTTGAGTCACTTTCATTCAAGGCGATGAGCAAAATGTCACCCCCACACTGAACCACACTCAATGCGCCGTTCTCCTATTGCATTTAAATTTACTCCACTTTTCCTTTCTGACACCTGTTTAAATCAATATCTTCCTCTCCAGGTCGTGGGCAGAATGTGCCTGGTCTCTCCGCACAGCGCTTCTCAAATCCACTAAAATCAACACAATAATTGAAATATTTTCAAGCTGATTACACCGCTGCCTGAGGCTAGGCTGGTTGCTAAGGGTAAGCTCCCTGGTTGCTAGGGGGAGTAAATCATCTTGCATTATTTGATTTTTGTTATAGATATGAAACCGCTACTCCCTCGATTAAATGTCTCTCAGTCTAACACCTATGGGACCTGGGGAAAGAGAAAAGAAAAGCAGCAACCTTGACCCTGTCAAATAAATATCTCTAACTTTTCCTGTCCTCCGGCTTCCAAACCAAACCTGTCTGCTGAATTTTTTTTTTTTTTTGATTTTGATTTTTTTTTTTTTTAACCTGACTTTAAATAACAAAGCTGTGGGGACAAGCAGATGAAGAGAGGAAGAACTGTCTGTTCCATTAGAGGATCTCTCAGCTTGGCTAAACACTCTCTATTTACTCCAAACACAGCATGATGGGGAGCTACAAGGATCTAATAGCCTTGAAGATGTAGAATTGCACCAATTACAGTTCCTATTCAGCCCACGGCTCACGAGGCACCAGCTGAAATCACAGGGCCAAATCCTGCTCCTGGATCCTCAGAGTGCAAATCTGGAGGGTTTCCATCATAGAGAAAGATTTCTCCGAATTTCTTGTGGTCGCATGGGAGCAGAGCCCCATTCCCCAGCTCCACTGTGTGCAGGGCACGTTGCTGGTGGAGCAGGAGTGCCTGATGCGTTATTAATAGGAAAGCAGTATGTGGGGCAAATCTGCGTGCCGCGGATGTTTTAGAGAGCCTCGGCTCCTCCTGGGGTGCCGTTATTCTCTTATGCTCACCCAGGAGCTGGTTGCGCTATCATCGCTGCAGGTCCTCCCTCCAAAAACGCTCAGAAATTACCGTAACCGTTAAATCTGCGGCAACCCAACAGACAGGCCTGGAGGTGCGAGAGTGTCTTCTGCCGTTTGGGCTGGAAACAGCCAACAGCCCAGGGTATTCCTGAAGCATCAGGGGAGTAGCCGTGGCACAGAGCCTTTTTGCACCCCCAAGACCTCCTGCTGAGCCTCACAGCTGCACTTGGCTTCCCCTGCACTGCCCAACATCCTGCTTTCTAGGTGAGGAAAACCGAAGCACAAAAAGGTATTCCAGCTGTTTGCCTGAGATCATGCAACCAGTCCAGGTCCCATCCAGACGCCTTTATCCCCCTGCTGGATGTAGCGTTCCCTGGGGGAGAAACATGCAGCGGAGCTCTGGCTCCTAGTTCACTGCAACAGCCTGTGTTCCTTTTGCTGAACCAGTTTCAGGTGTGATCTGTAAGGGACAGGTAAAACCTCTGTGTAAATGTTGTAAGCCCTGTAGTTGCAGCTAAATGCATCAGCAGCATCTCCTCTGCCATGTCACTTTGTCCCTCAGCTGGAGGCAGGGACCAAAACATTGCCAAGTGAGTGATGTAAAGAGCTTTGAAAGAAGTCGATGAGAGAGGAGCATTAACATCCTCGTTGCAAACCCTGGCAAAGGAGAGGCTGGTGCCGCACGTCTTCGTTAGCACAAATGAGCCAGACCAGGCTGGGCCCCGCACTGGCTATGGAGAACATCCCAGTGTTTAACACAGCTTCAGCTCTGCTGTTCCCTCTAAGCTATGCCAGCCACGGTGGGGCTTGTAGGGTTCATGGTCAATGCATGGAAACATGCAGGGCACAGAGGTGTGGGATGATCAGGAAACCCTTGTAAGCCCAGAGGACGCGCTTCTTCCCGCCTGGCTTTCTGTTCGTGCCCTTGTTTCCCAAAGTTTGCAGGCAGGATTCCTCTGCAGGGCACCCACACCTATGCCATGCGTTTACTGGGAAATGCCTGCAGCATTAAGAGCACTGCAATTGAAATGATTAATTGTTTAATATACCGCAAGCTGGTCACTCCTCCTGGATTTGCCATGTAACAAATGGAGTTGGCGGAGATCTCACAGTGGCAAGCTCATTTGATTTTTAGCCAGCGAGCACCGTTAGAACTAGGGCCTGGGCGGGATGCGAGGCTTCGATGTGCTGCGGCAGGCTGGGAGCAGAGCCGAGGGGGCACTCGGTGCTGGGGGGGGGCGGCAGGGGCCGGGAGACCCGGGAGCAGGGGAGGTGCAGCTGAGGAACCGGGATCAGGGCAGGTGCTTCCTCGGAGCTGTTCCATGTTCTTATCGGATGTGCGAGGACTTAAAATCAAGCCAGAAGCGTGTGACTCAACCAACGCGTTCGGTGTCTGAAATACGACGAACACTCTTAGGGGATATGATGCGGTGTTTCATTTGCGTGCGTAACTTACTTAAAAATCCATATTAAGTATAATTTCTATTTCAATATTGTACAGGTCACACTTTATGCTAGGGTTCCATTTATAAATACTTTATAAAGATTAATAGATGTTTTAATCAATGACGAATCAATAGTTTAGTGACAGGAAACCCCAGTAGAGGGAATTGCCCCAAGGGCTGCAGGCGTTTTGCTCGGGTTTGGTGATGTCTGACCCTTGTTCTGGATGGGGACGGAGCAGTGGTGCTGTCAATAGCGGCACCGGGTGGTGGGAACCTCGGGGCTCTGCGCAACCCACGTCACTATGGGGGGGCTGGCAGGGGGAGACAGCCCCACTTCTTGCCCCCTGACTGCAGGGGGCGGCAGCTGATGAGGGCAGAGCCTGGGTGTGGGGCTCAGCAAGTGCAGGGCTGGTGCAAACTCCCACCGGTATTGTGACCCCCATAACTGTGCGCTTGTGGGGAGGGACGAGTATCCCTGCATATAGGGAAAGGCTTGAGGAAGGGTAAAATCAGTGTGCTGTGTGGGGAGGATGGTCCTCAGACACGAGTGGCTGTTCCCCTTCCATCCAGAGAAATAGAAAGCTTTTTTTGGGGGTACAGACTGGAAATATGAAGTAGATTTCAACACTGGGAGGGGACCTGCTCTGCTGTGATGGGGAGGTTGGTGGCAGTCACAGCCAGCAAAGGGGACTGCAGTGACAGTCCCCAAGGGCAGTGGGGTCCCAGAGCTCAGCCCCATGGGGCTTTGCTGTGCCCTCGTGTAGGCTTAGGCCACCAGACAAAGTCCAGTGACCTGTGGTTCAAAGTGGCCCTTTCTGAGCATTGCATTGCATCGCCTGCTGGAGTTTGTGGGAGGATTCTGTATTCTGAATATAGTTCGTCAAATCCTAGTTATGGCTTTTTAAAAGATTCTTCTGAGAAGTAATTCTGGATTATTTTTTTTAAATGTTTTCTGGATGTCTTTTTGTCATACACTTTAAAGACCCATGCCCACATGGGCACTAGAAGGAAAATCTAATTGTATTTTAAAAGAATACAAGTAATTTAAAGGAAGACAAATATTAATGTTATATAAATTGATTGGCCAGAGGTTTCAAAAGCAGGGAGCTACGTGTCCATTCCCACTGAATTTCAGGAGGAGTTGGGTGTCTAATTGCCTTACAAGTCAAACTCCTGTGAAAAGTCTCCAGAACAGACCCTATAATTGAATATTAAGTGATTTCTTCATGAATTCTTCCTTATGTACATCATCCTGGTAATTCAACCAGCAATGCCCAAATGACAAAACAAACCCTCAGCTCCTTGACTACCCTGGAAACCCAACTGAAGCCACTTAGCAAAGCCCAGAGCCAACGCCTCTGCTTCCAAAACCTTCTCTGCACGTGAGTCTTTGAAGAAGTTTTCCATTTTTAATGGCCAGAAATATCTGCCTGCTAAACTTTAACTACAACTGTACCCAAAGCCCGTCTGTCTAGCAGCAGGTGGGCTAGTGAGAGTCACAGTCCTGCTGGGATACAGCCAGCTGTTCCCAGGAATGAATCTCAAGTAAATTAACAAACACCACACAAACCTGTCAATTGAATCATTCTTGATTACTGTAAATGCTGGGCTACCCGTTAAGGAGCTTCTCGCTCCGTGCAGAGGGAGTTTCTTTATGTACTGTGTATGTAACTGGGGCAGCGATGCCCTGTCCTCCAGATGAGGGTCCTTTGGTACCCACAGGTGCATCCAGCTTGAGACTATGAATTTGAAGTGGTGGAGAGGTCCAAGGTGGTTTCCTTATATCTCTGAAGGTCCTGTGGGCTTTCAAAGGGTGCACAAGTTGTTTGGGGATAGCTCAGCACATCCACTACCCCATACCGAGATAGAAATGGCACAGATATGGCACAGATTGCCTCTTTTTCCTCTTGAGGCTTCTCCTTGGCACCTGTGTGGCCACTGAGTGAATCAAAGCCCCACAGACCCACCAGGACACCCCTGTCTGCAGTGGCCATTTCCCACCTGGCAGGAGGACACGGAGGGGACTCCAGGCTGTTCGGTGGAGATGAGAGAACTGGAAACACATCGCCTTGAAGACAGGAGAGCTTCTGATACCAGATAACAGCAGGTTACAGAGGCTTGTAGATGCTGTATAATAATCAGGGTGCTGGGTGAGAAGCAGAAGGTCTTGGCTCAACATCTGTCTGTCCAGTGTTTGTTTCTGTGCTTGAGCTTTGATGGTGCAGCCAAGCCTACTGTGCAAAATTACGGACCTCCTCTCGTGGGAGAATGGCAGCCAAATCCCCGACTGCCAGCAAAGCCATGGCAAAACTCAGCTGGGGTTGTCTGCTGGTGCTGCCTGTGGCTGGCGGTGTCCTGGAGTTAGGGTGTGGAGAGCTGGAGCCATCCAAGCGAAGGGCCGAGCAGCAGAGGAAGAGGGGTCGAAGGGCTAATTGAGTGAGAGCGGGCGGTGCAGAAACACGGGGAGCAGAGGAGAGCCACAAGAGGGCTGGAGGCTGCCGACTGCTGTCAATAACAGCAACGTGGAAACAACAGAAGAGAAGGCAAAAACACATTAAAGAAGAGAGAAAATGGACTGTCAAGAGATAGCAGACCGAGCAAAGCAAAGGCGTGATCTGGGAAAAGCTGGAGGGGGAACCAGCTGGGGAACGGCTGCAAGGTGCCCAAGGGTGGAGGATGGACACCAAAAAGCCCATCCTGGCCCCAGAGCAAGAGCTTTGGGTCTCACCGTCCACTTCCCCTGCCCGACCGGTGGCCAGCAGCCGATGCCTCCTCTTCCATACGGAACGCGGCCCGGCACCTGCAGCCACTGGTGTGAGCTGCACAGGAGGCTGGAGCTGCGGAGGGGAGCACTGGGTGGCCCTGCGAGACACCGCTTCAGGAGGATCTGACCGTTGGCTGCTTTCAAGCTAGAAATGTCCTTAAATCTGGTTACCCGCATAGCCTTGGGTGGCGTTTGTTTGGTGTTCCTGCTTGTGCTTGTAGGTGGTGACGGAAAAGAGGCAGGAGAAGCAGCATGGCTTCTCCTTGATCCCATGCACCATTGCCTCGATCCCGTGTGGCAGAGCCCACTGGGATAAATCAGGCTCCTTCCCAGGGAGGAAACACCCCAGAGACCAGGAAGGTTTGCCCCAGCCTCATCCCTAGGGTTGCTGAAGGGTTGTCACATTGCTCACAGCAGCGAGGGGACCGATGGCACAGGCTGGGTGCGTTGGTGGGGCACGCCTGCGACATGTGCAAAGCTCTCAGCGCCCGTCCCCAGCCAGGCTCAGGCCTGATCCTTTGCCAGGTCTCTGTAGGGAGTTTCGGTGCTGGCACCGGTTCGTTCAGCGTCGGGCAGCCTGGGAATATGAGCTTGACACATCCCTAATTGACAATTGAACCTCAATTTAATTCCGTGCAAGTCAGCAGACTGAGCACCTGGTTTCTGCTTGCGTGAGATCGCAGTCCAAACCACAGCGACTGCCGGGACTCCCAGCCGGAGCAGCAGGATTAGTCCCAGGCTGGAGGGCCTGGCTCGGGAGGGTGCGTGGGAGAGGGAGCGGGGCCGTAACCTTATCGGTGTAAATCTCTGTCTGTCTGGATATTAGCAATGTGTCTCCCCAGCTGCGTCAGTGTATGTGTTTGTGTATAGAGACTCAATTTATGTCATTTTGTAGGCAGATAAGTGTTTGTGCCAGACTCCGTGCGATTTTGTGAAAGGCATGCTTACATGTTAGGGTAGATTTAATAACAGCATGTGTGTGCCTGGGTTTATATTTAGCCAGGCTCATGGGGAAGGCAGCGGCAGCAGGGTGGCCCGGCCAGGCAGCGCGGAGGGAGGTGTCCAGCTCGGGCTGAGCTTTGTGGGCACCGAGGAGCTGGCTCTGCCCCTGCCCATGCCTGGGCTGCCCACCCTTGCCCCGCAGCCGTGGTGCTCCCTGGCGTGGGGGAAGAGGATTGATGTCAGACTGGATGTCAGGCAAGTGTGCATGCTGTTTAATTTCGGTGGGTGCCTTGGGAGGATGCGTTTGCAAGATTTCCTGTGGGTAGATACAAAAAAGTGATGTTTGTGGACCAAAACAGTGCCCCTCTGTACTCTCCAAAATTCTGTACGGTGCGGGTGATGTTGGCATAAATGCACAGACGAACGTGTATTATGGATCTATATACCACCACCACATATGTGGGTTTTATGCTGCCCTGATCCGTTCCTGCAGCTTGTGGCACATCCCAGGCAGCATCCCAGCATGTCCCAGCACAGCCGAGGCACCACTCCGTGGAGTCCAGCAAACTCCAGCTCACCAAGAGGTTATCCAGCAGCAAACACTCTGTACATGTGTGAAGGAGCCAGGGGAGGCACTGCCTGTTCAACGCCACGCGCGGATTCACACGCTGCGCCTTGCAGCGGGCACATCACACTCAGACACACGTTCCCAAGAAATATCTGCTTTCAACATACCTGGCCTCATCTCCCGGTGTTTCAGCATCACATCCTCGGGGTGGGCTTTGCTTGCGCGGTGCTGGGGGTGCGGGGCCGCCCGTCCCCTTTGTGCACCTACTGGGGACGCAGCCGTCGCGCGTTGGCTCCCGAGCCCCGCCGAGCGCTGGCTTGGCCCCAGCCCCGACTTTTGTCCTGCCGTTTGACATCNCGCGGGATCAATAAGACACCTCCGACTCCTCTATTTACAAACTAGCTGCCTTCAGCAGCCAGGCTGTTTAAGCACTTCATTCCCATTCAGGAGGGCCATCTGCTGCCTTTTGCTGTAAGTCTCTCTGAAAACCTCAGCCTTGACAAGCTCGAGATATGTCAGCGCAGTTATCAGCGGAAAGCAACATCTGCCGTGCCTGACACCCACTATTGTAGGCCATTTAATCTGTCCCCCTCCTCCCTTTAACTGCAGACAACAGCTCCCTATATTATATTTTCCCACTCAATTAGCACTATCATCCTGCTGAAATAGAGGCCAATTTACCTTTAATGACATCATTGTTAGGAGAGTGGCAGCCCTGGCCGGTGGCTGGCGGGAGGCAGCCCGGCTCGGCGGCTCGGCGGGCGCGCGGGCAGCCTATCCGCGCTGCCTTCACCCCGACCGCAGACATTGTTTCCGACAGTTCGCAGAGGCAGTGTGGCGGAAAATTGAGTCCAGATTCATTAGTTTTTTTTTTTTTTTTTCTTTTTTTTTTTTTTTTTTTTTCCCGTGCGCTGCTCAAGTCAGTTAAATTGATACATTTCCTAACAAAATTGAAGTGCTTTGTGCTGCCAGCGGAAAGCCTGGTGACCCTGCGCGGCCCACCGAGCAGCCAAAACGAGTTGATGGATCCATTAGGCCGCGCAGAATGCCTTCCCCCTCTGCCTCCGCTCCTGAGTGACACTGTAAATCTGAACCAATTTCAGTCCCTAATCATCATTACAAACCCCTCCACTGTTCATTTATTACTCTACAATTCTAATACAGCACACGACTGGGTCAGCGCACGGGGAGCCGGCACGGCTGTGGAGGCAGGCTTAAAGAGACCATAATCCGTGCTGGGTTTTATCGGGGAAGCAAACCTGATTTGGCCCCCGTGTTCCGTGCACTGCCCCCGGCCTCCGTGCCGGCTCTGGCCCAGGAATGGGGAGCGGAGGGGAGCGAACATCTGTGGGATGTGGAAACTGAAGCAGGCTGTGGTGAGCCCCACAGGGGCTGGGGTGCAGCAGGGGATGCAGACATCTGATGGGTTCTGCAACCTCATGGGTGTGCAAAATGGCTGTGCAAAGCGGGTGTTAGGTGAGGCAAAGAGTTGGCATGTGCATGGGAAGGGGCATCAGGCTGGGCGATGGTGTTAACTGGGGTTTATTGATGCTCTCCATCAGTTTCGTTAAAAAAAGAAAAACAAACATCTTTTTGGAGCTGGAAAGCCTCCACGGACAACCCTGCAGAGATGGTTCCGACAGGTCTGCAGAGAGGCTCAGCCCGTGCGGGTGGGACCCTGCCTGTTTCCCACTGACCATCCCCGCTCAGAGAGCCCGGAGCTGCCGCCCGCTCCAGCCGGCCCAGCGAGACCAGAGCCCTGCTCGCCCCGGCCGCTGCCTTCCAGCATGGAGAGCGGATGCTGATTGAGTGCTTGACCTGCTAAGTGTGTTTGCGTGCCTGGATCGAACACTCTTCCAACAGGCTGCCGATGAATTTATTTATTTGATTTGATGTGGCTGATTTTTTTTCCTCCCTTTTTAACAATGTGCCTATCAACATCTCTGTAGGTGCGGAAGCAATCAAAGAATTTAAAAACATGCAGGGTAAACAATCAGATTAATGGCATGATGAGACATGACTTGCTGGCACCTGGGCTTGCTTCTGGTGAAATCAGCAGTCGCTGGGGCACTTGTCACTGGTGCAGGATGGGGCTCACACATCCGGATCGCATGCAGGGACAGGCTGCTGCAGGGCTGGAGAACCACAGTCAAAGGGTGGGGTGCAGGCACCAAGAGTCCCAAGTATAATCAGAGACTAAGCAGAAGGGTACACATGAAGAAATGCCTTGCTGGCATGTTCCCTCTCTTCCCAGGTAGGTTTTACCCATGTGGGATTTTCTATGGAGTGCTACGTCCTTGCTTGATGGGGCAAGGAGGGAAGAACAGTAGACTTGCAAAGGACTGTGATGGTCAACCCCCTTTTTGCAGCTTTCTCCTTCAATAAAAGTTGGTGTAGCAAGGCTGGAAGTCATGGGAAAGATCAGTGCCTTGGTTGGGACACCAAAACCTGAGCTGCCTCCTGCAGATCTGCCTGCATGATTAGGTGGCAGGAGGATGCTGGAGGCAGTCCTCCTTGAGAGCAGCAGCAGAGTTCATCACAAAAATGAAACAACATTAAAAATATATATATTAGAAAGCAGGCCTGAAGGCAGGGAAGGTTGGTTGTGGGATTTTCTGCCACTGGGGATTCAGCCAGGGTGAACAACTTGCTTGCAAAAATGGTCCCCATGTCCTCCATCTCCTGTCTTTGCCCCAGATCAGTGCCAGGGCAGGATCAGCTCATTTCCTACCCGGAGAAGAGAGCTGCACCTTGGCAATGATGGCACTGCTCCCTGCGGGCAATGGGCACATGTTTCAGGGAGGTCTCCATTCAAGTCCTTACTGGGTCAATCTGTGGTTGCGATTTACCTTTAATGTCACCCCCTTGTTCCTACAGACATCTCTGTGGACCTGAGCCAAGCGCCAGTCCCGTGACACTGCTCCCTTGCGTCAATGTGCTGGCCCCTGGCATTTGCTCTCTGTTTACAGCCCATCGTATGCCTCTCAATCCGCACTGTTGTTAATGCTCATATCTAAGGCAGTCTGGATTAGTTTCTCAAGTAGCATTTTGTGAGGATCAATATCAAATGCTCTGCTGAAGTCTAGATGCATTACATCTTCTGTACAGCCTTTCATCCGCTAATTTTGTAATTTGATCCAAAAAAAAAAAAAAGCTATTGGGTTGGTCTGGCATGACTTGTTCTTTATAAACCAATGCTGTTTATTGCTTACGATTTGGTTATCCTCTAGGCGCTTTCAAACACGCACCGAACAACCTATTAACGCCTTCTGTGACACTCCAGGTTTGAGGAAACCCAGCCGAACCTGCTGCTCGTGCAACTGGGTTCGAGCACAGCTCTCCGGCAGCTGCTGGGACATATGTTTGCAGCGCACACCGAGGGCCTGATCCATCTCTCACACAGACGTAAGGCAGGAGTGCGAGAGCTCAGCGGCGGGCTCGGGCATCCAGAGGCAGGTTTGATACAGCAGATGTTGTGTTGCTGGTGCGAGCAGTTTTCCTGAGCTTGCTTTTACCTGCTGTTTCCCACCGTCACCCATAGGATCCGACGGAAGGCCCCTCTTGGGGGACCGGGGTGGGAATTGCTGGCTACAGGATGGGTGTTTTATGCGGCTCAGCTGGACAGTTCAGCCCCTTGGTGACTGCTGCAAATGCTGGGGTAAAGGCATTCGGGCTGTGTCCACGTCAGTCCTGGTAGAGTCTCTGCTATGGAGAACATGCAAGGAAAAGTACATTGCAGCATCCAGTGTTTCAGCATTTGTATCTGCTCTGGTCACCGAAGTGCAGCCCCTGTGCTTCCTATAGCAGAGCCTGGTGCCCGGTCCAGACACCCCTCCTCTTCCCGGGGGGGTCTGATTCAGCTCGCTTGGTGATGATGGTGAGGATACACAGCACCGTGCTGATGTTATCCTGGGGGCTGTCTGCACAGGGTCTTTGGATTGCGCCTTGGTGTTGCCAGGATCCAGGGCAACCCTCCCCTCCCTGATTCCAGCAGAGCAAAGATCGCAGCCATGATGCCGAGAGAGCCCAAGAGGTAAAACAGCCTCTGCGTTGCATTAGCTGTGTTTCCATTGCCTACGGAGCTCTGCCGCTGCATAAATAATGGAGCTGACACAGCACCTTCTGGGATATGTTTACTACAGTTTCATAAGACCTTCAGTAACTGCCCGATGGTGCCTCGGCACAGGCAGCCTCCTTATGATCTATAACGCTGACAGCTCAGGAGGCTTTTGAGGGATACGGCACAGAAGAGCGAATTTCCAAAGTGTTGTGTGGGTTTGGGGTTGTATTGCTCCCTGCTGACTCCACGGACTTGTGCCATGCTGTGATACTCGGGATATTAACTCCTTTACAGCATGACGACCAAATCACGCAGCCCAGGGGAAAGTGGGATGGATCCTGCCAGTGGGGTTGGGCCGCTGGGACAACCTGCCGGCCAACCTTGCTCCAGCTTGCAGTTCAGCTCCGGTACAGCCCTCCAAAGTCCACCGTGGCTCACAGTTAAGGCAAGGAAAAGATTAATGGGACTTGTTGTAATCTCTTCTGGCATCCCCAGAGATTAAAACAGTTTGTTTCACTGCTGGAGCATAATCTTGAGAAGGGAAAAATTAGCCTAAGGAGGATCATGGTGAAGGGTCCTTCGCAGTGAGATTTAGAAAGTTCATCTGACCCAGGGTGCTGATGATCCTCCTCTAGCTGAAAATCCACTGCCAACCAAACCACTTCTTCCTCTTTCCCCCCGGTGGCTGGGAATTTTGGAGGGATTTCAAGGAAACAAAAGGCAAACAAACCCCATCCATGGGCACGAGGAGTCTGTAAAAATGGAGACACCTCTGCAAAGCTCAGAAACAGATGACTTTTCCATGTGTTTTCCCTCAGACCTGCATTTTCTCCTTGGGAGGAAGGGTGCACTGGGTTCAAGCCTAGATCATCCAGAAAACCTGGGAGCCTTTCAGAGACCATGAATTTCTGGAAGGGAAAATCTCTTGCATGTGTGGACACCAGCACATCCAAGTGTTGCATGGTAATGGCAAGCAATAACCAGCGTCTCGCCCTATAAAACAGATGTGCGGGAATGATAATATGACCTTCATTCATTGTTAACAATGATTATCATGTGTTAGCTCCAAACCAGTGTCTTAAGGTCATCCTTTCCCATTGGAAAGTCTGGTTGATCATTTGAGGAAGCAAGGCTTTGGTGTGGGCATGGGTGGCTATCAAAGGCAGCGGTGCTTGAGCAGGGGACGTTTATGGATGGCTGTGCTCATGAGTGTCTCAACAACCCCCAAAAGAGATGCATGGAGGCCTTGGCACGGACGCTGGAAAAGGAAGGCTGATGTAACACGTGCTGAAAGAGAAGAACTATTGCAACACCCAGGTCGGGATCTGCTTGTGCAGGCGGAGCTCTCAGCGGGTGGTGGGAGGGAGGTGGCCGAGGGCTCCGCGCAGTGAGCACGGGGCTCTCCCTCGGAGCAGGAGCCTGCAGGTGCGGAGCCCAGGAGGGAGCCGCAGGGCGTTAACATGACCAAATTAACCCCAGAGGACAGGCAACCACTTGTTTACACAGCAGAGACTCACAGAGATGGAAATTTATGGTGTCACTAAGAGAACTTCTCACCTAGAGTACAGAGAAGAGGGAAGAGATAGCGATATTTCCCACTGAAAGGAGGAGGAAAAGCTCTTAACAAATCAATACCCTTATTTAGTCAATAAACCCACAAAACAACCCCTCCAGGGGATAAACATGGAGAAAATTCACAGCTTGCAAACAAGCAGGCTCCAGTTTGGGCTTTGACAGGACTGTCTCAGTAAATGCATGGTCGCAGGGAGCTCGGCGCGGGGCTGGTCTTTGTGGAGCAGGGGGGGCACGGGCTGAAGCTGCGCACCTGGGAGCACATGAGGAGAGGTGAGGGGTCTGGGAGCTAACGGGGGTTAACGCCTCTTCTCCATGGGGTGCACGGAGCTACAGAAAGGAGGAGCAGGGCCTGGGCAGGGCTGCTGCAGGCTGTGAGCTTGCCTGGGGCAAAGCTCAGCACGAAACACATGAAACCGCTCTTAGCAGCGGCTCACCAACACGGCCGGTAGAAGTGCAGAGGCACCTCAGCTTACAGAGGAGTTTGTAGGGCTGTGAACCTCTGGCAGCCAACAGCTGGAGACAGAAACTCATGGCACGGACCTGAGATGTGCAAGATGTTAAGAAATTCATTTGAAATGTTTTCTTTCTTTTTATTTTTTTTTTCCTAAATATATATATTTATTTTTGCTCAGCCTGCAGGCTTTACATTTTCAAGTTTTTCTCCATAAGCGTGAACTAGAATTGTGCTTGGAAGAAATCCAAATTGTTCTCTTATTCACAAGATTTCGAGAGCTGGAGCTTTGGGAAAAACCATCTCCATCATTACAGCACTCACGGTAGAGTCCCGGGAGCTGGCAAGCCTGCAACACGGCCGAGCAGCTCCACGGCGTAGGATCTCAGCACCTTGCAGAAGAACCCACCACTCTTCAGCTGTGTGGACACTGGATACCAGTTATCCCCAGACAAGTAAAATGAAGGCTTTTGTAACAGTTTTGTTGCATTACAGGTGAGCCCTTGGACATTTTGAAATCAGCTTCTCTGTCTGTTCTCAGCCCAGGTCCCTGCAAACCCAGATGTCAGTGCTAGATCTGCAGAAGACGCTGACCATGGAGGCCAGCAGGGACTTCTTGATGAATCAGTGGGCAACAAATGTAAGTCCTGTATGAGTTGGCCTGTACAAATTAGCCTGATGTTGTCAGAGATACATTTTATCAATAAATTATATAAATTTATCAATTTCTTGACCAGACACAGCAGAAGATCAGCATTAGCCCTGCCTTGGTTAACTCAACTTTACCTTCTACAAGAGATGTCCCAGCTACAGAGGAGAAGAGAGGATTGCAAACCACTGGGAAGGGGGGGAGCTTTCACATTGCACAGACCCAGCAGCTTAGGGCTGACAAATTCTCTCACCACTGAGCTTTGCTGGGTCCAGTAGCCATGGGAAAGCCAAAGGCTCTGCCCTGGGGCTGTTGCGCTGTGACGCTTGGCCATGCTGACACCTCAGGGTGATGCCTTCATCCCACAGCCCCTGGGGGGATCAGACCATGGGAGTGCACCCTGGCTCTGCTGGCCACACAGCATCTGTCCCTTCTACTGAGAACCTGAAGCTGAAATAGAAACTTTGGGCCAGGCCTTGCAGGCAGCCTTCTGGGTGGAAAACTGGGGGAATTCAAGCAAAACCAATGGCTTTCCATAGTGTCATCCAAGACCTTCGTGACCTGATGGGCCAGAGAATTATTCCCTTCTGGGTCTGTGATTTTCTCCACGACATGGTTGCAGACCATAACACGTGTTAAAAGGCAGACATCCTCAGTCGGGGCTCACCAATGCCGCTCCACTGAACTGTGAGATGCTCAGATTTATTCCAGCCAAGTCCTGGGCCAATATATATGTTTCATGTTACATTTCCCTTTTCCTCTCCTCTTTCCTCTGATGCCGTTCACAATGCAGAGCATCCATCAAGAAATGAAGCCTGTCAAGAAATGAAGTGCTTGTTAGTATGCAATAGCACCTGTCCTCCTGTGCTTTTGAGAAAGCTCATGCTTGAAGTGCAGCCAGAGGTTGAGTTATAGGCAATACCTAAGTGTTTTAGTTCAAATCTGGCTCCTAATTGTGTTCTGGAGCTGGACATTCACAGCCAGGAAAGCTTCTGCCTAATCTTATTTATAAAATGATAAAATGTGTGAGTCACAGTATATATTACTGTTTTCTATTTTGGCTTCTTCTGTTAAGGTTCTGGGAAGTTCTCTGACATACTTGGGTCATATTCAGCAGATCCACACTGACTTTAGTCATGGGGGGACCCAGGCATGGAAAACTTGCATGAGAATTTATATTCAAACGTGTGTCTGCTGTGGTGCTTGGGCTTGCAGCATGAAGCTGATGGGAAAAGTCACCAAGAACTGGTGAGGGCTCTGCCTGCTTTTGGAGAAGAGCTTCAGAAATTCAGGCAGGGACAAGCCATTTAGTAAGTAGGAATAAATGTGGGAAATACCTTTGTATCTGTGCTCTCTCCAGAAACCCAGATTTCTCCAAAACAAGGAGCTGGCCTCAGTCACCCAGCTCCAAAACCATGTCAGACCTTGGATGAAGGGGCCAGACCCCTATGTCAGCTCTGCCAGTAAATCCAGAGCATTAGTATCAAAATGCTGTGTTTTATACCAGCATAGCTGGGGCTGAATTCATGTCCCAACCAGCTAATGCTCTGGTAATTGGATGCAAACCCGCTGGGGTAGGCAAGGTGTGGATGGGTTTGAGAAGATAAAGACACCTCAAATATGCTATATAGACAATCTGTGTTTCCTGAAAGAGAGACATCTGTATCTCTAAATTTAGAAACGCTACTCTCTTTCCAGCAGGTAATAAACCAGCAAGCGCTGTACATATTTTTTTTCTACTTTGAATTCTGTTAACTGACAATTTAACCTAAAATCCCTCGTATTTTCTACTTGTTCAGCTGTAAATAGAGACTGACAGTTTATTTTCTAACATACTGGTTAAAAAAAAAAAAGAACCACCAACATTTGAAATAAATACTTATGGGTCCATGACAGACTACAGACGTGCAGTCAATGCTCCGCAGCAATCTCTCGGAGCTGTCACACTCTGTGATCAGTCTTTTACAAACACAAACACTGTTGATTTCTTATCAAATGTAAAACCTCCGCAGCTCTTTCGTAAGTGGTTACGGCGAGCATGAAATCGACATTGTGAATCACATGTGACACTGCCTTGTCTGCTTGTAATTGAGCCGCACCGCGCCAGCACCGCGCGCGCCCCGTGCCCCGCAAGGAGGGAGGATGAGCTCGGTCTGGTGGGGTGGTGGGCTTGTTTGCTGCTCTATTTATGGCAACAAATGCTGAATCCTCCCCAACAGGTGGTGGTTTTGGGTTCTGTGGATTCATCGTTACGTGTGGCGATGTGCTGCTGTTGGCCGTGGGGGTATGTGGTGGTTGTTTTTTGTTTTTTTTTTGGAGGGGGTTTGGGGGGGGAGAGGGTGTGGGGAGGGGGGTTTGGGTGCTGCCTGTGCCATCCCGAGAGTGGCGGGGAGGAAAGCGAGACTGGCGTGTTAGCAGGATCCTGTTCAGCTACCCAAATGCCAGCTGCAGTCCAGGAGTCTGTCGGGGTGTCGTTGCAAACACCCCAGATAAAGCCTGGGGGTCCCAGTCCCAGCGCAGATCCACCAGTGGGGCTGGATTCCTCCTCCCATAGCACTGGGGTCCCTCTACTTTTCTGACCATGCAATGGGAACACCACAGAGTGTGCCAGCTGCTCAATGCCAGCTCAGCTGGATGGGCAGAAGCCCTCATCCTCTCCCTTCCCAGTCTCTGCCATTTTTCGGAGTTGGACAAATGAGTAATTCCTTGGGTGGCGATGCCCGAGTGTCCTTCCAGGACCCACCTTCAGCCATTACTCTCCCACACTGGACACATGAGCAGGATCTGTTCTCTGAGCTCCTTGACTTTGAGTCCAACTGGGCAACCCAAAAATATTCTCCTCTTTGCATAGACATATTGCCTAGCTCAGATTGGTACGATTGGTGACCTGTTAAAAAAAAATACAAAGATAGAACAGAGTTATGAAACATTTACACAGAAACATTTTCTGCATTCCTATCTATAAATAAAACTATGTCCTATTAACCAGGAGGTGGAAGATGAGTAGAAATAGAGTGGTCTATCTATTTATATAATGATATAATCTATCTAAATAAAACTAATCTATTTTTCATGCCATCTATTTCTCTAATCTAAAATATACTCGTTACCATGGAGCAATGATGTCACTAAAATGAATGACACCCATAAATGCAGACGAGCTGTAGTTATTCTGATGATCCAGGACTTCTCTCTTTGCTCATTTGCTTAATTTTACACATGTGAGGAGTAGCTTGGAGCTAAATAGGATCGCACCAGCAGCCAGCCGAGCAACATTCCTGCTGACTGCAGACTCAGGGCCCCGCGCTGTGATGTATCGCAGCTGATGCGATTTTGTGTTCACGTGTGTGCCATGGCAATGCGTGCGCACGTCCACCAAGAGAAGTGCAAACTGACTGTCTTTCACAATTCATTGCCAGCATTTCCTCTGTTCTGGATAATTGCTGTTTTATTTATCAGTGCTTGGGAGCAGCGTAGGATTGGCTGCTGCGTGTGTTATCCATTGCGAGAAGTTTAACTTAATGCAATGTTGCATTTAATTTATGGAATGCAGCCCGTTGCTATGGCATTGAGCACATAAAAAAAAAAAAACCAATCAATAAATAAGTGAAATTGGTGTCAATGGGAATTTTGTACAAAGATGAGCAATAGAGTATGACTCTTCATTTAGAAAGGTGAAGATACAATTTCTCCCACCCTCTTTGGGTGTAGGTTAACCCCCTCTTCTTTGGAGAGATGTGTTTCCTGACCAAGAGTTATGTCTGAATTGATTTTGCTTAAGAATAATAAAAAATGTTTTCCTTTTGCTGAATTTATTGAGACCTTTGGCATTCCAGGACAGGATTTTCATATTCAAGACTAAAACTTACAGTCTAGAGCAACCAAAAGAAATTAAGTTGTGTATCAGTATGACATACGCATTTGTGGGCAAGTCCTTTGAAATGCAAATAGTGATTACTTGGTGAGCCAGGCAGGCTGGGGCAAATAGGAAGGCTCCAGTATACAAGATCCACATACATCTGGCCCAAAATGTCAGGGTGTTGTGTCCTGTTTGTGTGGCCTGTTTGCAAGGGTTTGCCTACAAGGTCACTTCTTGCCAAGAAGTTCTTAAAACAGGTGCTAACTCAGCAAAGTTGCATTGGGTTCTCTGTGTGCAAAAAATCAAGGGAAAAATCTCTGCGTGAAAAAGAAATCTCCAAAACATCTCCTAAATTGGATTTTTTTTTTTTTGAAAACATCAGTAGTCAGACAATTTAAACCCAGGCTCAAGAAAAAACTTGAATTGCATAAATTGCGTTCAGAAATGGATATACAGCTGTGGCAATATTAGTTACCAAAGCATTGTTGCCTTTTGGGTCTGGAGGGAGACAATCCTACAGGAAGAATTGATGAATGGAGAAGCAGGTCCTTACATGCAGACCTTTTAGATAGAACAAAGACTTAAGAAATCCCCATAATTATCCAAGATCACTATTTCTCTCCTTCTGGGCAACAGCATCACCAGCTTTTAATGAATTACCCAATCAGGAGAAACGTTTGTGCTTCTCTTTCCTTTGCTATAGAGCTGCAGAGAATTTGGGCAGGTGATTGCCAGGAGGGAAGCATGCACCTTCCTGATGAGACCAGGAGGATGGAGCCAGAGGTGGAAGCAGCACACACTCCACTTACGATGCTTGGTCTTTCTACCAAAATAATCCATGTGCTCACCAGCCAGGCCCTAGCACATGGAGGCCAACCAGAAGGGATTTACCCCTGTGCTCCATATTTAAGGTTCCCCTCATTTCTTATTTCTGCCATCCTTTTTGGTTCTTCATGCTGCCTTTGTGGAGGCTGAAGCTGTGACAGATGCGTTTGCTGGCTTGATTCAGGGCCCACTGGTACCAGCACCTGGCTCAGAAGCTGTCCCCAGGACAGCCCTGCACTCAACCTGCACTCAACCCTATGTATTTCCCATCCCAGAAAGCACCGAGAGCTCCTAGAGATGACTTATTTTGGAGGTCTGGCTTCTCATGAGCTGCTGAGGACATCAGCAGGCTCAGATGGGCTTTCCCCAGCCTCCGAGGGTCTCCTGCTGCCCCCTATGCCCTGGAGCATCTCGCGGGGCGAGGATGGGAGGAGGCAGCCCCACATTGCCTGTCCTATGGGAGAGCAGAGTGCCGGAGAGCAGCCAGCCCCTGGCCAGCCCCTGAACGAGAGGGGAGGGAAAAAAAAAAATCAAAACTTTAAGGTATATGAACTGTGAAATTAAATCGAAATACTCAAATAAGGAATCACATAACAACATAAGCAAAGATGTTTACCAGGGCTTGAAGTTAAATACAGATTTTTTCATAAACCCTAACACCAAATGCAATAAAGTTCTCTGGAATGTTAAATATAATTTACAGGGGAAAAAAATGTGCCCTGCTGCCATAAAGTGTCTTGCGTGGTGTCCCTTCCCAGGGACCAGTCCAGGAGCAGAAGGGAATGCACGCTGCGATACCTCACTCAGGATTTCCCTATCCAAATTCATCACCGCCACACTGGGTGAGTGAGCAGCCCTTCCTAAATCCACATCCAATGAACAGGAGCTAATTAATCTGCAATGCCGCTCCAGCAAAAGGCCTGCCCGGAGCGGGAGCGTGGGTTGGGCTCCACGCCGGCGTGTGTCCCGGAGCCTTTCATTGCCCATCTGGACCTCACAGTGCCTGTGCCGAGCTTGGTCCGGGGAAAATCGCGGTCTCGCAGGATGCTTATTCCTTGCTTATTGCCCTTCTCTCTCCCCCGGTGGATCTGACATTAACACCCCGAACTGACAGCACAAAGGCGGCATCTGGATAGCATAGCCTGTGGCTCTGGAGTCACGGCTGGTGGACTTGTGGTGTATCCAGATATATTCATTAAAACACTAATCAAGCAGAAGCTCATTTGTGGAATTGTCTTTGAATTTAAAGGGGAAAAGGATGGTCAAACTGCAAAGCCTCTGCAGTCCAGAAGTGCTCTTCCCATAAAAGACACTTGACAGCCCAGGCCAGCTAACGCCAGCCCCGCTCCCGGATGCCTGTACGGGTTTGCCAGGTCCTGTCGAAATGCCAGGGAGTGACAACCCGGGCATGGTGGTGGCAACCTGGGGACAAAGAGCTCCTCTGACACGCTGTGAGCTGCTCCCACACGTCTACACACAGAGGATGGTCTATGTGTGCTTCTACATGGGCAATTCCTTTGCTGGGATCATACTGGCATGTGGCAATTATTAGAGGAAAGAGCAGAAATACGCATTATATATTCCCTGGGAGTAGAACCAGCACATACCAGTCTCTGTTCTCTTCACAATGTAGGCAAGAAAGAGAAGGTGGACATGGAGCATAGACCCCAGACTTGGTCCATTCAGTCCTGGACCAGTGGCACTTTTTAGTAGTGGATATATTTTCCTGGAGTTTTAGGGATGGACATGAGTAACATCATCTGCAGGAGACTGCAGATCCAGCTCCTTTTCCTGTGGTGGGGGGAAGTTTCATGTGATCAAGTTTCTGAAGGTGATGAGCTGTGATATGCAGCTGAGTCCAGGCTTGGGCTGGGCTGGACCTGGGCATAGACCAGACCCTGCTCCAAGGGATGGGAAGTAGAGAGGAGTTGCCAGAGATGAACGTTTGTACTCAGGGGAGTTTTCCCTTTTAAAGATAGGTCACTGGGGCTTATTCCTACTGCAAGTGGGGACAAAACCCCACCTGGACCTCAGGAGGGTCTGTGGGCAGTCTGGGACTCTGGCAGCTGGAGGGGATATTCAGCAATGGGGTCCAGGGCTTGGGGGGCAACAACAACAGCAACAACAACAAGAACAACAACAACAACAACAAAAGCCGAAACCCAAATCCCCAAAACCTTACAAGAGAGAAAGTACCCTCAGGACTGGCTCCCCACTAGCAACTTGGTTGGACAAGGAGATATATGTGTGCTAAAACTAAACTAATTTTCAGCCTCTTGGAGGAAACAAAATGACTGTTGCTATCATGGTGTAGCGTGAAAGCCTGGGTCACGGGGGGACGGGAGACAATCCTTTGTTCCAGCAGTCCCAGGTGCATCATGTACTGGGCAGAACTTTAGCTTACAATTTGGGATTAAAGTAAATCCTAGTATTTTTCTGCATGCCTGCCCGCTCCCTGGCTCCCAGAGACTGCTGGGTAACTGCCTATTATCCCGTGGTTCCACTTCAGTGCCCTCCCCAATAAAACTTTTCATATCCTTATAAACGAACTAGATTGCCGTGTTATAAACATTTACACTGTGCTAACAGATCATCTCCGCACATCAGAATTGGCTAAATTCCCTTTTCCAGATGAATATATTGAAGGAGATTAGAGATATGATAGCTTTTCAGATTGCTGAACCCAGAGAAATTAGTTTAGTGAGCATTTACAGAGGCTAAATTGGAACCATTAAATAGTGGATTAAATTGATGGTACTTTCATTGTCTGTCCTTCGGTACTGCTGTAAAATCAATTAGCCGTCACTATTCCATTCTCCATATAGTGAGATTGTCAGCCTGGCTAGAAGCTGCAGAGCCTCACAGCAGTAGCAAGCAGTGTGAAAATACACCTATTAGGTGATGTGGCATGAAATAACATCATAGGGCAGAATGTCCCAGTGAGATTTATCCCAGCCTTATCTCTACTTTAACAGAGAGGGGACAGACAATAGACTCTGGTGACACTCTTATCCTCCAAACATGTGCACCAGGATGCTCTCTGGACTGACAATTATTACATCGCCTCTCAACTGTCCTGAATTTTGCATCGGAAATCCCCGCTTTGCCCCGCTCTTAAACTGGCAGTGTCCCACATTAAGAGCAGAGGATTTGAGCAGAGGAGGTTTGCATTTTACTTGGGGGAGGAAAAAATCCCAACTTTCTCCCACTCGCTTCTGTTACAGCAGCTCCGAGTCCTGTTAGCTGGCTGATTTAGGCACGTGTCCCACCACCTCCCTAAAAAACCAAGGACGTGGCACAGTCCAGAGTATGGCTGATGAGGACCACTTGGCACGGTCCTCATCCAGCCAGTGTGTCTCAGCTACAGTTACTTGCTTTGCACTCTTTCTTACGTGGGAGAAAAAACAGGAAAGGTTAAATGACTTGCTCCCAGGTCATGGGGTGAGCAGGGGCAGGTAAGGTGTCTTGGTCCTCAGCCCACCGACTTGCCACCACTGCTCTGCCAGGAGGAGAGCCAAACCCTGCGGCACTGCTTGCACCCCCTGCACGCAACGACCTCCTAAGTGGGGAAAATTGAAATATTCCCCCAATTCGTGCTATTAACTCTTCTTTTAAAGTGTGAAATTAAAAAGTAATGAGGGAAACAAGTCTCCTAAATTTAAGCTTTAACCTTTTGACCTCACTCTTGTGGTTTTTCCTCCCAGGGGAGGTCTCAGCCCTGGTTTGAAAAGCCATCGTCCCCACTGCCAGCCTTGGGGTGAACCGGGGGAGACTTTCCATCCCCAGAGAGCTTTCCTTCCAGTGTTTAAGTTTTCTATTGAACCTGGAAATGGAAAAAAAAAAAACCCCACACACATTTCCAATAAAGCTACGTCCAGTTCCAATTTCTTGCATTGATGTGGCAAAGTTTTTAAATCCCTTGTCAACGTCTTAGTTATGCTTCACGAAGGAACCATCTGGAGCTGCTAGCCCTTGGATTAAATGTTCGCTAGGCTTGTGATACAGAGACTGTCTTCTGTTCTCAGCAGCACTCCTCTTTGCAGAAGGGAGACAGGACCCCAAGAGCTCTTTACTTGGTTGAGTGTCCTAAAGTCAGAGGATGTTTGAACATCCCTTTATCCTGAGCAGGATGTGGGGTGAGGTGAGGATTTCAGTGCAGCTTTATTTTATGCTGTGCTCCTCCGCCTGACCTAAGCCTTTCTCTCTCCCGGCTCAAGTGGACGCAGAGCAGCATCTCTGTCAGGGTGTGCAAGACAGCATGCACACTCGCTGCAAGTGTTTGTTCCCCACATCTCCACCTCCTGAGCCTAAAAGGACTTGCTCTCAGTGGAGACCACGCAGCAAACATGGGTTAATGCTCTCACATGTTCTCAGCCCAAGGAAGCGGGGAGAGATGTGGAGGATGACAGGTAATTTCAGCCCAACAGTTTGGCCCGGATTTGGCCGTGTTTACAGAGACACCCTCCAGTACTCCCCTAATCAGGTCTTGCTCTCCTCCAGCCGAGGCAGCAATCAGTGCTTCGTTATCACTGGGATCTCATCGTTAATTGAGGTCTGGGAGCCTTTATTTCCTGGACATCTCAAGCATGGTGAGGGCACTGCATTTCACAAATAAATCATGTGATCATCCGTTTAACATCATGCCCCTTTGCTGAGGGCTGGGGATCACAATAAAAATACTTGTTTTCTCAAAACCATTGTTGAAGCTTCCCCCTCCACCACTCAGCCATCCCCAGCTACCTCTCTTCAGACAGAGCCTCCAAAGAGGATCTTCATTGGCATTCCTGGGGTGAGTTTGTCAGGCTATGGGTAGCTGGGTACATGCAATAGCAATTTTCCTGTCTAAACACATTTACAGAGCCACCTGCATTTTTTTTTTTTTTTTTTTTTTAACCCAAACCACCTTCTGCTGCCCTNNNNCACCTTCTGCTGTCCTTCCTCTTTTTGTAATCCCTACAACTCTTTCTGCAAGAAATGTCTTGCCTCTTCTATAGTTTTGCTTCTGAGTTTTCAGGGATGACTGTCTGCAGCTGCCACAGGGACAGATGTAACACATGTAGGTTGGCTTCAAGATGGTGCAACAAGTGCTGGTACAAATCACGTTTCCATCTCTTCATAGGCCACACTTTCCTCCCAGGGAAGGAATAACTGACAGCACCTTGAGAGAGTCATGCTGCCCAGCTGAGCCTCAGTGTCCCATCTACTGGGAAAAGTGATGTACCAGATTGGGTACATTAGAGAAAGCTCTGCTGCATAGAAACAATTTATTCTCTTCTTCCTTTGAAGTTAAACATTTGCTTCTCCAACATTTTTTTTCTTATTGCACATGACATCCTCTAACACTCTTAGTTCATGTTATTTTTTCTCTGCCTTAAACTTTCCACCCTGTAGCTTCTTCACCTCCTTGTGTCCTCCCAGCCCAGCTGTATCACCACGCTGCTTCAGTCTTCCCCGTGATGCTCACCCTAACATGCAACACAGCCGCATCAGAGCAACAAGTTTGCCTTGGAAAAGTACAGTTTGGCAACCTACTTTCTTAAAACTGCTCAGCCTGGTGACTGTAGTCCTCAATGACTCCTTGTGGATCCCACAGCAGATTGTAGCAAGTCACACTTTCCGACTCAGGAATTCACCCCTCAGTGCTGAAGGAGGGTGCCATTCCTCAATCAACAGAGAGCTTCGGCAATCAGCCTGCGAGATAGATCTAACTGCTTCTGCCATTGCCCCATTTATCTTCATTTCCATTTTAGCGTTGATGGGTATCATACACCACAAAAAGCCAGCCCAGCCGTGAAATGACACCGGACTGGCAACCTCATAATTATCCGGGCTCACGTATCAATTCTCTTCAATCCCTTTGTGACACTCCATTGCTTCCTCATAACTTCCTCATCTGACAGATCAGCACTGTGCACCCGAACCGCCTGAGAGCCCCTGGGTAATAGCCTCAGGGACAAAGTTAGCCCTGGCAGAAGTGGGCAAAGACGCTTGTTGGCTTCAGCAGGAGTTTTGCTCACTTGGTGCCAGTCCGGAATCTTGTCTGACCTCTCCTCCATGCACAGAGAGACCACAGCTCCTTTATTGGCCCTACAGAAGAAGTCTCAGGGGCTACTGCAGTGTACAGGTGCATCCCCGGCTCATGCAGGATCTGTGCTCCTCCTCCATGTTTACTGTGCTGCAGTCTGTCTTTACGTATTCCTGTCTCCAGGCACATTCATATTTTTCCTTCGTATTTCACACGAAGACAACAACGAAGGGTCTCCTGGGGCAGGCTGGGGCTGGGGCTGGTGCAGTGCAACCAGCTTATTGATTAAGCACAGAAAGTCTGTGCTCTACCAGCCCCTGGCCCTGCTAACCCAGACATGCCATCATGGCCTGCTGTGAGTTGCTCACTGATCCTTGAGCCCCAACACGGACACGCTCAAGACAATTTTGGGTATTGCTGTTAATCTGGACCTCAGATGCATCTGTGTAACCCAACCCTGGCAGAAAAAAAAAAATGTGGTGATGCATAGACAACAATTTAAAAGCGATGATTTCCCCTGTTCAGAAAAGGCAGATCTTCCATGAGAAACACCAGGCTTCCACACACAGTTGTGTGGGAAAGGTTTAAATGACATTTAGAAAGTTTCTCAATGTAGGAGAGAACATCTTCCCCAAAGGTTTGAGATGCCCCAGGTGTCCTCTGCACGCACCTCTGCAAGGCCCTTAGAGCAGCAGGAAGGCCATGGCGAAGCAGAGAAGGGCTGTCTGTCTTGGAGCAGCACCTGAACCTTGGGCCAGGGCTCATAAGGAAGCTGCTGTGTATCCATGTGTTTTTTTTTTTCTTAATTTGGAGTGAAAAGCCAGCAACCGGTGCATTTTACACCTGCCTGCGGTCGCTGTGGCTATGTCTGATCCTCGCTGGCTCAGACCTGGCTTCAGGGGCTGCTCCCCTGGGTTTGAGGTGCAGCTTTGCAAGGACCCATCCAGCTCCCAAGCTGTGGGGCCCCCGCTCACCCCGCTCACCTCAGGGATGGCTTGGCCTGATGCTTTCTTTTTCATCTCTTTGGGATGCACTTCAAACTCCTTTGGCTGTCCGAAGGGATTGTACCATGAATTTGGACATGACGTGACGATTTTAGAGGGGCAAGAAATTAAATTTCTTTCCACCACATAACCTGGCTGTTTCTCCCAGAGCATCTCCCCTGTTTTGGGGCACAGTGGTTGCAGGACAAGCCACAACCACGGGATCACTGGGACGAGCTCTGCAAGCAGGCTGAGGGACCTGCCCCCTCCCGTTCAGACAAACCGTGATGCCCAGCAGCAAAGCCACAACCCCAAACCTCCTTGGAGATGCCCCCCCCATCCCCAGCACCCAGGCAAAACGCCCAGCAGCCTGCCCATGCACGGGTCCCTGCCACGACGGCGGAGGCGAAGGGGTGCTGGGCACAGAGCTGGCGGCGAATCCCCGGAGAAGGAGGGATTTTCCTCCCTGCTGCCGCTCGCCTCTCTCTGTGCTGCCCGAGCCCCTGCTGCTGCAGGCAACTGCCTTCCTCGCCCCGTCTCGGGCCCCTTCTGCCCGTCAGCTACGCGCAGCGTGTGTCCCCGGCGAGGGACGGGAGGCCAGATCCTGCCGCCGGGGGGAAGAGGGAGGCTCGCGTGAGGCTGCGTGCGGCCGGATGCGGAGCTGCTGGAGCCGGGGCGAGCCTCGCCACTGGTTTTTAATTTGCTTTGGATCGTGGCCATTATCATTAGAATAATCTCCAGCAGGTGATAGGCAGGAGTAAATTAATTCTGAATAAAGGCGTTTGGGGGTGGGTGCCAGGGAAAGGCAGGGGTGGGCGCTGGGCACTGCCTTCACTGGTCCGACAGAGATGGTCAGATAGGAGGTTTGGTGGCAAAGAGGACTGACTCCTCTTGCAAGGAGCGTATTTCCCCTCTGATGCGACATTTCTTTCTGCTAAATATGCTCAGACTGGAAATGCACAAGCCTGTGTTCAACAACGGATGTAGAGGGTGGCGGGAGCAGGGTTATTTATGTGATTTTATTTTTAATTCTCCTTGTCCACTGAAATCATGTGTATGAAAACAATTGAAAATAAATTATCTCCCATCTCCAGAAAGAACCTTTCGCTGTTGTTCCTGGAGCCACCAGGACACGCGAACAATTAATCCTCGACTCCAGACCCAAGTGACTCAACCAATAAAACAGCTGTCAGCTGCCGGTCCTGGGGAGGTGCTGCCTAATATCCCAGGAGAGGATAATTATTCTTATCTGATTTGGCTCTGGAATGAAATCATAAAAAGCCTCGTCCCATTCTGTAAATTCAGTTCTTCTTAGCAGGTTAAGCAGAGCCCAAATGACTAACATTTCTGTCAGCACTGACTCTGGCTAAGGGCTAATATACCATGAAGAATAACCCAATAATAAATCTTATTATAGGGCAGGGAAAAAAAAAAAAAGAGAGAGCACACAAGAGTGTGAAACCTCAGAGACAACCTAGGAGGGTGCAAGGCAATTTGAGTGGCTGACAAAAGTGGTTTCAGATGGCCATGATGCAGGGGGAAATTTCTGAGTAGCTGTATTAAAAATTCCCCGAAATGCCAACCGAAATTTCAGTGTTTTGGGTGGAAGAGTTTCTGGAGCCAGAGACATATTTTCTTGTCTTTTGGGTGTTTCTCTTTGCTACAAGTGATGTCACTTGGTGCGCAATGAGCAGATATTGTGAAGAAGTGGCAGGTAGAGAGGGATCCGTCCCCATGTCTCGCTGTGCCGCAGGAAGGGACAGCCCAGGCCAGCACCAGGGCTGTGTCAGCCAATGCCATGTGGTGGCAAAGCAGCAGGAGATGGAGGCTGAGCTGGGTTAGAGCTTCAATAACAAATATTTAAGTCTCCCATGGATGAACACAGGCTCTGATGGTGAAGTTGATGTCTGGGAAGGACCTGCTCTTGGGAAATGATGAGCTCTCCCTCTTCACAGCAAGATTTATGGCCAGGGTGGGGGGATGGGGCAGGGTGTTGAGTTTAAAGTTTAGGATGACCTTTGTTGTTGCCTTTCATACCTCCGATCAAGAGACTCCTGGAAATAATGACCGTGCAACCCAATCTGATGTCCCTGGGTCTCTGTTTCCACCGGTTCCCCCCGACAGGCGGTTTCCCAGGCGAGCAGGTCAGCTGCCGTCGGAAGCACCGTGTGGTGGGAGCTGGTGGGATGCTGGGGTGTGTGTGGGGGGTTCCTGGGTTTGGGAAACCGCTGACCGGTCTGGCAAGGAGCTGTTCTGCAGAAGATGGATGGCAGAGCTCTGGTGCAACCGAAGCGTTCCTCCAGCGCCTGGGAAGGATGTTAGGGAAAAGCGGGGACCTCGTGGCCAGGATGGGCTGGAAAGGAACTTAGAGCTCAGCAGGGAAACCCCAATTGCTGCCACACAGATCATTTGTACTTTTGCTCTTTGGTTTGTTGCTTCATCCCAAGGAACTGGCAACAGTTGGACACCGGGAGTCCACAGGGACAGGGACAAAGAGCAGTGAGACGGTTAAAGAGATGCCCCAGCATCATCCCCAGAGGAACCCGAGGCCCATCTCAGCTTCCCAGGGCTGCCCTGGACTGTTGCACCATGACATAGCCATTGCGAAGCACATGATTCTCCCAGGCCTCGCAGGACACAATTTCAAGGAGAGGCAAAGCCAGGGCTGGGGGGTACCAGCAGGGAGCTGGTGCTGTCTCTGTCCCTGGGCTGGGCCATGCTGAGGTGAAGAGAAGGAGCAAGGAAAAGCACCGGCGTGCAACCACACTGAGGAGTGATGCCCAAGGCAAGAGGGTTGCAACAAGGGTTTCATCAGCCACACTGATGGACAGCAGATATTTAGAGCAAGAGGGACAGAGCTCACAGGTGTCACCCAGACACAAGGTCTCCTGTCATCCCTCCTGGGCAGAGACATCAGCTATTATGGCTCTTTCCTCTTTGGAGCTGCCCACCACCATTGCACGGGGAGCGAGCCCAGCGAAAGGCAATACAAATACCATGCATCGCTGCTTGCATCCCGAGTGCCTCGGAGTCAGGCAAACCAAATCTCTAAAAAGGTGGACAAATATTTGCTGAGAAAGGCTCTTCCAGGCCTGGCTTGGGTTCAGGCTGATGGCTGAATTGTATGTATAATCTGGAACAGCAAGGCCTGGAATCTGGATTTAAAGAAAAAGAGAGATTTATCTATTTATGGAAGAAATGTTAGTACTGCTAGAATGTGCTATAATCCCTCATAAATGGACATAAATCTAGGATGGAAATATAGTACATAAATTTCTATAAATCACATATAATCTTTACTACAGTCTGGGTACGATTAGATGATACTACGCTAATAAAGCTCTCTACAATTAATTTTCACTCTTAAAAACATCCTGAAATTCTGTTTCTGGTATAACTTTAACTCACGCCTCGTTTTCCTTTCCAGTGATCATATCTCCATCTTGTGGGAATGAAGGACTGCTAAGACTGACCAGCGCAGACCAACCAAGAGCCACATGGGAATAAGAGTTTCAGCTGGGGGTGAGCTCTACTGTTTATTACATGAAGTTCTAAAGAGAGGGAGACAACTGGTGATGCTGCCTTGGGACAATAAGGCTATTCCAAATTCTCCCCTCTGCAAAGGCAGACATTTACGTGCACATCGATTAAATTTACCCATGAGAGATCTCGGTCCTGTGCAACTTTGAAAGTGTTCAAACCTGATTACCTATTAAGCTCAATGCTCATTTTTAAGCCACTATCTGTTGAAGACATCGTGCTCCAAATTGTACCTGGCTTAGCTTTTATCTGAGATGCCTGCTTACCATAAAAGCCTGGAAAAGGCAGTGCAGTAACTTCTTCTAATAAAAAAATAAAAGCCGAGGTTTCTCTGGCTAAGGGTAGCAATCAGTCAGTGATATCGAAAAATCCGTCGTCAAAGTAGAAGGCAAGGAATGAATAGGCTTCTAAATCAGTCAAACATTTTAAACATCCCTTTTGTAATTGACAATTTTGTAATATTTATTCACAACAGATCTGATTGCTGGATTCCCACTGGCTCCCCTCAGGAGGGTTTGCGTGAAATCAGTTTGAAATGGTGTGTCAATTTTTTTCTGAAGTCACCATCTGGCTGATAGACTTGAGTCTGTTCTAATACACTGACCCAGTGAATCGCTGCTAAACAATTCCCAGGGGTCCCTGCTCCTCTCGCAGGCAATCCGGGAGAGCGCTGCCGGGAGGGAGCGAGCGAGACAGGCACATTTGAATGTGTTATGTTGAGGGATTGTAAAAGAATTTGATTTATGTAAAGAAACAGAAATCTTGGGATGGTCTTGTTTGCTCTTGCGCTCTTGTGCTGGTTTCAAATGGGAGGGGAGGCTTGGGCCCAGCTGTAATGGCCTGAAACCACCTGAAATTGTGCTGAAGGGAGGGGAGAACAAATACCCCCACCCCCCACCCCAACAAAACAAAACAAAACAACAAAAGCCCCAAACACTCTCAAATCAACAGCAAGGAACCCAAAGATTTGATAGCCACAAACTCCATAACCCAACTGACAAAAATAAATATTGGATCAAATACAATTGTACATCTATTTCAAATACGTGATGGCATATAGATGACGCTGGAGTACTGCAAAATCAGCCCTGTTCTGTATCAGCAGCAGTCCCTGGGATGAAATATGGTCTGATCGTCCATGCTTAAAACCAGCTAGGTTTAACCTCTAGTGCAAAATGAGGCCTCCGCATATGTGTTTTGTATGTTCTCCTCCATGTCAGAGAGGGGTTCCTATGGCACATGCTGGTAATTAAATGCTTCCTCTCGCCATCCCTCTGCAAAGTACTGCTGCCACCCTTGTGAATTGTACTTTCTATTACACAAGAACCTCTTTATCGCTGCATTCCCAGCCGCAGAGCACGTGCACACTCATGGTGGTACAGGCACAGCATCATGTGTTCACTTGCACACATGTGTTTGTGTACATATCCACATATGCACATATGCTGGGCATGTTGCTGAACACTTAGGATGACTAATTTTTTTTGACAGGTGAGTAAATCATCATTATAGCATTTGTTTTTTTCCATTACCATCAATCATTATTGTATGTGTGATCAAGTAGAATTTGTCTCCGGCTGCTTAAAATTTTCTTGATCATTTTTCAAGGCTAAATATCATCCCTGGATAAATAACACTTACTGTAATAATGTGCATGCTAAAGATCCGATCCAGACCCCACTGAAATAACATGGAGGGTATTGGCTCAATGGACATTGATTTAAGTCCTAAAGGATCATTTGTTTCTCAATAGAACCCCAGTAAGAGACTGAACGTGGCGAGTGTTTTATAGGGCTTGATTAATTCCCTCTTCCACCGATGGAATAAGGCTGTGGTGTGTCAATACTGGTCAGGGCAGAAGAATAAGTGGATATCTAGAGCCTGTGAATGTATCCAGAATATCACAAGCTGGTGAAACATGCAAAAAAGTTTCCTGTAAATCTACTTTAATTTTTAAATGAATTTGCTTCAGCTATGCTGGGAACCATTCTACAGGTCCATCTGAAGGGAACTTAGAGAAAAGAAGTGTTCAAGAAGATGTGCAAGAAACAGCAGGAGGAAAGGTTAAATGTAAACAAGGGAAAAAAGGAAGTGATGATCAAACCCCATAGCCCAGGGTACCAGGAATGGGGAAACAAACGTAAGCAGGGGCTGGGCACCTCCAGGATATCTCCCCTTATTGCTGCATTTAAAAGACCTGGGGGGTTCCTGGGATGCCCTCAAACATGCTGAGATGCCCCATTGCTGTGTCTTTCTCTCTAGCTTGTGTCTGACATTGGTGTCCATACATCCAGCATCTGACAGGGACATCTCTCATCAGAGGGCATAAATTCCCCCAAAATACATCCCACCATTAAAAACATGGAGGGAATCAGAGCTTGCCAGGACTGGATGGCAAATATTCTCTGCAAGTGTTGTAATTAACAGTAAGAAAAATTAAACTTTAAACACCAGCTAAGCTCAATATCTAAGGTGTGGGGTTAATGTAGCAGTTTTTGAAAGGACAGGAAAATAAAGTATTAATAAAAGAAAATGAACATTGCAAGGACTGTGAGGCACGCTCGTCCTCCACACAGCCCAGTGACAAACATGTCCTTTTTTTTTCAGTGAAAGGAAGCCCTCAGCACTCCCGCCCACTGGTGAATTATTTTATTGCCGTGGGGCCGGGCAGGCTCGGTCACTGTGTGCACCACAGACCACTGACAGCCTGCAGGACAGAAGGACAAGCTCCGAAGCTGCAGCAACAAAAACTGTTTTCATCCCACTTTCACTCCCCATTTCTGGGCTCGCAAACCGTGGGGAAACAGATGGGAGGGAAATAAAATTGACAGATGAACATTCAAAGTTTATCCTTGTTTTTAGTGGCTCGTAGTAGAGACCATTGTGGCAATGCTGCGCAAGATGTTCTTGGGATTTTTTAATCCTTGCAAGAAATTCCAGTGGGTTTTGGGTTATGAAGAGGGTTGAGAAGCACAAGTGGAACATCCTGCTAGGCCTGGGCAGTTTTGGGGTGAGACTGGCGTGGAGCAGCCCTGTGCCGCATCCTGCTGGTGTGCCGCCCTCTCTGCACCCAGTGGGTTGGGTCGGGAGGGCGTCCCCTCCCGGCTGCCTCCCCCTTCCCCTGCCCCCCGTCCCTGTGGCCAGGTGCCCTGCCCATGTGGGTGCCCGCTGCAAGCCCACGTAGGTGAGGGACATGTGTCCATCTGCTCGTTGTCACCATCAGATCACTTTGTGTGGTATTTTGCCAGCATTTCCCAGGTTGGATCTAAAGAGAAAAACATTTTTCTCAGGAATAGGCTTTTCGTCCTTGAAGGATTCTGCTGTTGTCTCCTTACTTCTCTTAATTGTATAACCCCAAGGTATGCCTCAGATTTACACAGCCTAAATCCAGCCGTATTTGACTATATTTGCCGTTATTCCAATTAATTGTGCATCAACTAATTGCATAACATGGCTATTTGCATGTCAAACCGGGGTCCTCATGCTGTTCTTTGCAATGTAATTGCTCTGGCTAAGTGAATACCAGGAATATTCCTGAGGTTTTGGCCATTAATCAAGGTCTGTTGAAAGGAATATTAGCACCCTGGGAAATAACAAAAAAAAAAAAAAAAAAAGAAAAGAAAAAAAAAAGAAAAGAAAAAAGAAAGATGCAAAATATCAATGTGATTTTTAAAATTAAACGGAAGCCTTAAATGCAATAGTATGAGTCTGATTACCAGCAAGGTCTGGCCAAGTTTACAAAGGCCAAGTCCTCTGGAGGTCCACAGGCTCAGGAGATGCTTACTGATAAATGGAGGAGCAGTGGTTTCTTTTCTTGGTGGTCATTCTGGCGGTGTTTGGTGCTGAGCAAACAGCAACAGGAGTCTAACCACGTATGCTGCAGGGAGCCCACGTGTTGGTGGGAAGGTCTTATAGAGCTGGAAGTCTTTAGGAAGTGAAGCACGGGGCACAACATTCCCGCCCCAAAGAGGGGAGATAGTTGGCTGTCATGGATGTGGAGAGGCGAGGTGCTGCTGCAGGGAAGGGGCTGGGTGGGACGTGGGCCTGGCTCCGGCAGGGCCGTGGGGCAGGTCGCTGACAGCGGGGCAGCAAGCTGGTACCTGTGCAGGGCTGTCAGGACCCCCATTCCCCACCCTGGGCTGGGACATTGCTCCCTGAACTCTTTGCTCTCTGCCCTGGTTGGAGAAGACAGCTGGGGTGTTCAGAATCTCACCGAAGCTCTCCAGGTATCCAGTGCTGAGACAAACCCAAGCCTGGGATCGCTCTCCTTAGAGCATCCTCAGAAATGAGAGATGAATCACGGCCTGTTTATAACCACCCACGTCTCCCCAGAAGAGCGGAGGCACCCAGTGATGAACGGTCCCTTTCCTTTGGGAAAGGAAGGATTTTTATTGTCAATGCTGTTTGCCCTGCTGATGTATATAAGGTTGTCTTGGGAGAAACCAACTGAAGGCTGCAATGATGGAAAAGGCTATTAATATCCTTGATGAACTACCACCTAATCAATGAGTTAGGGACAGATTGGCACTGAAACTCAACTGTTCCTGGATCCCGGACTGGCAACTGGTCCATTGCATTTTGCTGTCCCATGTTACACAGAAAAAAGCCATGTTTGGGAGAACTTCAAGGATGTAATCAGGATCCTCAAGGATGTAATCAGGATCCTCAAGGATGTGACCAGGATGCTCCTGCTCATTCACAAGAAGGAGGCTTGCAAGGCATGGAGCCTGCCGTGACTGCATGCTTTTGGCCACTTTTCATCACCTTTCTCAGGCTGGTGGGGAGGCCCGTGGATGCCCATGGGTCCTGTGCTCGGCTTGTTTAACCCGGGCTCCTCGGGGGCTCAGAGCTCTCCCCGCTCAGCT
This sequence comes from Anseranas semipalmata, assembly GCA_013399115.1. Classification (NCBI taxonomy): domain Eukaryota; kingdom Metazoa; phylum Chordata; class Aves; order Anseriformes; family Anseranatidae; genus Anseranas; species Anseranas semipalmata. The sequence goes on along the minus strand of VXAA01001568.1, from coordinate 1,947,520 downwards.
GCTTCCCATCCCTCATGCCGTTGGATGGGCTGCAGCTCTGATTTCTGCCGCTCTCCGCTGAGGATGAAGTGAAAGCAAAGCTGGGTCTTGGCTGCTGTTTGCAAACAGAGATGAAGACAAACAGATGAGTTCAAGCTGCTGGAAGGAAAACAACCCTTGCGGCTCCTCTGCTTAATGGTGGGAACACGAAAGGGTAAACAAAACCCGGGGCAGGTTCTCCTCGTTCCCACCGGCCCTTGGAGTCCACCAGTGTTTTTCAATCTTTACCTCCTAGAACCAATCGATTTCGTGCCAGCCGGTAACTTTTTACTGATGTTGTGGCTGTTCCAGTTAAAGACAACCAGGTGCTGCAAGCAGGGCGGGAGGAAGAGGTGCCAGCGCCGGGACCGCTCCTGCCCCCGTTCTCCCAGACCCAGAGGGTCCCCGGTGGGTGAAGCCTTGAATTTCTTTTCCATTGCTGCTTTTCCAACACTGGGTCTGCAACCGGCTTGCAATTGCAGGTCTACACAAGCACGACCCAGAAAGATGCACAGCGAAGTCATTTGTAATCACATTTCAGCACTGATTCCCTGCACCTTTTGCCCTTCACCGTGAGATATCCCACCCCTTTGAAACTCAGAGAAATGCACCAGTCCTCCAAAAACTCGCTAAGTTTCTGAGCAGCAAGCAACAGGGCAAGCAGGTGAGAACCCCCCTTGTCAAGGAAAACTCCCCTCAGATTGAATTGCTGGCACTTTTGCTCGGCAGGCTGCTGCATTTTTCCCCGTGTGTCAAGCCAGAGAAGTGAACACAGTATCTCAATTCTTTTTTTTTTTTTTTTTCCTGACAGTCCCTTAATTAGCATGAGGTTTTATGAAATTCACCAAGGCAGCCATCCATCTGTTTTGCTGACTTTCAGTAACAATATTTATCATTGCGGAAGTGTCAAAACAATAAAACCAGATGACATCTTATGCAAAGGACTCGGAACTACTTAAAAAAAGGCCCCAACCTTGAAAGCCTCCTGCAGGATTTTGCTGGGAATTGTTTGCAGACACAAAGCTGAGAGTAATTCCTTCTGTACCAGCATAAATATTTAAAATAAGCCGTAGAAGAATTTTCCAAGGGAGGTACAAGGATGGCAGATGCTTCTCTGTAGCAACTTTGTTCCAAGCACTCAGGCAATAAAAAAAGAAATCCCCTGCCCTGACATTTTTTTCTGATTTCACCCAAAAGAAGATCAATATTAATTTTGGTGAATACTTTTCACATTTCAAAAGAGTGCTATATAAATTAGTTCATGTCAGTGACTCTTGTTAGGAATTTTAACCTGATCTGCCATGCAGCAAGGAGGGGGAATTAAAAAAAAAATCTGCTTATTTAACTTTATGGTATTTAAACCAATACATAAATGAGAATTAATAAATCTGCATTTCCTATTGTCAGCACTAGTTGATTACAGCACTGTGGAGCCCTATCAAAGGGTGCATACGGCACACTAAGTTCTGCTGTGTATTTAAATTATCCATAATAAATTTACCTAACAAATTCAAGTGTAGCTGCGCTTCCCCCTTGTCAGAGCTCCTCTGGCTGCGAGCGCTCAGAGTTGCGCTCCGGCTTAGAGCACCCCAGTGCACGCGACCACAGGAGAGGACCAGTCACTGCGACCCTGTTTTGTAGGTGATGGGAGGTGGTTTTTCTGGGGGAGAGTTTTGTCCAGTTGGGTGATGCACTCAGCTTGCACTTGGATTAAACACGGGTCCCCCCTCTTTATCTTTGGCAATGTGAGGTTTTAAAGCCATTTGTGCTGGCAGCATAATTTCTGTAGATTATTCTCCTGCAGCTCTTGGACCCTCGGTGCTAAGGGATCTTAAAGGGCTTGCAGGCACCAACTCCAAAAAGGAGCAGGATGCTGGGTGCTATGGCATGGATAGGTACCGCTGCCCAATTTGGGTTTGTGCAAGAGCACCCCAGCAAGCAGCTAGCAAAGCCCATGTTAAATCTGCTCCTGGAGGAGCTTCCTCCCCGGCACCAGGACCGGAGCGAGCCTGTGCTTCCTTCCTCGAACGGGGGACGGGGGAGCCTGGACCCTGCAGAGCTGGGCTGAGCTCGGCGCTGATTGCAGGCATCTGTCTTCTCCTGACAGCTCTGCCTGTTAGTGGAGTGAGTCTGCTGCTTAATTTACCTGACTTGTTAACAGCTCCCTGTTTTGAAGTTGTAGGAAGTGGCTGATTTCACATTTACAGTCGAAACATTGGATTCCCATTGGACGGCTAAAATTCACAAATAATCTGGTAATTTGTCCGCTGTCGCGGGAGCCCGTGGGGACACTGATCAGTGTATATCACGGTGTATATCACCACATTTTGGTGAAAAGATTGATGAGCAAAGAGGAATGTGGAGCTGGCTGGCCGCAGGCCAGGAGGAGCTTTCGAAACTGAAAGTCTCAAGGAAATCTCTGCCAAAGAAAGCAGGGAAGGGAGCTCGCACAGCCCCCTTGGAGGGGGGATGCAGGGGAGGGCAGAAGGGGACTGCTTGCAAGAAGCCCTGGCATCCCATTGCTGCCGTCTGTGGCCAGAAGTGAACCAGAGCACTGAAGCAGGGAGAGCTGGTTTGGATATTCCAGCATTGGACCCCCAAACTGCCTTGGGTATGGGCCCCATCCTGACAGCACCGGGGTGGGAGAGATGCAGTCCAGACCGGGTTGTGCCCAGTCTCCACGACACACACCTCTTGGCTCTCAGGAGTGTCGGTGCAGACAGACATCATACCCAGTAGCAGCAAGTGGAGCAACAAATCTTTGGAGCCTCTCATCATTAGTTGCCCACTAACCCCCACACCATTCAACATATCAATAACTGGCAGCCCCGGGAACTGCAGGAGAGGAAAACACAGTGTGTGCAACCTGGGGCATCCCAAAACTGTGTGAAGGCAGATTTTGACAGCCAAACCCTCACTGAGCTCACCACCCCTTGCACAACCCATGGAGCATCATGCAGGGAGCCCAGGGAAGGTGCTGGTCCTCTGCTGTACCCAAGCCCCTTCCCCAGCTGCTCCAGCAGGTGGAGAGTGATCATCCCCAGGTCTGTCTGACTCTCTGCAGCATCTCCTGGAGCGCAGACCACCACGTGCCTGCGCTGAGTGCACTGCAGCCCTGCCTGAAATTAGGCATGCCGGATTTGTAAATGAGTTTGGAGTGAGGGACGGCAGGCTGCAGACATCCCAGCGGAGCAGCAGGTAATCAGTAGGCTGTCCTCTATGGGGAAGGTGTTAAATCCTTCTTGGAGTGCTGACAAAAAGAGTTACAGCCCATATGTTTATTGCCAGAAAATAATAAAAAAGAGAGCTGGTTTAACCGAGGCTAACGGCCATCAAAAGGTTTAGACGTGCTCTCTTGCCCTGGAGAGCCAGCGCGCAGGGAAGGGGGCAATGCTTGACCCCAGCTTTGTGGTCAAATGACCAAAGCCAAGCCAACAACAGCCACAAGCCCAAACTCTCTGTGATCCTATAGGAGAAGGATGTGGTCCTAAACCTGAACTGGGAATCCACCCTGCAGACCCCGGCGGGTGGCTGGTTCCACCTCCACCCACTGTGCTCCTGGAGCACCTCTAGCTCCGCCTGCCACCCGCTGCACCTGAGAGGGCAAGACCCATCTCAAACCTGGCCATTATCAGACTAAAGAGACCTCTCCAACTGCAAGAATAAAAGGTCAAAAAGTGAATGAGTGCATGAAATCAGAGCGGAGGGGAGGAAAACCCCACTGAGAAAAGGCCCAGGTGGTGCTGCTCAGCCAGGCTTGCATCACGGGGCAGCCAGCGCTGGAGCTGGGCTGTGGCGCGCTCTCCTTTGCACTAACTAATGCTGCTTGGCATCGTGTGACGTGTTATTGTTTTTATTGTTCTCGTTGTAAATACACCTAGAGGCATCTTATAAATGGAATTAATTAGAGTTGTTTAATTCATTAGTTAAGTGCATAGCGCAGGCTTTCTGCTCGCTGGAGAGGTGTGGCTGGCTGCGGTCAGGGCCAGCACACACAATGTGCAAATCAATGTACGGTCACGTTCGCTGTGCTGTGCCTGTGGCACCAGCTCTCCAGATCCCCTGATCTTGTGTTTTCAGCTTCAATCTCAGTGCTGCCCTTTTCCTCAAAAGTTCATGTCAAAATTAAATAGTTGCAAGAAAAGTTTGGAAAGATTTGTCTGCTGAGAGGACTGCACGGAGGGAGGAGCAGGGTGGTGAATTCAGGTGAAACCTTGCCAGGGTCATGTGGTCCAGGGGTGGGTCTGTCTGTCCATGCAGGGGACAAGCCTGGATGGAGGTGGGAAGCCAAGGATGCTCCTGCATTGGCATTGAGGTGTCTCGTGCCTCCTATCTTTAAGCCTTGGGGACACAAGTGCGTGTCTAGCAGCCCTGTGAAAATGCACTTTGGAGCGAGCAGACGAGTTTAGGGGCAATGCAGGCAGTGGTGTCTGAGTGAGGATATTCACTTCAGCCTCTGTCCTGCCTGTCCCCCGGCCCAGGCTGGTGGCAAACCCAGCCCTTGCAAAGCTTTGGAGGGAGAAGGAAGGGGCTTGTGAGCAGCTCACTGGCTGCCTTGCAACTTGTGCCTGTTCAACTTGACAGCGATGGAAACTGGCTCCACCTCCTCAACCCCCCCCACCTTGGGGGCTTTCTTCCTCCCCATCCCTCTCTCAAGGCTTGCAGCTGAGGTTTATGAGCTCACCCAGCCCAGGCTGCCCCAGCCGGAGGCTGCAACACAACTGAAAAAACACAGCGGGTCAATACATCACAGGGCACGCACATGAAAGGGAAGAGGCATAAAACTCATGTCAACGATGCAGGGCAAACCCCGCTCCCTTGATGCTTGGGACATCTCCAGGGCTGGGAACTTTCCCAGCCTGAGGACGCTGATGGTAGCTTGGAGCCTTGCTATAGCATCGAGGGAGGTGAAGGAAAAGTGAAATAACCCCATGCAGAGCAATGGTTATGACCATTGGTACCCACAGGCATGGCCAGAGCTTGGAGCTGCTGGTGGCTGTTGATGCCCGGCCCTGCCCGGTGCCCGATGGACCGAGCGGGTAACGTGATGCTCTGCTCCTGGTGCACGGCTGGCACCAGCCGCCGTCCCGGTACACTGCAGTGACGAAGCATACGGGAAGGAAAACCAGGGCAGGAGCAGACAGGCTCGGGAGAGAAACATTTCCCACAATCCTTCCCCACAGCTGCAGTGGCAGCAAAGGGATCATTTTTCTCCCCAGCCATCACGGCTGCTAAATCATGGTTTGCAGGACTTTCCAGGAATGTAAATCGCCCCATCAATCCTGGCCCCACTCCCACCCCCTGTGCTGCTGGCTGGCCCTCAGACGTGCCCTCGCCCACTCCCAAGCGCTGGGGACCTGCTATTTTCCTGCTCCCCTTCCCCACATGATGGAGACACACAAAAGGCTGCGGGGATCCCAGGCCATGGGCATGTATGGGGATGGACCAACTCAAACACTGGGGGAAACCACCGGGTAGCAGTCCTATGCTCCTGTGGTCCTTGAAGACCCTGGGCTAAATGCTGACATCCCCATGGGCTGCAGCTTCTCCATCGTCTCCCTTCCAGGAGAGGAGCCATCCGTGGCAGGGCAAAGCCTGAGCAGGGATGTGAGCGCCTTGCAAAGAGAAGTTCATTTTTGGTCACCAGGCTTCGTTCCCCACTAATCCTGTATGGAAGGAGCAGAAATGCCAAAAATCTGGATCATGTAACATAGACGGCATCAGGACTGGGGTAGTGGTTTAAAGCACACCCCACCTTTCACCCACACTGAGGACATCACAGGCATCTTCAGAGGTGTTGTTGCATCCTTCTGCAGGCAACTGCCATTAATTAGTGCAGAATGGGAGACATTCACAACAAGATGGAAAAAAATAATAATCGAAGAAAACCCGGTGAAGCCCCATGTGATAATAAAGGCTGATTCTAACTAACAGTTGTTATTCAGACATTGTTAATGATATTATAAGCACTACCATGTGCTAGGCAAGCTGTGACATGCACCCCAGCGGACATATGGATAATAAGATCACATGCCTATTTCAATCAAAGCCATAAGTATGAACTTGATCTGAATCGGAAGAAAGCCCAAGCTAGCGGTTGCTTTGGGAAAGCAAGCTCCTACAGTTAAAATAATAAAAAAAGGGAGAATGTGATGCAGGAGTGCCCTTCCTATACACCAGACAGCTCAGCTCAAGAGTGCTCAGGGCCTCTCAGCATCCCAGGGATAAAGTCCAGCCCTGAGCATCCGCAGCAAGGGGCTTCCAGCTTCAGCACATCGCTTCCATCTCAAGAGCTAAGTGCACCCAGTGCCATCTTCAGCAGGATTTTCCCTCCACATTGGCACATGGATGCATTGTCCTAGCTCAGGGGCTTTAAGTTTGGTGATCTAACTCGTGCTGGAGTTGCTAAGGACCGAGGTGCTTGGATGCTTTACCTTGATTCACCTCCCCTGTACAGGGAGCTGCACGCTGCAGTGCGGTGCAGAGACGCGTGCGGCTGCTCCAGCCTGCACCTGAGCATAGCCAAAGTCACAGGCAGCTCGCTGTCATTAGAAACACTGAACATAATCACCAAATTTAATGCCTTTATCATTGCTCAATGGATCAGTGAACAGAGGAGCTAAAAGAAAGACAATTAGAAGCGTTAGTCTATGCTAAATTTTTTTTCCATTGCCTTGCTTTTGTCTAAAGAGTTATTCATTCCCTAATTGTGAAATGTAATTTTGTTTGGAGGCTTTTGTTATATTTGTTTTGTCGTGTGGCTAATGCAGTTATTTGCTGCACACAGCTTCTTTCCTCCCGTTCAGCCCATTTAATGGAATTCTTCGGCAGCTTTGATTTAAAACCATTTTGCTTTAGTGACCAGGACATTTCTGGAAGGGGGAATCAGATTGTTCCCTGAATTTCAGTCATATTTTGCCCAGCAAGATTCACTTCTTTAAATGCATGTTTTCATGAAGGCCTTTAATCTGGCAGTTTTAGCTTCAGTGGAGACAAACCTCAGCAAGAAATAGCATCTCCCCTCCAGCCCCCCCTCCTGGGTTGGGACACAGATGACAGACCTTCCTCCTACTCTTTTCACGAGGAAACCCCACGACATGACCCCCAAATCCTCCTCCCCATTCCCCTTGATGGCTGCCAGCCCTCACCCCCCTATGCAGGACGCACCCAGCGGGTGCCAGCCCAGCCCGGCGAAGGCTGTGGGTGCCCCGGCTGCTTTGCCACCTCTCGGAAGGGGCCACGCACGGGCAGCCCCCCAGGAACTGTTTTCGGTACGTCCTAACCCACACCTGAAAGTTGTTTTTTCCACTCCAAGTGTTTAGAAGGCCTCCTACAGCTCCAGAGCCCCGCTGAGCCTGGATGGCAATGCAGGGAGTGAGTAAATTGCCCTTTTAGCACGTTTTCTCCAACAAGAGGATTTTCAGTCCCAGCACCCCCCCACGTGAAATCCAGAGCAAAGGGAGACTGATTTAAAACCAATCACTAACACTTAGACGGAGCCCCTCATTCGAGCATCCCGAGCCTCGTCTTAGACTATTGGATCAATCCTGTCTCCACTTTTGCCTTTGCTAAGTAACAAACCAAATCAGAAGGTGGCACGGTCTGCTCTAATTGACTGAGCTGCACAAGTGTAGCCATGTCGCAGGATGTGGCCATCAGCCGTGCTACGCTGGGGAAGAAAAAGTGTGTGAAGCTATTGATAAATCCCAGGCTGAGGGAGGGAGGAAGCAGGACCAGACCTGGGCATCGAGGTCTGGGGGCCTCTACGGGGAGCGCAGGTTGTGGGGGACACCCAGGTTGGGTTTCTTCTTCGTGTCAAGGCCATGCATGGCTTGTGGAGAGATGACCTGTCAGAGCGTGACTCAGCCCACGTGGATGTCAGACCACATGCAGAACAAGTCAGCTTGTCTTTTGGATGGATCTGAAAAGTGTTGGGGTTCATCTGATTTTAAAAGCCATTTTCACCCCAAGGCCATGTATTTAAGGATTTTTTTTCCCCTGAAAATAGAATTTCCAACCTATTTCTGTTGGGCTCAATGGAAACACCTCCATCTACTCTCTCTCCCCTTTGCCTTCAGTGCCCACCCATCTCTCCCCAGAGCGGACACTCCAGCTCTCTTGAACCATGCTGTTTCCAAGGTGGACAAACCCACGACATTTCCATTCCAAGCCCATCTCAGCTCCAGTGGTGCTGTCACTGGGCTCACCCCTTCTTCTTCCCTCCCCACCAGTGGTGCAGGTGCCATGGAGATCAGCAGCTCTGCTGCCCACCTCTCCCATTCCTGCCCCTCCCTGCGGCCGGGGAGCTGAGACCTGCAGCACACGTGGCTGACGTATGGGATGGAGCATTTCACCAGCAAGTGCTGGTGGCCTCTCCCAGTCCCACCTGTGTAGAGCTTCCTCCAAGATCTGTGCTAAAAATGAGAAGATCGAGGACCCCGCATCCTGCTTGTCAACAGGGCATCATTGGCTGTTAAACAAAAGCCTTGGTTCCTTGCATCCTTACCTCCTACATGGCTTTCCTGCTGTCCCCTTGCCCCAGCTCCTTCTTGGCTCTTCCCTTTCGTCTTTTAAAGACAGGCTTTCAAGCTCCTGAACGTGTGTTGAAGATATGCTTATTAATAAGCATCCCTAGAAAGAGGAGAAAAGGGGGTAAGGGGGAGAGATAATGAGGAGGGAGGAGGAGAAGCCAAACAGAGCAGATCATCCTTACAGACGCATTTCCCCAGCAGAGCCTAAATTATGCAGCAATTGCTGTGGCCACGCAAGGCAGGGGCCATCGAGCCCCAGATCCTGGTTTGTCTGGAAGGGAGCCGGTGGGGGAAGCAGTGCTGGGGGGGCTGCGGGGCTGGGCAGAGCTGGGGCTGCCAACCTGTGGATCGTGGGGACCACAGATTGGGTTTTTCCCCTTGTAAAGCTGAACCAAAGCATCTCCAGTTTCGGAACAACTGCAGCAGCCCCCGGGGGGCGTTAGTGGCTTTAACCCTTCTGGGGTTGTGCTTTTGGGGAGAGGAGAGGTGCCTGTCCATCTTCCTGGGGCTGGTGTTAAAAAGCCTCGGCTCCTCGAGGAGGAGAAGGGGAATCACTTACTGGTGTGGCCGGGAACAGGTGTGTGAAAATCAGCACCCAGGCACCCGCTCCAACAACGTTGTTTTTTCCTTGCGTTCCATAAATCAGCGCTCTAATCTTTCACTGTCCGGCGAGGTCTCTCACTGGGAGGGTGATAAATTGCCCTCCAGCCCCTGACAGCTGCTGGGAAATCACTCACGGCCCGAGACAAACCTCTAAATCTGACATTATAGAGTGTTGAAAGGAAGAATGTCTGTTTTTATAACCTACCTCAGTTATAATAAATATTTAAAATCCACATTAACATCCTCTTATAGTTACAATCTGCCCTCTATGGAACAGTGTCCAACTTAGATTTAATTAGCAACTGAACCTTTCCAGCCCAAGCTCCCTGTTAGGCTGAAGACCCAAGTCTCCAGTGAAAAGCCTCTGTTTTCTTAAACTACCTGCACTGTAATAAATATCAGCCATGTCGCCAGGCAGCCCTGCTGGAGACAGTGCTCTTTTTGTCTTCTCAAAGGCCAACATTTAATTTAAATGATAGGGTCTTTCCAGACTCCAAGGGGAATTCCTTTCCTGCTCTCCAGAAACTTTGCCATACTTCACCTCCAAACACTGGTGTGTTCCTTTGGCACCAGGAGGATGCAGGAATGGAAACACCTCAGTGCAGGTATGGGATGGGGAGTGGGGCAGTGACAAAAATAAAATCCATGTGACTCTTCTGGCAGCTGGTTATGGACCTGTGTGGAGCAGAAACCTCCCCCTCCAGCAAACTGCGGAGAAATTGGGAAGAAGATCCCAAACTCCTGCAGTTGGCTTCTCTTGGAGGGAGGAAAGAAAAATTCCTGTCTGGGAGTTTTTGCATGTTCACTCTTCTTAGATGATTTTCCAGGTTGCCTTGTTTTCTCACATATTATTTTATGCCAGTTGTTTTCCAGAAAGCAGAAGGTTTTCTAAAAAGTCTGGAGGTGGCAGCCACACTGCCTGAATCCTTTTCTGGGGCTGTGGTTGACAGGAGAGGGGAAAGGGGACAGGACAGCTGCCCCCCACGTCGTATTTAGGCACCTTGCATCCAGCCCAGCTGCTGCTTGAATCATGAGCAGCATATCAGCCCAGACACCCCAGAGGAGACGCACTGCTCACCCAGAAATAAGCAGACATTTTCCTTCTGGTTGTCACAGAGAGCCACAGACGTCTCCCAGCATTGTCTGGATTAAGGGTGAAGGGGACACTGCATCTTCAGCTGCGCCATCAGAGCGTAGGAAACCCAAGTGTATGTTATGTATGCTGCGTATAAATAAATATGCAGACACAGCTTGGTCTGTGTTAAACAGACAGACACAGACTTCTGTTTCGTTTCCATCTCCCAAATGATGGCAGACACCCAAAAGAGTATGCAGCTTTTAACAGAGCATCCTCCAAGCCCTAATGTTTTGCTCCTGCGCAGGCCCCACACTGGGAGCTGAATCCAGATGACTTCAGCAAATGCAGCCTTGGTGAAAGCAAAACCAGGCACATCCTGGTGGCATTTGTGTGATTGGGTACCCTGACTGGGAGCTTCTCATCTCTGCTCTTGCAAAGTGCATGGGGTTTCCCCTTCCAGGTAATTTCTGGTTGTACCAGAAGATAGCCCTCAGGGGGCACAGCAGGTCCTCAGTGGGTGGCTTGGGTGAGCCTTGGCTCTGGTGGGTTCTGGGCAGGCAGGGGGCTAGTAAGCCATTGCTAGGGCATTGCTGTCCTGCTGTCCTCCAAGGATGGCAGGAGATGGAAGTGTGGCTGATTGACTCCTCACCCAAGCAAGAACACAGCCGGCTGCCCACTTCTTCCCCATCCCAAACCTCTCCTGCCCCGGCAGCTGTTTGCATAACCTGCTTGCTGTGAATCTCGCTCAGGTCTGTAAAGACAGCGTCACCCCCCCTCGGAGGCAGCCAGCGTGTTTTACCAGGAAACCTGCTGTTTTACAAAGGGTTTATCACCAGTGGGTCCTGCCTCTGAGAGAAGTTACATTCTTGGGCATTTAAGGTTTGTTTTTTGATTACGCGGGAAGTGGTGTGAATGGAAGTCACAGAGTCCTCAAGGGAGAGAGGTAACATGAGTCCCTGGCAGCTTTCTTAACCTTTGCTTTTGCAGATGTTCTCGGCTTTGCACAGGGAGCTCCCAGGAAGCCTCAGATGCAGAGCACATGGGATGAAAGACGTTGAGATGCCTACATTTCACTGCACAGGGCTGAGGTGGCAAAGACGTTCGGGTTCTCCTCCTCTGCCCACCCGAAGGAGCAAACTGGGGATGCACAGCGGTTCTGGGGTGAGCAGAAGGAACTGGAGGAAACTGCTCTCAAGGCTGCAGTCATACCCTACAGGAAGAGAAGGGTTTTCCAGCTCTTCCTAGTCACCAAACTCCTACTTCATACAGAATTAGCATTTGATGACATTTATCACAGGATAGTCCTGAACCCCTCCTGATCAGAGCCAGAGAGCAAGCAGAAAGCAACAGCCACCCACAGCAATAGCACAGCATGGTGCATAGACCTTCCCCCAAACATGCACTGGTGGAACAACAGACTCCTGGAGAGGGTGAGGAAGACTGAAGAGCCACATCCAGGCAGCCTCTGCTCCCCCTGAGCTGCCATGTTGAGCATCTGTCCTGCCTGGCTCAGAAACCCCTGAGAAGGGCTGCTTGGAGCCATGTGTCCGCTGTGCTCAACATTGTCCATTGAGGAGAGACGAGGACTTAGGTGGAGCTCAGGTCTCCAGGACATGTTTAGAATCCCTTAGGATGACTGATGTGAACAGTTAGACCCCAAAAAGAATTAGGTTCTGCCACCTCCCCTCTAACTCCTTGCCCACCTTTCTGCTCCTGCAGTTGGTATCATGCAGAAAGATGGACTAGATGACTTAATGGTCTCTTCTAGCCTCAGCCATCACCTCTGGAAGCCCAGGGAGGAGCTGAAACAACAAAGGGAAGAAGGAAAATCAGCTTTTCTGGCAGAAACACTGCTCCAGCTTCCGAAGAGCCAGTGTGCTGCTGTGTCCAAAAGCAGCGCCAGCTCAGAAAGAGGTCAGTCCCCAAGCAGGGAGGCGTCCAGGGTGTCTGTCCGGGGGCTGAAGCCAAAATGCCAGGTGACAACGGGCATGCAGGTGACGAGCAGGTAGAGACGAAGTGTAGCTTTGAAAGTGCCACGCGCCGCTTGCCAATTTTATGTCTGAAAGCATCTTGTGGGCAGTCGGCGCCTTGCTCCCTGCGAACACTGGTGCTCAGTTCCTTTATATACGGCTATTCCCCGCAGATTGCATCCAGCGAGCTGCTCGCCAGCAGGATGTAGCTGTGTACCGTCATTAATCAACGTCATGCTTCGGGAGAGACGCTGAGTTCATTCTCATGTGTCTCCTCAGACCTCTGGGGACCGCGTTGTCTCTAGCCAAGGCTGGTAGTCACCTGGAACAGTTTTCCAGCCCCCCTAAGCAGCAGGAGTGTCCATTAACTACCACGGATCGGTGGGGATGGTTTGTAAACTCCGGATACATACAGAGGGGCCCGGGTGCATATTGGCTGGTGCTTTCCGCTCTCAGAAATGGGTCATTTAAACAGAAAACTGTAAAGTGTTCATGCCTCTGAATGCAGAGAAACTATCAAAACAAGCTCCTGTCTCCGTGCCACAGACCCGGCATTCAAACAGAGACTCGGGGCGTGTTGGACGGGAATGAACCAAGTGCTCCCAGCAGATTCCTTTCCTTTTTCTGATGTTTCACACAATAAACATCTCAACTCTCTGGCGTGAGAGCAGACCTACCCCAATTACCAGGACAGCTTGTTTTGTTTGGAGTAATAGTTAAGGGTCCTATCCTGCATCAGCTGAGCCAGTGAGAAAACTCCCCTTGCTCCCAGTGGGTCTGAATCCAAGAGAGCCCCACGGTACATTAGAGACACCGCTGTTACTAGCAGAGTATTTTGCCTTTCCTTATGGAAGCAAAACCAGTTCAAGCAAGTTCTGCCACAGCTCCACCTACACGAAGGTGGAGCCATCGTGGCTTCCCAATGAAATGTGAGGCAGAAGCTGGCATCACCAAATGATGCTGCTACAGGCTGATCTGTGACGGCAGACCACCACAGTTTCATGGTGTCCTACAGCTGATTGACCTTTTGTCCATGTCACTTGGACATCTGCAAGCCAGAGAGCAGTACCAGCCCCTGGGGCCTTGGAAATCGCAGCTCTGCAGGGCTACATCTCAGAAAGGTGGGGACAGAAAGAGACTGGAAACCTTTAAGATTTGGAAATAAATGCACACTAAGAAAAAAAAAAATTGGATTTAGTAAATGGGATTTGAATAAAAACAGTGCATCAGTAATTGTTATGTTCTGTACAGGCGTTATACAAAGTTGGGTTGTTTTGACCAGTGTGGCGAGTAGTGCACATCTGGGAAGTTCAGTGATGTGGAGGAGAAGTGAGCTGCAAAAGGGTCGCAGAACAAGGCAGCGGTGGTCCTGCAAACTCAGGATGCTCATCCAGGAGCCACCGTCAGCTGCCCGAGCAGGGAGCCCAAAGGAAGGAGCTTGTGGAGGGAACTGAGTGGTGAGACAGGAGCCCAACAAGAAAACACATCTTGGTGAATCATCATCCAGCCCTCCTGCAGCACATGGCAACTGAGGTGCTAGATTTCAAGGACCACAATGCCAAACAGAGTGAAAAGGCCTTGGAGAGCTTGGAAAGAGGAACTATGCAGCTGTAACTGTCCTGGACTTTGCTGTACCATTTGACCACATACGGCAAGAGCCCTTTTGTGAATAACCTCTGGGTTATTCAAACTCCAGGGCTATGCAGACTCCATCTCCACTTTGTCTGAAGGCTCCAATGAAGCCCATCAGCTTGCTCATTTACATTGTCAAATGCCATCTGTACGTTATCAACTGCGCGTCACATCCAGTTATTCCTACCAGCTCCATCACTGCACTCAGCAAAGGTACATCTCTATCTGAATATTCACGAGCAAGATGAAGTCCATCTGCCCATACTACTGATATATAGCTTGTCAAGATGGTTCCTGTATAATCCCACCTTCGTGGGGTTGATTTCATCCTCTAAAATATTTGGAATTACCTCAAAGCAGTCTGATTCACCTTACTATGATCTTCAGAAGTCAACACCACTTCAAGATGAATGGTATCAAAAGAGAGTAGATAGAACTATGCTGTCAGAGTGTCTCGGTTCAGAGTGTCTTTGGGATTTTCTTTCCATCCTTGCAGCTCTGAGAATATCCCAAATAAACACAAAATGTACTCCTGCAGGATTCCATCTAGACGGGTAGAGACCCCAGCAGATCTGATTTGGAAGTAATCTACTATCAAGCATCGCTCTGATCCCCGGTCTGGTTTCAGATTGGTACCTGGACAGACAAACAAACCTCACAAAGAGAAGACACATCTAAAAATTGACAGATGTCTTTGCAATGTGCTAGAAAGACTCTGCCGGATGGCTTCTTGAGCATTCAAGCAGGTTCATAATGACCGCAGGGCTGGCACTGCACCAGGCAGGAAAACAACTCTCAGGCTATCTTCAAACTCTTCAAAATCCATCTTTGAAAATGGAGGGACAGGCATGTTTTCAAAAAGAGAAATGCATAGCAAAATATATTAAAAAGTAATCAAAATATTTCTGCCTTTTCCCAACATTTTCTTTTCTTTTCTTTTTTCTAGGCGAGATCTGTTTGTTAAAATTTGCTCCAAAGCCATGAGTGTTTCTGAACATCCTCCAACAACATTCTTTCCTGAGTCCGTTATTTCTAGGAAAACACACGTCTCTGTGGAGGTCAGGGGCTAGCTGGGCCCTGCCGCCAGCTCCGAGGTGGGCAGGAGTGGGGAGCCCAGTGTGAAACACCCCCGATGCCACCTTGCCTGCAGGGAACCGCGTGGCTTCACTTCGTCACCGAACTTTGGCTTTAGCACAAAGCTCCTTCGTAGCAGTGGCCTGAGCAGGTGCCAGATGCGGGACTCAATCTGCATGTTGCCTCCACCCTCCCGCCCTTGGCAAGGCGTCAAGCCAGCACTGGTCAGTGGGTGGGTCCTAAAAACCTCTGAAAGGATGAAACCCAAGGTGTCCTAAATTGGTCATAAACCCTATAGCATACCTACTCTGGGGCCATTTCTGCTTATTTTCCATTGCAAAGCAATTCTCCCCTCGATTTGGCTTGCAGCTCACTGCATTGCTGCTGCTTTCCCCTCTCACCATATGTGTTTTTGCACAGAGTGGGTGCCTCAGGGTGCTGGGGCACCCCCTCGTGTCCTGAAGCCCATCACCTGCCCAGGAGGGCAAACCCCACGGCTCCGCACCCTGCCTGGCAAAGCAAAGAGGCCGAGGGCTGCGCTCCTGACGTGAGCTGTCAGTCTTTCTGTCCGCCTCGATCCGTCTGCCTCTGTGCACCTTTCCTTGCAAGCGGCAATTTCTGACAGCTAATATTTCACAGAAACCAGAGCCAGCTCTCTCCCTCCCTCCTTTTTTCCCCTCTCTCTCTCTTCTGTTTATGAAGCTGAGGGTAAGTGTTTAATTAGTCGCCTAATTGCCTGGGTAATTGGTAGACATACTCAGCTCTCCAAGTAATCAGTCTGAACAGGCCTTGAAAATATCTGGCCCAATATTCATTAGTGCAGTTAAATCGTTAAACAGTTACCGTGTTTGGTTCCTGACAAAGCCCTGCCAATGGCCGCGCCACGGCTCTGCGGGACGGGGGACGGAACCAGGGGACCCCGCGGGTGCAGCTCCATCCCCGCACCCACTAGGTGGGCAGAGATGGAGGGGCTGGGGAGGGGGCGATGGGCTATGGAGGGGGGCAAGGAAGGGAAAGGGCGAAGAAAACAGGTCTGTCCCATTGCAGAGGGATGGGGTGGGGATGCTTCCTTTCCCTGCTCATCCTCTTGCTCCAGCCTCCCCCTCTCCCTCCCTCGGCTGCCGCTGGGTTGGAAGCCGGTTTTGCCATTAGCCCAGGATCAATGTGAATATTGTCTCGGTGGGTTAAGGCAGGCTGCCCTCACCAGAATAACTCATTAAAGGGCTCTCGGACGGTCCTGCTCTGTCTCGGTACAAAGGCACTGTTCTGTGAGCACTGCCAACCCGCTGCCTGCCCGTCTGTCCGTCCATCCTGCCTCCTGGTCTGCAAAGGGCTCCTCTCCCCAACAGCTGGGGTCTAGCAGCAACTTCAGTCTCACAGTGAATTTTGGGTGCAAATCCCCGCACAGCAATCCAAGAGGCCATGCTGAGGTGAGGAGGGAGCCATCAACTCAGCCAGCTTTTGGGGCAAAAGATTTGAGACTTGAGGAAAGCAAGATGAGGAAGCGGCTTCCCTCTGCCTGCTGCCTTGGTCCCCATGGCAGGTTTTTTGGATGGCACAAGGTGCTCCAGAAGGAATTAAAAGCAGGTGAAATGCAGCCATAGATGTGACCAGTGCTTCATTTGCCACTGAGCTGTCTTGTCCCTCTTGCCAGCACTGTTTTGAGTTCACCTGCTTGTGGTGTGAGTCCAGGAGCTTATGGATGTTCACCAGCTCCCCAAGGTCCCCAGAAACTCCCAGCGGGACAACCCAGAGAAGGGACCGAGGTCGCAGGCAGCAGTGAAGGGGGAGATGGCAGCATCCAGACAAGCAAATTCCTCATTAGATCCTGCACCTTGTTTTTTGCCAGGCGAACAGTTGGGCTCCTGGCAGATGGGATGTCGACCTGAAAATGAGCACAGGACACACTCTGCCCACACCAGCGCTGCCAAGGACCAGCCTTGCTGTGCAGGAGGCAGGGTGGGATTTGGGGCAGGGTGAGGAGAGAGCTGAAGGAAGGCACAGAAAAGGTCAGAAGGCAGGGAAGGGGAGAGAAGGGAGAATTTGTGCTTGGGCTTTGACCCACGGGTGAAAGGGAAATTGGAGATGGTGAGTTAAAAAGGGAAAGGATGTCAGAAAAATCAGAGAGTTTTGTTCCCATGCAGGAGATGCTGACAACTGGAAGAGAAAACCTGAGATGGTGATATAAGGGTTTAGGGGGAAGGCGATGCACCGCGATGTGCAGGAAAGCCAGGAGATGCGCATGCACCCCAGGGTGCTACCCGAGCCCCCGGGCTGGCCAAAGCCCCTGGAGAGCTGGCAGGGAGCACTGTGGGGTGGCTGTACTGTCAGAGCAGGCAGCCCATGAGGCAGGGGCCACATGCAGGAGCACCTTCCTCCTGTGCTCCTCCTCCCGCTTTCACATGGCTTTTGGAATTTACAGGAGAACATCCCGTACCTTTTGGGGAGGGTGGAGGACAGCTGCTTGAGGCTCCCCCTGCTAGGGATGGGGATGAGTCGCTGCCTGAGGGAAGGTTTTTAGGCACTAGGGAGCACCAGGCAGCACCGATGAGCCTCCTGGGGAAGAGGGAGAGCGGGCAAGGGCGGGGAATGTCAGAGGTGACTAAGAAATAGGTCTCCATCCATTACGCTGCCGGGCGGTCCTTTGGAGTCACTGGCTGGCTTTGTTCTCACCAACATCTGCAAGAGATTACGGATGCCTTCCTAGCCGAGGACATGGACGGGATCTATAAATACCATGAGCCAGGGGTTGCTGCTGTCAGAGGAGAGCTCTGCCTGGGTGGCCTGGAGGCCAGCGTGGACAATGGGCCCCGGGAACGCAGGCTGCATCCCTACGGGGGTGCCCGGGGAGATGTGACAAGCACGAGCCGGTGACACCACGGGCAGGGCCTTCCCAGGGCTGGGCTGATGCACGGCCAGCTGGGAACACAGCCGGGCAATGAGATCACAGGGCTGGGGGGTCCTCAGCAGCAGCCCCAGCACTGATTCCTTCTCCTTGCTGGCCTTGAGCAGCTCATATCATTCCTCACCTAAAACCAGACTGACCCCCCTGCAAGGGACAAGGGTTATTCAGTATTTTATTTTTCGGCAAGGACCTCAAATAGCAATCCCCTGTAAAGCTGGGGTGATACATGCCCAGGCACCATGGTGATGGGTCCCATTTAAGGAACAGGAACAGAGCAGAGCTGCTAATGCTCAATCTTACCGGCTTCCCTGTGTCAACACCATTCCCC
This sequence comes from Anseranas semipalmata, assembly GCA_013399115.1. Classification (NCBI taxonomy): domain Eukaryota; kingdom Metazoa; phylum Chordata; class Aves; order Anseriformes; family Anseranatidae; genus Anseranas; species Anseranas semipalmata. The sequence continues at coordinate 1,929,381 of VXAA01001568.1, read as the reverse complement.
TGCGACTGGCCTCTAACTCCTGCCTCCAGCCCATGCTATCCCCCCGAATATCGCGAGACTTTGTGCAGTTCATGCAACGCTAAAGCTGTCCAGCACGAGCTGAATTCTCTGGTGACTAATTGCTTGAGCATCTTTGTTCGCTCAGCTTTTCCCACCGAAAAAGGATCCTGATTTTATAAGCTGTAAGAAGCCCGAAGATCCAGCACTGCACTAACATGCTGTTAGCCACAATTATCCCCTTCCTGACAAAGGATTCCTGATAAGAGCTGTTGCATATTCATCTGTGGACTGTGCCAAGCCTGGCTTTGTTTTTCAAGGTCGAGGACTGCATTTCTTTGGATTCAATTCCCATCCTAGATGTCGATTACCAGGCAGTAGAGGAGGGGGCAGCTGAGGTTGCTGGAAGCGTTGAGTCCTCCTAGTATTGCTCACAACGTCCACCAGACATGTGCCAGACATGTCACGCACACCAGTGATCCTCACAGCCTTTGTGGGCTTGGTTGAGATTGATGGGAGGCTTCCAAAGCTGTCCCTGGTCATGTTCAGGTCAAAGCGTGGGGGGGCCCTACATGTCCCTGCTGCACAAGGGTGGGTGCAGGGCAGGGATCTCAACCCAAAGCCTACTTCCAGCAGTCGAGGCTTCATCAGCTCCTGTTTCACATCCTCCCTGGGGACCCTGTCCCGTTTGCCACCAAAAGAGAAGGGGCAGAAGGGGGACTTAGCCAGGGGGGAATATTTCACAGAGGAACTCTAGCTGCTCTCCCCTGATGATTCCTCCACTTAAAAAAAAAGAAAAAGGAAGAAAAGGAAAAAATAATTACTTCTCAGCCTCTAACCTTTCCAGCAAGTGACTTTGTAATAAATAATCCACATGTCTCTCCAGTGCAATCCATCAGCAGGAGCGCCTAATTACTTTAGACTCACTTTGAAAACCCTTCCAGTGCCACTTTCAGATAAATAAAAAATTAGTGCGGAACTAAAGCAGTAACCCGGAGAACATTTCCCCAATCTTCCTCAGTTCTCTCCAACTCTGGGCTGATGCCTGGAAGGCTCAATGCCCAAAGACACCTTCTCCTCTCATGCTGAAATGTGAGCTTGGGCTGCAGATTGGAGCAGAGGGAACTCAGCCATGGAGTGTCCATAGGGACACCCTCCTCCAGACAGGCAGGTGCTTAGAGAAATAGCTGGAGACAGACCCGGTGCAACTCCTGCATATGGAGATTTTTTTTTCCCGAATCCTCTTCCTTGGGAGGTTTCTGTTATTGTGCTCTTAGAAACAAACAACAGTGGCCCATGACTCCATGATTGTGCCTGGGCACACTGCTCCACAAAGGCTGCAACAGAAGGGACTGGGAACTTGAGAAATTATTTCTTTAGTGGGTCTGTCCCCTGGCAGAGACAGGAAGCCCCCCCAGTCTTCCTGGCCTCTTTCCAGCTGCCATGTTTGCATCAGCTGTGGCATGGAGGGATGAGTGCTGAACACAAATGCATTGTTTTTTGCTAAAGAGCGCAGCCAAATGCTACATCCAGAAATGTTCAAAATGGAGCTGGACACCAATGGGCAGCACTTCTAAGGAGACTCTTTGGAAGTGAGAAGAATAAAACTGCTCAAGCCAGTTACACGTTCATGCTAAGGATGCTGGGCACAGAAGAGAGCAAGGGCACCATCTCCAGAGCAACCCAAGGCATCCCCTGCCATGCGAGCATGTGCTTTAAAGGAGCTAGTACCAGAGCAGAGGGGTCCTGCTGCAGGACTGTTAGAATAGAGATCATTAGTCAGATGAATTTTGGTACATGAGAAATTAACTTGTTAATTAACAAGTTATTAACTGAGTATTTGCCTAGAAAGATCAAAGCTACCAATTTCTTAATATTTCCAGCAATAGAATTAATATCAAAGCACTGTGCCTGAAATTCATTTTGCAAAGACTAAGAGTGCTTCATACCTTTGGCAGCTGAAGGTTGGAGCCTTCTGAAGAGGCTTTGCCCACCTCTTCTTCCTCCTCTTTTCACCCCACTTCTGCATTCCCTTCTTTCTCTGCACCTCTCACCTCTGTGTTTAGGGCCATGGGCAATACCCAACAAACAGTCAGAAACTAAAAAACAAATGAACAAACAAACAAACAAACAAAAACCAACAACAAAAAAAAAAATGAAGCAAAATTAAATATCCAAGACAAGCAGGCCCAGAACCAATAAGGCCTGATTTCACTGTAGGTTACTGCAGCCGAGGCAGCGTGTGTCAGGGGAGGAAGATGCTTGAAAAACCTCCACAGGAGAATTAATTAAATGAATTTCACTCTGCCAATTGTTTGTTATTTTTGCTGACCTCACCAAGTGGATTAATATTTAATTAGCCTTTAGGAGAAGTGGAAAGCACTTATTAACCTGTTATGTCAATCTGTCAGGCCTGGGGTCTCAGGACAGGCGCTGTTACCATGAAACAATAGAAATATCAAGGTCTGTTTCTCTCTGCTGGAGAGTGAGGGGATGAAGGGAGGGGACCCACCACCCTAACTGAGGGGTGTCTGAAAGGGGTGCCCTAAGTCCAGCTGTCTTTTAGAGACAGCTGTCTTTTAGAGACTGGCTTTGCCAGAGCAATCGCTGAGGAACCACACGCGATGCCCCAGCTGCAGGTGGGAAGCACGTATGGAATGCCATCCCCTTGGAGGTGTTTTAGGGCTCAGGCTAGATCTCTGCTGCTGTGATGCTGGTGACTGGGGAAAGGTTTGGGGTTTCCTTCATTTTCATTGTTTAAAAACACCGTCTCCCTTATGGTGTGTTTGCAGTTATCATAGTTCAAGAGGTGTTAAACCTGGTGCTGACACATCCTCATCAGTGGGGAGATGCAATGGGACCCTGCAAGATGCAGAGGTCCCGGGTGAGTCTCCATTGAAGGAAAGCTCTAAAACAGGAAACAGAATGAATACAGACAGCAGAATAAGAAGCCCATCCCCACTGGTGACAAAGGCCAGAAGGTCCCCCGCCAGCATCTGAGCCCTTGTCAGGCTAGGGAGTCTCACCCAGTATACCGACAATGTCTGCTTGTGGCAGGGCTGGGTCTGGCCCAGGGGAAATAAAACCTCAAGCACAGTCAAACCTTTAGGAACCATTCTCGGCAAAGCAGTGAGATGAATGCTGTGTAGAAGTTAACGAGACTGGGCGGAGCTTGGAAAGAGGTAGTGGCTAAAGTGCTAAAGTGGCTGAAAATCTTATTTTGTGGAATTCAAGATTCAGCTGTTAGCTGGTATCTTAACTTACTGCTGAGAGAGAAACCAAAGCAAAATGTCTTCTCCAAACCTCCTCAAGTCCTGCTGGCCCTGAGGATCACACCCAGCTCTGGGTCTGCACTTTGGCTTTGGCTTCATGAGTCAAAAGTAAACCTCAAGTTTAAAATAAAACCACTGGTTCTCTCTCAGCATCCACACCCTGCTTTTGCAGTCTGACAGGGACACCAGAGGGACACCAGGAGCACTGCCTGCAATGCCATTCTGCCCGCAAGGGTCCTGCACCTGGACCGGGTGCTGCTACTGCTGCTTTGTGACAAGCCATATCATTTATTATTATTATTATTATTTTTAAATTAAAATCCTCCTGAGCTTTATTAAATAGGGATGCTGATAGGTAATTAAATCGCAACTTAATTAAATCTGTCTGCTCAATCCAGCCGTGGCACACTGGCTACTCTGCAATCCCTGCGAGAGGTGCTGCCAGTGGAGAGCCGCTACGCGAATTAAGCGCAGCATCGCGCTCAGCACCGCCACCTCCCCGCTGGGCGCAGCCAGCGTTTCTCCACTCGTAGAGTGACCCACAGCAATGGGAGAAGCTGGGGAGACCCCACAGGGACCTGACCCAATGTTATAAGAGATTTTTAGGTCCTGGCCAACTCTCTCCAGCACAGCAGGACCAAACCAAAGGGCTGGAGGTAGGTTGGAGAGTTTATAACTGCCTGCTTTGACACAACATGACAGTGTTGGGCATGAGGTGGTGGGCAGGTGGGGAAGGACTTCATCTTCTGCCAGTCTACAGCACCTCTGTGAGGTGAAGACCACAGCAATGGTCTGGGATTGCGGAGAGCTTACAAAGACAGGAATCTGGGTGGGAGAAGGTCTCAGGCTGGGGCACTGTGTCCCTGGGCTGGCTGCTCCCTCTGGTCTTTAGGATGGAGCAGTAGATGCTGTAGGATGCTGTACATGCTGTACATGCTGCCATCGACCCTGGTGGCTGTTGGGTCCCAGGGTCAGAGGAGACCCAGGGAGGAGGTTTCTGTGGTGCCCTGCCCTTTCTGGTCAGTTTTGCAGATGTGAGACCGCACTGGCTAGTGCCAGCCCCAGGGTTTGCTGCCTTCCTGTCTCGCTGGCTCAGCTGCTCCGAACAAGGGGCCAAAGGCAGCGGCGTGGAAAAACAACCAAGCAGTCTTGCTAAATCATCAGTCTGCTTGTCCCAAGGAAAACAGACCTTGGAAAGAATTCATCCTTTTTCTTTTTCCCCTTTTTCATTTCAACACAGGCTCAGCTCACTGCCTCTCCCAAACCTCAGATGCTGTAGTTGCCTTTGCCCAGGCCTGGTGGGCAGCAGTTTCAGCTCCTGGAGGCAACACACTGAAGGGAGTATTTATGTGAGGAGGAAGGGCTTAAGCCTTTCTTGGTTGTTTCTTCTCTCTCTTTTTTTTTTTTTTTTTTTTTTTTTTCCATGTTGGTGGCTATTTCTTCAGCGCTGGCCATTGGCCAGCCTCGCACCAGGCTCTCTGGATAACACCAACACCCCAGCCTGTATCCTTCAGAGCACCCAGGGGCCCTCCAAGCTGGGGTATGAATAAATTAACATTCTTAGTGCAGTTCTTCCTGCCCTCTCCAGTTTCATTCACTTGGAGGCCATTGAGAGACATCTAGCACCAAGCCCTGAAGCCATTACTTAATGTTTGTGGCATATCTATTTACCCTCTTTAGGATATGAATTGAAAAAGAGAATCATACCTTGCCTTGGAGCAGTTAGATGATGAAAGCAGGGAGGTTTTCCTGGCTGGAGGTCTGGAAGGGTACAGGGAGGTGAGACGAGGTGGAGACATTTCCTTTACACCCCTGAAGGAGCCCCCTAAGCATTTCTCAAGGCCTACCCTTATATCAGTCTCTGACTTCTGCTTTGCTCACAGGGTAAAATGGCCACTGGCCCATGTGGTGGCTTTGTCCTCTCCTGCAAATACAGCCTCCTTACAGGCCTAGCCCCTTGAAATCTCTTCTGGCCATGGAGCCCCACCACACAGGGACCCTGCTTGTGAGGGTGTCCCTTGTGCCCACCACACCACTGCTGGGCTTTCCCCAAATTTGCAGCCTGGCATGCAGGTACCTGAGTGCCCTCCAGGTCCCCCTGCAATCCCCCAGGAGGTGAAGGAAGAAAACCTCAAAAAAATACTCAAAGGGCAGCAGGATTTAATGAAAGACAAAACACCAAAGAGATGAATGAGAGATGGAAGAGCTACAGGGAGCCGATTCCAGGGCCTGACTTTCATGCAGTCAGCTCAGGAAAGCAAATCCCTAATCTGCTTCTGCCTCAGAGGTGGAGCAGTGACAGTCCTACCGGGATTAATGTTTAATGGTTGAGTTGGCAGGTGGTGCCCTGCCTCGGGATGCTTGGGTTCCCCGCACCACAGTTGAAAGAGACTGGTACACGAGCTCAGCCAGCATCCATCCCGGATATTGGGATGACCCTACACTCAGGCAAGGGTCAGGGAGGGGTTGCCAAGTTCACAATTCCCCACATCATTTGCCTAGTATTACAAAGTGTTGTGCGCTGGGGCTGCAATAACAGATGAGTTGTCCCGTCTGTATCTGCTGGGGCGTGTGAAACTTCAAACTTCCTAATTGTTTTAGGGCCACCAGGGTGAGCTGCTGGAACACGGCGTCTGGGAGGGCAGTCGAGAGAGAAGGCAGATTGTTCCCACCGCTGGGTTTGCATTACTGCTCCTGGTGAGTATGCATGTGGTAGGGAACAGCTCTGCTGGAAGCCCACACATGGCAGCCTCTGCTCCCGTGCTCCGTGCCGGGAAGAGACAGGGATGAAGGGAAGAGGAGGTCACTTGCATAGAGAGAGATGGAGATACAGCCTGGGAGATGAGAGAGGACCTTCACAAAGAGAAAGGCACAGGCAGACCCCAGGACACACAGACAAGCAGTTATAAACCCCGACTCACTCTCTGAAACAAAGAGTGTGTTAACAGTGCCACCCATGGAGAGGACTTGATTTTCTCCTCTCCTCTGCTACCAGAAGTCTTACCTGGAAGACATTCTCCACTGGGAGTACACGGTCTCGCTTCTGAGGGGCTAGTTTGAAGGCCAGACAGTGGCACAGAGACTGGGACAAGGAGTGTCTGTGGTTAGGAAAGGTTCTCAGAATTGAGGTGGCATGGAAAGGGAAGACAAAAATGAGTTGGTCATGCCCTGGGACTCTTTCATGCATTCTGGGACATCATCTTAGCAGGCATTTACAAATGTACTGGTTTTACTTACTCTTGAAAGAGGTCTGTAGTATGTGAAAAGATGCAGCTGCGGGTGGTCACACATTTACACTGGATCTACTCTTCTGTTACATACCTGCCTCCTTCCCACCTAAGCGTTTCCCAGATATTTCTCTCCTCTCTGAAAGTGGCCTGTCCACTGCTGCCTTTTAGGTTTTCCCTAGGCAGCTCTGTAAAAGCCACCCAAACTTCCAGTCACTCACAAAACACAGCCAGGTTTCCAAAAATATTTTACATAGGTTCCCAAACCCTTGACTCTGGGGCAATCTCTCATCTCCAAGTAATTAATGGCAAGAAAGTTCTCACCAAAAGTTTTATTAGCAGCTATGTGTGACCTGATTTTAGCTTCTCCAGGAAAGCAATGGGAAGTACCAGAACGTCTGCTCTGAGCAGGTGTCCTACTGTGCTTTGAAGCTCTGGGAGATACTGATGATGAACCTTCTTCTATCTCATGAGAATAGATGTGTGCAGAATGGTTCAGATCTCCAGGTGGTAAAACAGAGAGGTTAATAGGCTGTAGATATTTTCTGAACTTCACAACTAAAAGTTTCTTGAAAACAAGGTGTGCAATTCACATTTTTTGAATGTGAAAGTTCTGATCTGTACCTAAAAGTCACCATTGTCTCATCATGACAGAGGGCAAATGTATTAAATCCTGACCCAAGAGTCTGGAGAATTAGGGTTTAGGTCCAGAAATAATCTATATGTTGCAGCGCAGTTTTTCTCTTCTTTGAAATGTTGACAGATTGCTTGTTTTTTATTCTTTTATGTGTCCCAGGTGGTGCTGGGACATGTCAGACCACAGGGCAGCTTGAAGTTACAGGACAAACCATAGGTAATTTGGCAGGAGAACATTAAAAAGCAAGAGGCGGAAACTATAAATTCAGAGTGTAACCACCATAAAGTATTCTCTTAATTCCCAGCCAACCTCTTAAAACCACAGATAGCTCTTCCCCCCGCCCACAAGATGTCTTTCCCTCCCCGTAGGATGTCGTGTTATGGTTCGGACAACAGAGCACTGCAGGAATGGTGACCCTGATGGATTTCACATGTGGTTCATGTGAACTCACAAGAGGTTCAGCCCTTTCACACTCTGGACTTCTCTTCTGTGCAATATCAAAGGTTTGGCGTCTTATGGCCCTGTTTCATTTCTCACTGTTTGCTGAAGGACTTCTTCTCATCCCTCCTCTTCCCTTCTGATTGGAGAGGACAAGCTATGTGCCTTTAGACGTGGGTATGAACCATAACCCAGAGTCCCAAATCAGCTGCAAGTCCCATGGCAACATCCAAGAGCATTTACCAGGCTTATTTCTGGGAAAATAACAAGATGAGCCACCAAAGCCTCCCTTCATCTCCTGGTATCCTCCCAGGGTGACGGACCGTGGAAAAGCTGCATGTAGTGCTGAGAGTTGCTTTCCAGTAAGTCAGGACTAGCAAAGTATCCTAAACTTTCCTTTGCCCTGCTACAAATAGTTCATGGAATTACTACAGTTCTGTGTTCCTTCCTCTTAACCAGTAGTGAACTTCCTGCACCTAAACAGCACTGAAATGCCTAATTCAAAATTTTCAAGAATCAAAAGCATTTATGAACCCAAACCTTGTAGATTTTCCTTCCAAACCATTACCCTAACAATGTCCTTTTCTCCCAGCTAGGCCAGTCTCATCTCATTTGCACTTTACTCTCTCTCCATTTACCCCCTTTCTGTTTTCTTTTAACCAAGGATCATTGCGTGATTCTCATTCTTGGTCATGCTCTAGGGGCTGGCGTTTGCTCTGCAAAGAGGAACAGGAAGCACTCAGTCCTCGTCCCCATTTGGCTGGTGGCTGCCCTGTCCCTGGCTGAACCAAACCCGGGCTCTCCTGGCCACCCGGCACATCCGCCTGCCCCTGCGGCCGTGGGGTCAAGCCTATTTCTTGTGAACCTCGGAGTGAGGAAAAGAAAATGGGTTTCTGAGGTAAATTGTTCATGCAAATCAGTTTCTAGTTTTGCCTCAAAAATAAAAGGTGAAATGAAAGAAACTGCAATGAAGTATATTTTAAAAAGTAATTTTTTTAGGGAAAAATGATAGATTTTTGCAAGACTATTCCACTGATCTGGACATCTTATCCCACTTACTGAATACTACCGGCAAGCCTCCTATTTCTACTTATAGCCTGTTAATCTCCACTGCTGCCCTTACAGGCAAACACCTCTGATGAGGATTTAGTTCCAGTTTACAGACTGTGGGAGTGGAAAGCTCACGTACAAAGCACCTGACCCAGGTGCTGGCAGTAGGGCCTGCCATGTGTGTGGAGCACAGTGCCTCAGAAGCCTTGAGAAACACCCAGGCCTCCCAGCTGCCCCTGAGCATGAAGCATGCTCCTTCTCCAACACTAATCCCAAGGGAAATAGCCAGGAGGAACTCCGGAAGGTCAAAATGCAATTAAAACCAATGAGATTTTCTGCTACTTAATGGGAGCAAAGGAAAGAGGGTCTGCCTCCTGGGTCATGCCTCTCCCACCCACCCTGACCACCCCAGCCTCTCTCCTCAGCCCCCGCTCCTTCCTGTCACACCGCTCATGGCCCTCCTCGTCCGTAACATCAACCCTTCCGATGTCCAGGTCCAGCAACTGGGGGACAATTAGGTAAATGTGTAAGTTTGGAGGGGAGGGGATTTACACCTCCTGTTACCCTTGCAATGAATTACCAGGGCTGTTAATGGGCTGGTGCCCCAGTGCCTCGTAAATCGTGTGACTGAGGCCGAGCGGTGACGGGCAGCTTTGATCTGGACACGCTGCCCTGCCATGAACAGGAAAAGGAAGAGGTGATTTTTCATGGGTTACTACTCACTCCAGCCTCCAAGTTTTCCACTCTGCTGAAACTTTGACAGTGCCTAATAATCCATCAGCGAGGCTTTCCTTGCTCTGCTTCCACTCTATTACCACCTTCATGTTCCCATTAAGCTTCTTTCACACGGACCCCGGAAAGGTTGATCGTCTCCCACCCTCCCAGAGCAGCCCCGAAAGGTGGGGGCAAGGGCTGGGGTCATTCCATACATTTCCCATGAGGAGAGAAATCAAAAAGTGGGAGCCAAGATGAAGGGAAGGAGCCGGCTCATGTCCTCAAAGCTGGGAAGAAACTTTCAGATGGGATCTAATGCCCCATTACCTGCAGGGATAAAGTCACCGCCTTCCATGCCCACACTAGGCTGATTCTTCACCAGGTGCCATTTTCCCAACCCTTAACAACATGTCCTTCACACCAGAAGCCCTTCAGGCAGGGGTTGTCTCTTCCCCATGTTTAGCAACAAATGCAGAGGGGTCTTTCTCCTTCATGCATGGAGTCAGTCTGCCTTTGTGCTGCCAAGACAAAGGGCACGATGAGGGCTGTCCCCATGGGCTCCTCTGGCAGCTGCATGGACAGAGCTGGGGTCTTCCAGCCTCCAGGAGCTCCACCATTTGCAGCTCTCCACTACCGAGCAGCATTGCCCTGAAGCCTCGGGTGTCCCCCACTCCCTGGAGAAAGCCCCTTTCTCCTCTTGGGTTTTGCCACTTTGGGGATGCAATTAGTTTCAATAAAAAAAAAAAAAAAAGAAATAAAAAAGCCAGCCTGCCATCCCAGAAACCCCTTCACAGAAGAAATATTGGATTCTGGGTGGGAAACAACATAGAAAAAAACAGCATCACTGATCCACTGAGTGACCATGGACATGCCTGTAAAACCCCATACCTAAAGGGGAGCAGGGAGGCTCACACTGACCAGAAAGGGCCCACCTGGGATGTCAAAGCAGTTGCTGTTGTTGGTGAAACCCTGAAGTGCCTCAGAGGAAAAGCAAATAAGAGGTTATCTTCAGCGCTGACATATCACCTGATGTGAGAGGGTTACGTCTCTCAGGGTCCATCTGAGATGCTCTGGAACACCTGCCAGACTGGAAGAGCAGGGTTTTTCTACAGGTCTCTTGTCACATCTGCCAGCCGTGCCTGGTGTCTTGGATACTTCAGGATGCCTCAAGAAGTGCAATTCATTTGGGTACCTGAGCAGAGTCCTTTGTCCCCATGTGCTTTCACAAAAGGCTGCTGCTTAGATTTATTCTCCAGGCTCATCCTTTCTCTCGACGGGTCCTTCCTTGTATCTCCTATGTGTTAGACCAATACATTGTGGGCGTTCAATGTTACACATTCTGCCTCCTGAATCGAACAAAATCCTTGGAACTGCACTGTTTTCTTAGACTAATGAATTCTTTGAGAGGGGTAAAAATCACCTCAGTAATAAATCCAAACTGTGAAGACTTGATGTATCTGTTTTTCTGTTCGCCTCCACTGCTGCTAGACAGAATTAGCCCTCACCTAATACAGAGCACAGACTTGATACAACCTTGTTTAGCACAATTGGTTTGAATCCATTATATTGACAATATCAATTTGTGTAATTCCTGCATTAGGATTTTGTACTAAACTGTATTTGAAAGGAGCTGTTGACCTTGATTAGCTCTTTAATTGTGGTTAAAATCCAAAGTAATTCAGATACCAGCCTTGACTGTGGAAGGGAAGGGCCATGCCATGTGACGGCGCAGTCAATAACCGCCGTGTTCCCCACGGACAGAGCTCCCGTGTTTTATAGGCTCTGGGTCTTGCTGCTGCCGTAGTGCATCCACTTACCTTCACTTTGACTGGACCCTCCGGGCTTCACCTCGCGGGCTGTATTGCAAGAGCAGGCATTCAAGATGCGGTCTCCTGGAAGCCTTCCAGCTGAGCCATCCTTCCAGCTCACACCACCTCTGCTTTTGCATGCGGGTGGGATTTCTCTTCACCCATCTTTAGCAGAGCTGTAACAGTGCTGGATACTACCCAAGGGCTGCTCAGAAAGGGATAAGAAGGAGACCCTCTGTTTTCACAGCTAAATCTTGGTTGCAGATCCGAGATCCTTGCTCACTTTGTGGTTTCTTAGCAGCAGAAAGAAAATACGAGTGTTATCAAAACACATTAAGAAGCCCACAGCTGCCTATCGGTGCCCAGATATCTGCAGGGGATGCTTAATAGTGTCATGGGCACCCAGGAAAAGGGCCAGGCAGGCTGGCTGGTGTTTCTGCAGGTGCCAAGCTCTCACTCAGCCTCGAGGCGAGCTGGGTGCCTAATTCCCCGGGTCTTTAGGGAAAGAGACTGCGTGCCTTGATGCCTGTGCTCATGCGAGTGAGTGTTCTGGGTGAAAAACGACAGGCATGAGGAAAGGTCATTTCCAGGACTGCCATGTGCTGAAGGAGAAAATGGGTGGGATGAAGCCTGGGGGAGAACCTTTTTAAGTCAATGAGGAATTGTGCCAGAAAACAGCAGAAGGAGCAGTTCAGCAGGAATTACAGAGAAGAAAAAAAAAATCTGGCAAGAGATACGGCTTGAAAGATGGAGCACTTCATTTTGGGCAAACTGAATGTTTCAATTAAAAATGACAGAGCCATGATCCTTTAAGAGCAGGCAGATCTTAATAAATTTTTCATGACTGGAAGCAGCCCATATCCTGAAGACCTGACAAATTCTCTGCTCTTTGGAGATCATGTTTTCTCGTGGATCTATGTCTTCTTGGCATCAGACAGGATTGCCAGCCATGGATCAAAGCGAGAAAGCACAAAAAGGCCCACCAGGCATCCTATGCTACATATGTGTGCAGAATAACGTGCAGAGAGGAGATGGGTGAGTGGTGCAATGGCAAGGGAAGGAGTTCATGGGAACTAAATGTAAACCAAGAGTGAAGAAGAGGATGCAACAATGAAATAACAGGCTGTGAAGAAGATGAATATCAAGGAAAGGAGGGGGAGCAGCAGAGGAGTTTGTGAAAGACAAGAGGAGAGAAGTGAAAGTAGAGACAGGGAGGGAGGGAGCGGGGGAAGGAAGGTATCCTCTGTGCCTGGGAAAAAGACAATAAAAGCCACGGACTCCTGTCACGGAGGACAAGCCCAGCACTATTTACTGTTTGCTCATTTAACCTGGTTAATTTTTAATAATGTTGAAAATTTCATTTTAATAATTTAGGTAAATTATTTATTAAACCACAGGATAAAGGGATCATAGCAATTATGAATTGACAGTGTTACCTGAGGCTCATGAAAAGGTAAGGGGTTTTGCAAAGTCCTTGTTATTGGATAAACATTAAATTAGTAACAACTTCACATCCAATTCAAATTACCTTCTTCCAAGTCTAAGATTGCTTGCTCTTGGTCTCTCCCAGGAAAGAACACAGTGGGCAGAAGGAGCCATGGCTGCCCTGTGCGGGGCTGGGGACGTTTCTCCCAGCTGTCCCCCAGGCAGGGATGAGGCAGTCTTTCCTTCGGAAGAATGTCAGTAAGGTGACATTCACTGCTCTGGTAATGTAGGAAATGTAATGATTCTGAGAATCAATATGCTAGTAAGGAAAGATGGTGGGATGGGTCCTGCCTGGCTCTGGCTAGCAGAGTGATGATGGCTCTGCTGGTACACAAAATGTCAACAGAAGTGTGCTAGCACTTTCCGCCTATTGCCGGGCTCCTTATGACGCTTTGACAATGCACAGACCCCCAAATCAGCTCACTGACCACAGGAACTCTCTGATGCCAACTGCCTTCTGAAAGGCCTCCCAAGGAAATATAGAGCCGGTCCTGAAAGATCCCGAGGATGTTCTGGAGAAGTTTGTGTAGAAAGTTACAGGCTGCTCCCAGATGAAAGCAGCCTTTGCTGAGTAGAAACTGGTGCTCTACATAGAGACACAGATCTTCACTGAAAATGATTGTGTTGGTATTGCAAAATGAAACATTAGATATTTGGCTGAGTGGAACTGCAGTGGCTTAAAAAGCACCCAGCATCCAGATACTCTCTGAGAGAGCAGGAAGCTTTCCTTTAAAGTAGAAATTAAAATGGAGGATGGTGAGAAATGGGAAAGGGGAGAACAAGGACAGGATGTGAAACCTGATGGCCTCAGTCAGCCGAGTGTCGCAGCAGTAGCCCAACTTTCAGCATCAACATAGACCTGCAGAATTCAAACCAACCATCCATAACTTTAACATCAATTCCAGGTTTTAAGTGTTGTAATGAATCAGAACCGAGTTTGCCTTTTCATATTTTGTGATGTTTAATTTTCAAGCATTTTGTTTTAATTACCAGTTTCCAATCATTTTTATGTTAGCTCTGAGTGCCTTTCCTACATTTTCTTCTCAATAATTAAAACTTTTTAATAACATTACTTTCAATCAGAGGATTTCAATTTATCTTCTAACTTAGTTCTATCCTAATAAGATTTTTTTTCCCTGGGAATTTCCTAACTTTCAGTAAAGGAAATAAGTATTTCTAAAGAGTTATTTTATTTCCTTCTAACATATTGAGAGCTCAGTTCTCTTGAAAAGTTCTTTGGAAAAGCATCGAGACACATTCAGAGTCCTAAGTACTTGTACATAAGCTGTCTCAGATGATACAAATCTTTTCTTTCTTCTTTTTGGTTTAAATAGCAACAGCCACTGACCAGAGTGTGAAACAAGTTGTTAAATAAATGTGTCCCGCAGACTTGAGAAAACTCACTCTTAGTTTTGAAATCTGCTTAATCACATTTTTGTACCATGCCTAACAGGTGAGAAAATAAAACCTATTAGCAGGGAAAATAATGTTGGGCAAAGAATACAACAGCGAACAAATGCTTAATCCAGCTGTAAGGCCTGCCCAGTTATATATATATATATATATAACACATATATATAATAAAATAAAACAGCCTTATTACAACAAACCAAAACAAGTGATAAATACAATTCATCAGAGTCTCTAAGCCCCACATGAATCTAAACTTGCCTGTCTCCAGAGTTTATAAATTGCCAGAGTTTATAAACTCTGGAGAGCTTAGGCAGGTCTCTCCGAGGGACGTGCATACTTTACAAATGAAGTCACAGGGAAACCTTAGAAACTCATAGGTAGACAAGACACAGGAGATAAATATGAATCACTGAGATCTCACTAATATGCTAAAGAATTCGTCAGCATTGTGGGCAGGCAATTATACCTGGATCAATGTATTCCTGAGAATATCATATTAACTAAAAACAAAAAAATCATCAAAGCACCTCCTATGGGCATCTCAGCTCACCTTCTTCCTTTGCCCTCAGTCTCCCATCAGATTCTTTCATCAGGAGATCAAATGATTTAATGCAAAGTGTAAAAACATTTTGTTACCGTGAGTTGACGATAAAGAAAAGATATCACAGCTGAGTGCAAGAATTGGGCTGCCTTCCACCAGGAAATGCTAATTCCACAAAAACATGGAGTTTGCTAGGAATCTGTCAGTGCACTGAATGTTTCAATGAAAACCAGTCAGAATCTTTTAATGTGGTAAGGTCCAAGTGTATGATCCAAATTAAGCAACAGTTTTTCATTTTTTTGGTATATAAGATCATAATGTACAGACTATTTTAAACCTGGTAATTCCTACAGAAAGTCTTAACTTATCCTACTTCAGAAAACAAGCCCACAATGAGGTTGATGTTAGAGCCTGAAGTAGAAGCTCTGGAAGAAACTCGTGACCCAAGAAGCATCCAAAGACCAACCCCCTGAAACAGCAGCTGGTTTGGCGTACGGTTATTTACAGCCTCTTTAACTTCCTTTCTCCAAAACTTCTCTTCTATCTAAATTAAGACAATTTGGCATGTTTGGGTGTTCCCTGGGGCCAGGACTAATTCCAGCCCGGGCAGCTAATGAGCTGGGGTGGAACGAGCTGCCCTTTGGGTGGAGGTGCCTGTCTCACGTGCTCTCCTTCACAGGGAGTGTTTTCCTCCAAGGTGGCGGTAGATAGAAGAAGGTTTTGCAGGCTTGCAGCTCTGACCACGTACGTTGTATTAACTGACATCCGTGCTGCTGCCGAACAGACAATCAGCTGTGCACTGAAGCCCACACTAGGATGAAAGCAGCAGGGCAGGAAGCAATTAATAACAACATCTGATTACTTCGAGCAGCTCTTCCCAAATTCCTCCTTGGTTGGCAGTAACAAAGGCCTCTGCTTGTGCTCTTCCATCTCCCATCACTGCTGTGACCGCTGTCAGATACCTACATTAACAGCTATTATTTTTCAGGGACGGGCTCTGATCCCACACCTAACTGTAGATGAGAGGAAACATCCAATGGACAGCACTTAGCTTTGGATCAGTCCCACGGGCAGGAGCAAGGACACACAGAGAAATTCAGGCGCACGGCGCCCATGTTCAGGAGCAGCATGCCCAGGGGCTGAGACAAGGCCATGCCTTTGCTGCTGAGAAAGCCACTGTGCCCCCAGCCAAGGGGACCCATTGCCTCCTGCCCACCCTACATGCGCTGTGCTGCAGCCCCATGCTCTACCATCCCTCCATCCCTTGCTTGGGCAGGCCAGCAGCAGCCAGGCAAGGACACTGCACAGGTTTGTCTTTATTTTAAGTTGCCAAACATTCCCCCCATCCTTTTTTGTTGTTATTAAATTTTTTCAAAATGGAAAAAAAAAATCCCTCCCCCTTCCCTGTCCCTCCCTGCCACGTTCCCAAGGTGGCAACTAATCTCCGATGCCCAGCTTGTACACAGCCACCTCTAATTGCTCCTGCATTTTCATCTGGTGTAAGTTCAGCCATCGCTACAGCTGCCCCTCCTCCCCCCGGGAATTCACACCTTCATTATCACTCTTTACTGCAGAGCCGTCCGCAGGCTCCCGGCTCCGAACAGCAGCTCCGATAAAAAATAGAGCAGCTTTTCAGTGGTTTCAATTTTAATTACCAGCATCAAGGCAGCTCGCATTCTCACCAGGCTGTTTCGCACTAATTAAAGTGAGGAGGAGTTTATGGAAGGGACACCAACTCCACTTCACTCCCTCATCTATTATTTACAGACAGTAATACAAATAATTTCCAATTTAAACAGTCTGAGCTGGCCAGCAAAGAGGAGGGAGAGGTGGGGAGAACGCTAAGCAAGGAGAAACTCAAATAAAGAGCAGAAACTATGAGGAGGGGACAGAAAATCGACTCCCAGTGCCCTCTAGTGTATGGTTTCCTGAGGGGTCCCAAGGTCAGAGGTGCAAACATACCCAGGAGGACCAGCGAGGTGGCAGACACTGGTTTCTCCCTGCCTGGCCTCACTGGTGACCTTCAAGACGGGACCAAGCAGCAGCAAAGGACTCTTTTGGATGAGGGTCCGGTTTGTGTTGGGTGCCCAGCCCGCCCGCAGGCACCACTCGTGGTGGGGTGTGAGCCGAGGGAAACACTGAGCTGCAGGTTTGGGGTGCCGCGGGAAAACTACCCATCTAGAAGATGGGCTTTCCATGTGGATGACAAGCTCCATCCATCAGCAGCTGCAGTTTCCCAAGGCCAGGATTGCTTTCCTGCCCAGTCCCTCTCTCCCTGGATGGGAAAGGATCCCCATCAGACTGGCTCCAGTCAATATCTCCCAGTGCAACACATGCCAAGCCTGGGAATTTTATGGGTTTGTAGTGGAGAAGAAACTCCAAGGATGGGCCAGCATGGAGGTGGGCGTTTCCCACCCCCGTGAAAACCCTTCCAATAAACAAAGAACATTTAAGATTTTACCTTGTCAATGAATTAAAATGCAACAGCATCTCCACCACCTTGCTTTGTCTGTTCTTGTCGGCATAAATGAGGCAATTGGTAACAGTGAACCTGTGTTACGGCTCTGATCTTTACAGGGCCCAGAAATGATGTCATCTATGGGTCACATTCGGATTTCATTTAAACCAGTGCTGATCAGGAATAACTCCAATAAGAACAGGGTTACCCTGGATTTACACCAGGCTAAGGCAGATAAGCCTGAAGATCAGTGACTGAAGGAGACGAAGTTTCCGCATAAATGATATTACTACAGAAAAGTAGCTTGATTGAAGCACAGGTGTTGAATGTTAATCGCTGTAGGCTTGATCCAGCATCTGTGTAAGTCAAAAGCAATATCCCATTTACTGCAGCATCTCAGAATTAGATCAACGGCAGGTAAATACTCAGAGACTAATTCATCTTTCTCTCATATCACCTCTAGAGTGTGTGAAGTGCCTGGGACTTCAGCAAAAGCATTCCTGACTTATGCCAGGGTGCAAAGGAGAATCAGGCCCTACCTTCTGCTTTTTGGTGGTTCCAGGGGATGATAAGGCCCTTCGGAGCGCCTTCATGTCAAGGTGATTGGTTCAGACCTGGTCCAGGCTGGCCAATAGTGAAAACCGTTACCGAAGGACAGCCTCCGTGACATGAGTCAAGGTCTTGGCTATGATGAAAATTTCCACTGGTACAAGAACAGTGGATATTTCACAGATCCTCTTAATACAAAGAAGTGACAGTTTCCAGCTCAGGATACACTGCTATCTCCCCTTTGGTACAGATGAGTCTGGGGGCTGATGCTTTACTTTTGGTAGAAATGTGCAAGCTTTGCCTTGGTAAAATCTCCCTCTCTTTACAGGACTGGGGCTGAGGAGATTATAACTGCAGTCACAGGCAGGGGCACTGGCTAGGACTGGATCCGTTTGTTCCACACTTTGCGATTCCTTTGTGGAGGTGACTTACAGTGCCACTGCTGTTGGCCTCGACTAATGGCTTCACTTGCTCCACAGTCCCCTTCAGGACTGGTATCCGTTAAAGGTTTGGGATAATTTACCTGAATGTTCACCGGGGGCATAACGCAAGCGCACCGATAGCTTTGCACTGGCTGCTGACTCAAGCCATCATCACTTCTTTGCCGCTACTGCCCCACCCGTGCTCCTGCACCTGCACAGAAACCACAGAACTGGACCTTGACACCCGCCCGCATGACACACTGGTGTGCTGGATGCCCATCCCTCGAGCACCTCAGACCAGGCCACAATTATGGCAAAGAGGAGCAGCCAGGAAGCTCAGTCTTGGGTGGGTCTTCAGTGGCAACAGGGCTGAGACCGGTTGCAGCCTCCCTGCAATGAAGGGGAGCTCAGCTACGAGGCTTTCATGCAAGCAAGGACTGTTGAGATCGGGTCAGTGGGTGTCCCTGGGCCCCAGGATCAGTCCCCATAGGTCTTTTGCTCCACGTCTGACTGTGCTTGTCTAAACAGAGGGGAACGGGATTGCTCACATGCCATGAACGAGTCGGACCCTATGGGCTGCGCACTGCAGGCAGAGCCCGGCTCAGCTCCAGCTCCTGCCAATACATCTGGAAGCACAAATCATCCCTCAGCCGCGGGTGTTTGTACGGCTGCGCCGGGGTACTCCTGTGGCCAGGCCTGCACATCTTTGTTACGGGTAACTATTTACACTTAAAAAAAATATACAATGTCATATTTGCTCTCATCTGGATTCATGAGATGGATTTTGTTACGTTCCCTGTGGTGAGAACTGGTCATTCATGTCTGCAGATAAACACTGCTGTTTTGGCCTCAACCAGCCCATCTCCAACAGCATTAGTTAATTGTACTTCAAAATCCCTTTTTTCTGTCCTAAAATGTGCTTTCTGATCATCCTCTCAGTGCAAATATGGTAAATAACCAACCAATACGAACAGCCACAAAGCCATAAACATTTTACAGCTGTTAAGCCAATGTCCGTGGATGCAGACAAAATCCCAAACTCCGGCCCCATGCAATGAGCCTGGCCCGGCTCGGAGGGGCTGAGCAGCCAGGCAGGTGGGGGCTTTATGGTGGGTCTGGTGGAAAAACACAAATGTGCCCAGTTAGAGAGGACGGGCTTCTCAGCGCAGATCACAGGGAGCCCCTTCGTGGAGCTGAAATGCCTTTGCACCGGGCCTCTCGCTCCCAGCCAGAAAGTCTGTCTCTCTCTGATGAGAAAAGGGGTTTTCTAATTTATTGCTTTTATGGGATTGTGCCTCCACAGAGGCACAAATAGCAGCATATCAATAAAGCCAGTCGTTTGAAGTTGGATATTTCCACCTCTGTCACAGCAAAATAATTAAAAAAGGATTCACAAGATCATAAATTGCATGTCACCAAGGACACAGCCTCCTTAACCCTTCAAACGCCAGGCTGTGCCCACCCAAGGCCCATGCTACTCAAGGCGTGAAGCCACGTTTGTTATTTTTAGCATCTCAGCCACCAGGGCTTTCCTGTCTGGAAGCAGATGCACTGAGGACCTGTCTACACTGGGAATGGCTGGCAGGACCTCAGCCCAGCTCCAGTATGCAAATGCACATATAGGTTTGATTTTCAGCCAGGCAAATGAGGAGCTGTGCTGCAGACCTGCAAGAGCTGAGCATTTAGTCACATTGAAGTTGAAACATGCTACAAACACATCAGGCATTGGGGAAAACACTTTCAAACATATTGGAAGAGTGGCAGCATGGAGAGGCCTGAAAAACATTTGTTCTCAGCTAAATGCTCCTCTGGCTCCAGCTTGATGAAAGAAAAGAATGGAGCCCATCTGGGTCAGAAACTCCTGTTATCCTTCTGATCCCTCCCCAGCACAGACACAGCCAGAACATATAGGAAAAATGTGTTAATGCAAAAGAAAAAGAATGCATATTATTTTCCTAGCAGCTTGCAACGTAGGTCACGATACAATGGCCAGCTCATGCTCTGGTCTAATTTGATGACCGTCAAGGTTAACAACCATTGTTAAACTCTGCAGGTCAAATCTCACCCTCTTATAAATCCAGGAGAACTCCGTGGAAGGGCTTGAGGTGTAAATCTCCAGGTCCAAGTCCCCATGGCATGTGGGAGGTGGCTTCTTCTATGTAGCAGGGCTGGGGAGAAGGACATGGGACCAAAACCTGTGTGTGCTGGGCCGTGGGCAGGGAGGGAGCTGGTGCAGGTTTGTGGAGGGGAGCCCACCCCTGGGCATGTGGTTTCAAAATGACCCCTTTCTGAAGCCCACAGGGGTCTGCCGCCTTGGAAGAAGTCCCAGTGGAGGTGGATTAGTGGGAAGGTCAGAGATGAGATAAGTGGGGTTTATCACGGGACTGTGCATTGTATTACATATATCCTGTGGCTATATCTACTATAACCAGCACGTCAGGGAGGCATGTGCATTTGTCTGGTGTACGAGAACCTCACAGCCTCCTGGTCCAAGACAAAACCCCTGGAAAAGTGTTTTTTCCCAGTTTTCTTTTCCTAGCAAGAGGATGGCACACAGGGTGAGGGATGGCCATATTTTGCCCAGCCTGAAGCTCCTTGTATAAGTTCCTTACAGAAAGAAGTAAAGACCAAAACTTCTGGTATGCCCTCTTGGTAAAACAGCCCAACAGCTTACTTGGGAAGGGTGCTTCTGTAAAAGCAAGATCTGGGGCACATTATTCCACTTTCAGAAGCTCAGGCAGACGTGGCACCCAGCACCAGTGTGACACCAGCCCCAGTGTGACACCAGCACCAGTGACACTCCTTGCTGCAGAGTCTGTGTGTGGCTCTGCACTGAGCTGTGCAGCCTCCAAATCCCCCAGAACCAAGGCTCTGAAATGCCCATAAAGCCAGTGGGAGAGGCACGATTCCCCTTTGCCCATGCTCTGCACCAGCACAAGTCATAGCAAGGCTAGGTGCAGAGGGCAAGAAAAGGAAGATACATCGTGTTCAAAGCCAGACTCAACCAACTGCTCTCCTTAGATGTAACAAGACATAAAAAATACATAGTGCTTAGGATTATACATGGCACAGAGAGTCTAACGCTAGTTTTATCCAGGTAAAGGGTTACTTGCCCTATTACAGACCCAGAAAGTGAGATGAGCTCAAAGTGTTTAAGCCAAAACAGCATCAATTACATAATGACCGTGAACAAACACAATAACATTAAAACCTTAAGCCTGGATGTTGGAAGGAGAAAAACAGATGCAGAATAACAGCACGGCTGATGGTGCTGGGTTTAAATACCCTTTCCCAGTCTTTTTTTGCCTCCACATTGGGGACTGGAGGGGCAGGGACGGGAAAGGGCTCAACCTTTCTGCTGGCATAAAATCATGAGCCAACCACAACCCTCGTGAGCCCTGCCCTGCCCCTGTGCCCGCTCTGTACATGACACCAAATTAGGGCCCTTCAGTGCTGAGCCACAAACCAGGCAGACAGGGCTAAATGGCCCCTGGCTGCAGGATTACAAGGGCTTTGCGGAGGGATGGGGGCAATGGCAGCTCCCTCCACAGCAAGGGGGACGAGGACAAGGGACTGCGTAAGTCGAAGGGCAGCATCTGAGCCCTGGCTGGAGCTCCCCGGGGTCGTGCTGGACGAGGGAGAGCAGAGGCTGAACAGCAGTGCCCGAAGTAGGACCGATAAATGCATGCGTGCCATGGAGAGAGAAGGTGCCCGGCATGTGGTGCCGGGTAAACAGTAATAAAGGAGACAGAAGAGAGGACTTCTCTTAGGACTGATGGCAAATGTCTGTAGGAATGGCTGTTTTTTTGCTAGCTCTGCCCTGTGCCACCACAGGAGAGGGGTTGGTGAAGCCTGGTGGGTTTATTGAAGCATTAGGAGTCCTACAGCAACACCAAACCCATTTCCCTCTCCCATCCCTGTGGTCTCCAAACTGTGGCCTCCAGACTCCCGTGGGTTGTGAACTGAGGTCTGTGGAAAGCCATGAAATAAAACAAGATCTTTTATGCTCCAGAGCGAGCACAAAGAAGTCTGGGCCTCCACTGGAAAACTTTGTTCAGGGGCCCACAAACTACTAAATCAAAATCACAGTTTTATTCCTAAATGGTAGGAATATATTGCTGCCCTTCAAAGTATTTTTTCTATTATCTATCCAAAATAAAGCATATAGATAAAAAATGAGATCTTACAGTACTTATCAGCCTAGCTATAATAAGCATTTTGAGTGGGGTACTGCAGGATGAAATACTGTCTTATTAGGAGAGCTGAAGGTGTGAAGTTTGCCACCAGCTCCAAAGTGTAGAGATGCTCATATGACATCTGTCTCTTAATATTCGTTAGCAAACTGACAGCTAATGTAACAGGGACCTTCACATTATCACTCATCCATCAACATTACTTGTGTGGCTCCCATCACCATAACACCGAGTGCCTCCCCAGCTCCAGTATCTCTGCAGCACATCTGTGAGGAGCAGCAAGATGATTGTTCCTGGAGACCACACATAATTCATACCTGAGCATCCAGGCAAGTGGTGAGGAGGTCTGAGGGAGGGGAAAATCCTTTTTTTCCATGCAGGGTTGGGAGCCTTGGTGGACCAGTTGGTCTGAGCACTTGGTGACCTTTGAGCTGGATCCCAGTCCTGCCAAAATTGGTTGTCCAAGGGAAGGGTTACCTGCACTTGCGCTGCAACACCAACAGCCAGACTGTGTTGGGACACTGGGAAAACCTGTGGGAGATAAATGAAAAGAAATTGAAGGGAATCTGTCTCCCCACCAGTTTCATCCCAGAAGGGTCCTATTTGGTCTTGGGGTGAGACAGGGGTGAGGGTGTTTTGCTGTGGCCTTCCCATCACCAGCCTTGAGAAGACCACTGGTCAATGCTTTGTGGCACATGGAAACCCCACTAAGGTCAAAGCAGAAGTGGAGGAGCTGTGGCATCTACCTGGTGCAGCAGCAGTGGGAGAGGATGGCTGAATCCTTGGCTGCGATTTGGAGCTGTGCACTCCCCTGCTGGGATTTCTCCGGGCTGGTGGGGACCCCACTGGTGGGCACAGTGACATCTGCAGCAAACCAGAAAGGTCAGGACACAAGAAGCAGGACTTGGACAGGAACCATCCTCATCCTCCCTGCCATCCTCACCTGGCCACCAGAGCCGGCAGCCCCTTCCTTCCCTCCAAGCGCACCATGAGCACATGTGACACCCCCCTTTTAACTTAAGAATTAGTGAATCTGTTATAACGCACCAAATATCTGCCAGCCTTTTCCAGCAACCTGCCCTCTAGGACCAAGGAGGGGGAGAGACAGAAAAGCTTTAGAAAATAACTCCTCTCCCTGCCTTGTCCACAGAGCATGCTGTTTCCCTAACTTCATCCCCAGCATGCAAGGGAGCCAAGAGCAAAACTCCCCTCGCCTCGCCCAGCCCCAGGAGGAGGCAGGGAAACATCATTTTCTCTCTCCAACCCTTTGAACTATGCTCCTGAGTAGAGAGAAGACAAAGGAAAATAAAAGGGGTAAATTAATTCCAGGCAGTTGAATGCATTCCCTGCTCTAGTTCAGTTTGGAGTAGGTACACATAATAATAACTTTTTAATAATAATTTAATTTATAATGTGCCCCCCTGCCAAGGCACTCAAGGCACTACACAAACAATTAAAATATGATTATAATAAATAAACAACAATAATTAAAACATCATAAAACAGACAATATTAGAGCCAAACCAAATGCTAAAAAGCAAAACAAAGCAGCATCTTTGGAGGAAGGAGATCCTTGCACAATTCATCTTCCAAATCTCCTGTTGATATTAGATTGAAATTCTCCTGCGAAGCTCTTTCTGCATCTGCAAAGATTTTGGCAGTGTCACAGTCATTAAAAAAATGGATTTTACACCACCGTAAATTAACTGGAGTTTTGCAAGGCTGTAATAACGCAACATTCACTTTCATCTGAATAAATTCAAAAACTCGGTTGACTCAGGAACTCAGTTTATGGTGCTGAGTTTGTGTTGACTGCTCTGAGTCTGGGAAAAAACACACATTCATTTTGTTCTCAGTTCATAAAACGTGCCTTATTATGGGCGCAAGAATGCCTCCATAGGCACAAGAATGGTGTTTTAAAGATTTAAAACCAACCCCCAAAAGTGAACAGCAGACCAGACTTCCCCCAGCCATAAGCTTCTCAGAGCCAATGGGATCGCCTTGTCCCAGTTTACACAACTGGAACCAAAAGACCTCAACTAACAAAAGAAGCAATCTTCCTCCAAAACAAATGAAATCCCAACTTGTGCCAGGCAAAAGCCGTGCACTGAACTCTAATGATTAAAGAAGACAGGCTCTGTCAAGGCAGAGGTGGAACTGAAACCCGGCCAACCGGACCCTCTTCTGACAAAACCTGGCCGCTGGCCCTCAGACAATTACATCCAGGATCCGTTCACTTGAGTGCCTCAGCTGATCTCAGTTGTTGTGGCAGCGCATGAAGGGAAAATCCTTCTTGCAAACCCAAACCACACAGGGATTTCTCCATGTTAGAAAAAACAAAACAAAACAAAACAAAACAGAACGTGTTAGGAAGATGAAGCTGGCGTTTTTCTTCCAGCACAAGGAACCAGTAGGATGTTTTCCATTCCAATCCGTCTGAGGTTTTGTTCTCACAGGTCTAACTTGGAGCTTCAAATCCAAGTGAATCTTAAAAATCAAAGGAATGGCAAATGACCATGTGGTTCTCACACACAAAGCCATCTTTTGGCCTGGATTCATTCAAAAAATATCCCTCAAAATGGATCACGAACCTTAGCATACTGTGTCATAATTTCAAAATTTTCAAACCAGATAAGATGTCTGCAGCTGGAGAAAACACTACAAATTTTGGGCACAGAGAGGATGCTTTCATTCATTCATATTTTCTCCTATCAGGACTCTTACTTAAAAACGAAATGAACTACAGACCCCTGGTTCCCTGCAGATCCACCTCCAGGAATGGCCAAAACTCTGCTCCAACTGTATGCTGGAGTGGGACCTCTTTGTTTCCACACTTTCAGGGAGGGAGGACATTACCAGGGCTGGGATTTGATTGCTTGGTACTTCTGCTGAATGCAACTTCCTCGCCCTCCGGATCTATTTCAGCATGAAAGCTCCACTGCCTTTCCTAGAGCAATTCCTTCCCGGATGCTCTCCTCTTGCAAAGGACTTCCCAAGGCTGAGAGAGCCTAGCCATGAGCTCATGTTCTGGCAATTCCTTGTGTCTATGCAGCAAGGACCATGCATGAATCAGGATTCCTATAGTTTTCCCAAGTTCTCAACTCTGCATAAAAGTTGTTGAGGAAATTTTATATTTCCTCACCACAGAGGTAACTGGAAGGTCATGCTCCTGGGGCTGCTCCATGGAAGCAGTAGGTCTACCTCCTCCTCCAGGAGCCATACCAGTGGATAGCACCATTTGGACTCCAGCTCCCCACGAATAGTTTTTATTTTCCTTGGAGAGGGGGTGCACTGAGATGTAGAGCAGCTCCTCCAAGTCTTCAGCTCTCCCTCCTGCCAGGCCACCTTCCAGATAAAAGATTCAGGTTCTGGGATGAATCACAGAAAAGTCTCACCCAGCTTTCTGTATCATCTTTCTACAAGTGCCCTGTGTGACTTTGAACAGTTGACTCAGACTCACACCATCAAAAATGTCAGATGACTCATTCCCATTGGTTTTAAAGAGAGTCAGGCATGTAAGAGCCTTGAAGAATCTGGATTGGAGCTCCGTGCCTCAGTTTCCCCATGTGCTTTCCTACCTTTCAGGGCAGATTGGACAGTGAAGTAAATGGGAAATGCATCAATATGGCCACTACGGACCACATCAAGTACATCAGCAGCTTTTCTCCTCAGCTTTGTTCACTTGGTCATGTGTTTTTGACTCAGATTTGGGCAATCATGCAGTGTTGTGTTGATTCTACACGTGCCAAAATTTCACCACCACAAAAAATCTGGCTGGAGGTTCGCCCTGAAGTTACCTTCGCTTCCGCTTCCAGAGATTATTCAGGGTTTTGATTCATTTGGAAAGGCCCTTCTGAAACTGGGGTCCCTTCCAGTGGCTCTCCAGGTCCTCCGAGGCTCGGGTAGCTGCAGCACAAGGGCTGGGAAGGTGTCAGGAGCCGCTGCAGGAAAGTGCGTGCTGACACTTGAGAGCAGAAATGAGAAGACCGAGGTGGCAGAATTTATTTTATGACAAATCCTAAAAGGAAATTATGCAAAGTAATAAAATAAAGAAGAATTATAAAAGAGGACAAGAAATGGGTGAAATATAGAATAAATTATAGGAAGACAGGAAGGTGCGGGAGGAGAATTGAAGGCAGAAGTGCTGAGTTAAAGGATAATTATTAGAAACAGGCTGGTAGACCAAAGGGAAGAGGGAGTTTGGGCAGGGGGTTGGTACCAGAGGAATTAGGTGCATGATGTCACCTGCTGTACGGCAGTTGTGTGTTTTTGCATGCAGAGGCATCAGCAAGCCCTGCTAGATGCACTTTGGGGATGGCATGGGGCAACAGACAGCATTCATTATTGGGGTGCAAGCCCAGAAATCTGGGGACGAGGTTGCTCCTGCTTTAGCCTACAGCCAAAACAAGCCCAAACCCAGGAGAAGAAGGTCTGGGTGCCGCAGCTCAGGCAGCACCGCCGTCCTGCCCTCGGCCATCTCCTTGCCTTCTCATTAGCCTCCTCCAGCCCCAGGGGGGCCTGGAAGGGAGGTGCCTCCCCAGCCCCCCAGCAGAGGCTCCCCCGAGCCAGGCTGCTCCCGGTTTTGTCTCAGGAATCCTTCGGAGAGCTGGCGAGCCCCAGGTGCGGGGAGGGGGACGAGGGAAGCCCTCGCATAGGGCAGGGACCCTCTCTGGGTGCAGCCGATGGCAGGAGGAGCTGGTCCCAGGCCCGCGGCCCCAGCTGTCAGTCTGAGCGATGAATTACATGCTATAAGAAGGTGTTGACAGGAGCAGCTGGACATCAGAGAGTGATGAAAAGGGAACAAAATTCATTCCGAGTTCAGACAGACTGGCTCGTTAGGGGCACCGGCGGCAGAGGCCACAGAAACACTGCTCCATCTCCTGGACAGCCACAGAACCGGCTCCCGAAAACATTGCGAGCCCCAGCAGCACCCAGAGCCCCTTCCTCGTGCAGGAGCAACCTCCCCATCCCCATCCCTGTCCCCATCCCCACCCTGGGGTGCTCCAGGGGCCACACCGCACGTCCCGGGCCAAAACCTGCAGCACCTCGGTGGAGGTGTCCCCAGCCACCGTGCAGGATTCTTTAGATATCTTCAAAAGAAACCAAATCAAAGGAGTTTTTGTCCCTCTTGTTTAAGGATGTAATTTGTATAAACTGTATGAAGAGCACTGGGGGGGGAGGGAACGGGACCATTTGGCATCAAAACAATTATCTCCATTTTAATGCAAACTAAATGACATGCTAAAGGGGAATTGTTTTGTACATATGTACAGCAAGTGAACATTAAATCATACGGCTAATAATTAACTGGCTCGACATTACCCTTGCTGTGTTAAATACAAGGGTGTCCCCTTACATTTAATGTACGGAGAAGTTTGAGGACGCGGAGGTCCCGTATGAGATTATTCCTAAAGCTGTGAAAATAACAAAGAGATTTTTTTTAAGCCAAGCTACTTCTTGGCATTCAGAGAAGTTGGCAGGGAGAAAAAAGTGTGGGTCCTTCTCCCACCCCCTTCCTCCCGCTCTCCCTCCTTTCCTCCGCCTCTCCTCCCTTCCCTCACTTCCACTTCTTTCTGCTGCCGGAGAAAAAGAATAGCAAATTCAGAGAAAATTTCATTGAGGTTATTCAAAGAGTTTTTCATGGATTATTTACACAAGTGCTGTTCAAACAGCCTTTGTCTGAACATCCCTTGAAATCTGCACCCAATCCTTTCAGATTCAAAGCAATAGCTCAGGGGAGACAAAGGGGAGCGGCTGACATGGGTTTCCTCTGCAAGTGAATGAGAGGTCTGGCTAAACACAGAAGGGCTTTGGGATCACAAGCTTCCTTTCAGCCTGGAAAATAAACACTAAGCTGAAGCCGGGCAGCTGTACCTCCGACCAGACTGCCCCATCCACCAGCATGCAAGGAGGATGAGGATGCTCACCACCTTGTCCTGCACCCCGCGCCCCAGGGACCCTGCCTCCTTGATGGGGACAGGGAGACCCGGTGTCCTGGGCTGCCGTGTGCCTGGGTCCCCAGCCAAGGGACACGCTGAAGTCCCCCTAAGCTACTGGCCAGTGGTAACCCTGAACGAGAGCAGGGTGGGCTCCCCAAAAGGTCACAAATATAAAGAACCAGATTCTCCAAGCAGAGAAATGAAAAGGGCATGGTGGAGGGAAAAGGAGGAGAAACCGAGGCAGGCGAAGCAGCTGTAGAAATATTACAAGGTGTTCCCATATTCAACACCAATTCATGGCCCTCTCTCCATCCCAAACCTCATGCACCTACAGCTCTCCCATTCCCTGCAGTAGAGGAACAGTGATCTCCTCCCTCTGACCTGGGAAACCGGGCACCACAGGCAGATGAAACAGCTGAAATACACGCAACTGGCTCAATGAAAATCAAAACAAAAATCAAAGAAGGAACAAAATATGTAAGAAAGGCCAAATTCTGCCTTGAATGATATGCCTGGCAATGATTAGCCATGAGATGGGGAAGGCAGCATGGTACCTGGAGGTCAGCAATGCCAGCTCCTGCCACGTGTCCTCTGCAGCCGAAGGAAACACACCAGGAGGTATGTCCTCTCGGAGTTTCCACAGCTTTTGGTTGTCACCTCTTTCAGAGTAAAATGTGAAAACACCTTACACAAATAGCTGGTGTAAACCAGTCCCTCTAAGTGTTCTCCTTTGCTTACACTGTTTTTTCAGCTCTTTCCCTGCATCTCTTCCTCACAGCTCGTATTTGCCTCTTTCTGGTTTCATAGCTCACCCACCACCCCAGTATCAAGTACCAACAACATATTGCAAAAGACTTTCCCCAAGTAACTGCTGTTGGATTTCAGTGATGAAATCCATCCCCTAGCATTGGCCTTTAAAATCCTCCCATTCCCTGGAGAAATCCTTCTTCCTTCTCCATCTGTTTCTTCTTCCTTTCAGGTCTTCCCCATCCTCCCCACTGGCTTTCCCACTGCCACTGAAAGACCGATCTCTTCCTCCTCTGCCTTATTCTCTTCCTCTCCCACCTCCTCCTCTCTCACATTGTTCTGGAAGCCTCCACAGATGTATGCATGAATGGAAATGCACCGCTCAAGTGCAAACTCTGGACACAACAGCCCCATTTCCAGGTGTCCCAGAGGTCTCAGCTCCACCACTGGAAGCCCCAGAAGCTGGTGCAAGAAACCCCATTTTGGGAGTAACTTTGCACTGCAGGAAGTTTCTTCCTAACTTTGACAACGGAGGGTTAGCTGAGTGCTGGTGCAGGCACCCAGAGGTACTCTCCAGACCTCTTCAGAGAGTGGTGGTGTTTTGTTTGTACTTTCTATTTTAATATTGATTCCTACAATTTGAATATAGCTATCCATACAAATGCTGAACCTCTCGAACTCTGTTCAGCTCTCAGCCTTCATGGCATCGTGGGGCAGCAACTTCCAGCCTACCTGGGTGCTCACGAAGACGTGATCATGTTTTATTTTTCATCAGCTCTGAACTGACCAGGTTTTCCAGCTTCATTCATCACTAGGAGACAGAGGAAGGGAAGCCCTCTGCAAAAGGCTGCTTTAGCCCTCCTTCAGTCCCACATAATCCTGGAGTCTTACTGAATTATCGCTTTTAACTTTCCCGGAGCAATGCTGCTTGTGAGTCACCTTTAGCGCTGAAGAAGTAGTCTCTCCTAGCAAGAAGATTAAAATCCCATTACTTGTTATTCATGTGTTATTTAATGATATTTTTTTCCATTATGTATTTATTTATTTTTAAGTTGCTTGCTTTGAATCTTGAGTTGGTGTTTTTAATACTAAGTGTAGTTTCTAGTTTGTTTTCCTAATTGGAATGAAATAAAAATAGAATGGAATTTTTTTACTGGGTATTTTTGTATTTATTAAAGGAATGACAAAAAACAAACCCCAACAACCAATGACCAAACCCCAGTAGTGCACCCACACAGGATAACAGCAAAAAGGCAGTGCCTTTACTGCCAGGAGCAGAGGAAATGAGATTAAAGACAGACATGCAGTTCAGCAACAACAACAAAAACAACCTTGGACTCCAAAGTGCCCCTTGCAGAAGCCCATTACCTCTCTTGTAATGATTTGGCAGCCAAGTGGTGACTGTATTGATATTGACCATGTCTTGAGGACACGTTCCTCTTCTGACATAGTTGTCTCTCCATCCAGGGGGAAGATGGGATGAAAGGAGACCTGCACGTTCCATGAGTTTTTTTGGCGATGGCAATCTCCACTTTGAGGGAGGACATACCTTCTTGGTGACCAGACAGCTCTGGAGACGCACTGCCATGTCCTCATCCAACAGAGATCTCACACCAGTGAGAAGATTCCTCTAAAACAACAGGATCAGGGCCTGAAAGGAAACTTGAGAAAAATGTCTGTTATTGGTGAGATGAAAAGCAAAATGGAAGATGGAAGAAAGGGCAAGAAAGATGGAGGGGGAAGAGAGAAAAGAAGGAGAAGTCTACAGAAGGAAGATAAATGATGGAGATACCATAAAGATAGATCCAGGCAGAGGCAGAGAAGTGGGATGTAGTCAAACAGAAGAGTCAGAAGAGAAAGTGCTGCAGAAAAGAGCAGACAGGTATGGGAGGAGAAGGAAAAGACTGATGGGGAAGGAGCAGCCAGAGAGGGTGGGAAGAGGCATGGAGAGATTAACAAAGCAGGGAGGAGAGAGAAGAACAAAACTTTCCCCAGACCATAGTGCAGCAATCCTCCTGCATCTCTTGGATGCATATAACAGGGGCTTGGAAGAATCTTCATTTATCAGGAATTCAATTAAGTGGAATAGTCGTTATTAATTTTATAGGAATTACTTGTACAGGAGAGCCTGGAGTGAGGAAAGGCCTCCAGGAGCCATTTCTCCTGTCAATGCCCCAGGTCAGGTAGGCACTGGCAGCGCAGTCTCACCAGTTGAGATATTAATGAGATGCCTCTAGGTGCAAATGATAGTTTAATAGGTGTTACTTAACGGGAGCGCCCCTCGCCTGCGCACGCCAGCGCGCACGGCTCCTGACGAAGCTGCCTCCTTGTTAGAATAAGTAATTAGAATGTAGGAACACTCACTTTGACACTTTAATAAAGTGTCAGCCATCATCAATTTAGTATTTAATAAAAATAAAATTAAATATTTACTACATTTTTATAGCATCATATTTAAAATACATATTCCTCAAATTTAGGTGATTTAAAATGAGGTCCCGCTAGGACTCTGGCCCCAGAAAAGTAAGCCCCACTATTTCTTTCTTGGGCTTTGTCTTCCATGGGGAGAAGGGACTTTGTTACGGACACCAAAACTCAGCAGCACAAGGAGGGAAGTGTTATTGTAAGGGGTGGAAAAGAGGTTTCCTCCTCTCTCTTCTGGGCCTCCCTGTGCTGTCTGGAGTCTGAGGATGCGTTGGGTTGAGCAAATCCACCCCCAAAATCACTGGGGCTGGTGGGGCACAGGGAGGCAGCCCGGTGGGCATGCGGTGGAGCAGGTCCCTCCCTGCTCAGCATGGACCCAAACGCAGGAAAACCTGTGGCATCTCACTGGAAAGGCAACCTCCTCTTTGGCAGACCTTCCCTTGGACGTGGGGACTTGGGCTGGGGAGAGCTACACAGCTGATGGCAGACAGCCACTGCCAAGGCATAGGGAAGTACAACCTTGTTCCTATTTCATTGGAAAAAGAGCCTTCCCAGCCAGATATTGGAAAGAAAACAGAAGAAAATCCTGAAGATTAAAGCATGCTTTAAGCCTGGAGGGAATCTGAAAGCTAAAATAGCTTGAGTGAGTTTGTTCCCCTCCCGTCTCACCATCCCAAGTTTGCCCTTCCTCAAGGTGCCCACCTGGCAAGGACAGCCCAACACCGGTGTGCTGTGCTGGGACCTCAGGACACCGATGACATCCTGCTGACGAGGCCAGACTGATCCCCAAAACACTTGGTGGCCCAGCAAAATGTCTGAGTGCGGACCTTTCTCAGCCCGCTCCCCCCGTCTCCTAAAACAAAGCAAAGACACGACAGCCCGACCGCTGCAGCAGCGCAGAGCCCTGTTGGGGTGCACACAGCTCACCCCTACGCACGTGCACCCCGGGGTGTGTTTTGGAAAACAAAAGGAAGGAGCAGAAGGAGGTGCCGGTCCCTCTGGTCGAGGTGCCCTGGCAACACGGGGCGGGTGTTCCCCAGACAGCCCCCTGCTAACAAGGGATCCTGCCTCGGAGACTGTGAGTCACCGCCGAAACCCTGGCAACAATTATTTAAATCAAAGCTGCGACCCTCGTGCTCTGGAGCTGTGCTGACGGCTGCTTTTTGGGGGGGTCCCGGCGGGGCTGCATGCAGGCTGCTTGCACCCGCGGCGTTGCTCGTGGGGGGCTGTGAGTGTTGTTGGACCCCCCTGAAAGCACCAGGAGGCTTGTCCAACATCACCAGCCGCCTGGAGCCAAGTCCAGCCCAGCTCCCTGTTTTTTTCTAGGCTAAGAAATCTCTGCTCCCTAGGCACAAGCAGACTTTCTCCAGGCAGGGTTTCCCGGAGGAGGTGGCTGCGTGTCTCCTGCCCCCGGTGCAGTCTCACCTCCTAGACCTTCAGCTGGGTCCTCATCCAGATTAGGGTCACATCCACTCTGAAAGCAGATTACATCCCCCCAAAACAAGGCAAACTAACACCACCTCCAAGACACATCCCAACAGTTCTCCCAGGATTAAAAATGAAGATTTTACCCCTCTGGAAACTATTTTCTGGCTGCTCTATCTCCAAAACACTCATGGTTAATCGATGCACACATCCTGATACGCACTCTGAGCACCTCCCCGAGGCGCAGCCCTGGTGTTGCTCAGCCGCAGGTCGGAGCCGAGATGCTCAGCAAAGCACCGGCTGCGGCTTGGAGGAGAGACGGCAGCCGGGGGGGCCAGAGCAGGGTGTGCAGGGGGCGAGCGGGGCTGGGCGAGCCCTGGGGCAGCTGCGGCTGCTGGCGGGGATGGGGATGCCCGTGGGCTCCCATGGGCGCTGGGCGCGGTGCTCTGGAAAAGAGTGCCACGCTGTGTCCGTGCCGGGCCTTACAGCAGCGAGGCAGCCGGCAGCGATCCCTGAGGCTGCAGCAAAATTCCTGCCCGAGGAAACGGCCTGGGCTATCCGAGAGACCGCCGCTGGCACCAGCTGCTCTGCCGCCAAGCCGGGGTACGGCCCCAGCGTGCGTGATGCTCTGCGAGGTCTGGGTGGGGATAACACAGCTGGGCAGCGATCCTCTGAAAGCCGAACACGCGAACGGCTAGCAGGGCTGATGTTCTCCTTAAGGCTCTGGAAAGAAAGCTTTAAGTCCTTGCTGGGGCAAATTGGGCTTGACACAAGAACAGAGTGGAAACGAGCGTAACCCGGACCTCTTGCCTTCCTGGACTTGTCCCAGCAAAAGACGTGAATGTGGCTGAGGGTAGGGCAGGTACGTCAGGGGGAAGAGCGGGGTGAACATCTAAAGCTCAGCACTGGTGGGACCAGGAGCTGCCACGAACAAGCAGCTCAGGAGCAGCTCCCGGTGTGCTGCTCTGACCGAAGAATAACCAGGATCCCTGGATGTATGAACACAGGAGTGCGTGTAAAACCAGCGTCTTTCTGCTCAAAGGTATAAGCACTACAACAAAAATAAAATAGAATGAACAATCAGCACTAAACTCTGCTGTCACCTTCTTCTCCCCAATACACGCAGGTCCAGGCTGGCAGCCACTTTGTGCCCTGCTTGAGGCTCCCCAGACTCTATTTGCTTTCAGCCTGCCTGGCTGCTGCAGCCCTCGCACCCGTGAGCTGTTTCCCGTTATCCCATCACACAGGGGCTACCTGTTGCTTCCTAGGGTCCTAGTGACCGCAGCCTGCCCCTACCCAAATTAACAAGAAACATGTCTTTTGGGGACTCGGCAAGCCCTGTGCCACCGGCAGCACCTTCACCTGGACACTCTGGTCCCTCAAACGCCTTCAGTGAGGTTCACTGGAAAGTCTGTCTGATAGAGGGGAAGCAATTAGGGGACAGCTTGGAGCTCAGCCTGGTTTCACACTCCACCAAAAGCTCCCTGCGAAGCCTCGGAGCAGGTAGCAACACCCAGAGCTTCTAAAGAAACTGCAGAACAAGCCCTTGCTGGCAGCCCTCATTGCCCACCTGCAAGTGAGAACCACAGCACTCCCTCTTCGCAGGACCGGCCTCCTCCTGCAGAGCTCCTCGGCCAAAACACAACCCCCAGCCGTGTCTGCAAGGTGATGCAGAGGCAAAGGGAGGTCTAAAAGAGCCCGGTGGGATGGCAGAGGAGTGCTGGTGGCTTGCTCCCACCCGTGCACCGCAGAGGTGTTAGCTGGGCGAGGAGCTCTGCGCCAAAGCAGCTCAGCGGCTGCCCACGCTCGATTCGCAAACTAACACCGCGTCATTTGTCACCGAGAGAAGCACCCAGCTCTCAGATGGGTAATGCTGGCAGCCTCGTCTCAGTGTTTTCACAAGCAAATTCATACACTGACCTCCTCGGTGAAACACACGGCAAGTGCCTTCAGTCTGGTTTACATCTGCCATGGGATCCTGTTACATTCAGAACAACCCCTGTCAACGCTGAATCTGTAACAATCAATAAAGAGAGAGGGTTTGTTTATTCTTTTTTTTTTTTTTTAATGTTTTCTCATTCCTAATTGTGTTATTTTGCTACTCCAAGTTTTGCAAGTTTTGCGATCGTCTCTCCCCTCCCCTTCTTGTTTTCTTTTAGGACAAGCTGTCATCTTTTCGCATCTTTTCACCAGGCCATTGCAAATGTAAAACTGTAAATTGCAGGATTGTGCAAATAACACTAATAGCATTTGCATAAAAATTGGTTGCAAAGAGCAATTAGCACTTCATTAATAATCAATGAAGGGCCAATTTACACATTGCCCAAAAGCAAATTGTAAATTCAATTTTGTCTATAATTGAGCATTTGGTGCTGGGCAACCATACAATGGTGCCAGAAGAGACCGGCACAGCAGTTTCAGAGTCAAATCTCCAGTGAGTTCAGGTTTCAAGTAATTCCCAACCTGGCTCTTTTGGAGGCCAAGCCAGCACCTCCTTCACAATGGAAGGAAACTCCAGGAGGCCCATTTGTTTCAGCTTACACAGAAAATACACATCTTTGCCTGCTACCATCCTTGCTCACATGCAACCCTCTTGCAAGGAACATGGATGCTGCTTATACAGCAGA
This sequence comes from Anseranas semipalmata, assembly GCA_013399115.1. Lineage (NCBI taxonomy): Eukaryota > Metazoa > Chordata > Aves > Anseriformes > Anseranatidae > Anseranas > Anseranas semipalmata. The sequence goes on along the minus strand of VXAA01001568.1, from coordinate 1,894,015 downwards.
GGTCTTTGTCCTGTCCAAAGACACCTTGCAGTGATGCTGTGGAGAAGGGGAGGTGCAGGAAGGCCAGAGGAGATGTCATCACCTTGGTACTTAGACCTGCACATTTCCCATTGCAGTGTCAGCTGATGCCCTACAAGTGACGCCAGAACTCCTTCCTTTACCTCTGGGTAAAGGTCTAACATGAGTCTGGGGGGCGAAGTGTTCCTACTGAGCCAGTTCATCCAATCTCCCCTTTGCCGCCTCCCTCCACACATGACATTTGGATGTCCCAAATGTCTGCAGACATTAGGATAAAAAAAAATAAAAACAAGCAGCACTGCTTTACCGCTTTGATTTCAGCAACACAGAATTGTTCCTGGGTCCTGATTTGGCCATCATGAGATGCAGCCCCCAGGCTTCCCCTGAACAGTGGCATCCAAAAAAAAACAAGCCAGCTTAACCAGGGTGAACAACTTCCCAAGTCCCAAATTCTTCTCTATCTCATCCTCCACTTAAAAGGCACAGCCAGCTCTGTTTCATGAGCAAAGTCTGACTCTAAACCACTTGACATCTGAGGTTTTCTTATCACATTTTACGTGGATCTCATGAATCTGGTGAAAAGCTAGACGATCATTTAGCAGGGGTTGGTCGCTTTATCTATTTTCCATAATAATTTGAATATTATTACAATGGCACCTTTCATCTGGGGATATACATGCACTTTACATATGTTACATTAATTTCACTGATGAGCTGGGGAAGCACTCTTTATCCCTATTGTGCGGATGAGGAAATGGAAGCACAGAGATGATATACCACTTGCCCAGTATCACGCAGGAAGTCTCTGACAGAGCCAGGAATAGAAATCACATCTCCCATGTCTTATGCAGAAGAATATCTTCATGTCCCTGCCCAGTAGCTGAGCCCTTAATCCAGACTAAGACACCTACACAGGACCTGCTTTGCAAGAACAGCGCAGACACCCAGCGACAGCGATGCCCTGCTCCAGGAGGAGGCTTCCTAAATTTCCCCCACCTTGAAGGTTGGACGTGCCCTCTGCAAACAGTGGCTCCGGATGCTCAAGGGGAGGGAGGCCAGCTCTGGGAGCAGTTTCCATCTGAAGTGGATGTTATTACTGGGTGTAAGCAGATGCTCAGCATGGGATGCCCAGGACTTCTCAGCTTTCACCCAGCAACGTCCCAGCTCCCTTTTTCCTTGCCTGTTCAATCCACCTTTACCAAGAGATTGAATTTACAATGGACTCGAACACATTTAAATCCATTTATTGCAAAATTACTTTTCAATAATTACATCACTGTGCTGACTGTGTTGCATAATGAAATTAACATGAGAGATATTAGAAAGAATATAAAATTATAAGAAATATTGAAATACCTCTTTCCCCGTCTGCCTTAGCACAGCCCATAGCTTAACTGGAAAACGAGCACTGCTCCTGGATGGGATTTAAATGCATCAAGTGTAATTTTATAATGTCTTTTATATAAATTAATTATAATGGTTATTGCTGCTTTACATTATTAGATTGAAATTTGCCTCTACCTCAGTGCATTAAAAGAAAGCTGCACCCATTTTGTTCAGCAATGCCCAGGAAGTTCTCGTGGCACGGAGCCAGTCTCCCCACGTCAGCACCACCGACACGTCTGAAGTTCAGAGCTTCAGGCTCGCGTTGGCATTGCAGCGCCCACCCACGGGTCCCAAACCCACCACTAGGCCCCCGGGGCACCCCGTGGAGATCTTTGGCTGGCACAGCACATTGCACCCTACCAAAACTTGCTTTTCTGCGTAATCTCTGTAGCAACAATAAGGGATGCCCAGGCTGATTTAAGCAGTCCCACCCCAATTTTGTATCTGCAAAGAACTAGAGGTGATAGAGGAGGCTCATTTTGTGCACCCCCACTTCTCCATGCACAATTGTTGCTTTTCTCTTCTAATTTTCAGTTCTGGGTTATTACACAAGAAAAAAAAACAGTGCAGGAAAGAAGGTGGCAAGCTCTCGGGTAGCTAGCTAAGCGCTTGCTATGCTGGACAAACCACAGTCGTGCAAAGCAGAATGAAGACACAGTGATATGCTTTTACTGCTGCTTAATCCTCAACAGAAGTCTAGTAATATTCAATTTGTGACATTATTTGCACATTGAATTAATGCAGAAACTAAAGAGCTAATGAGTTATGGAAAGTAGCACATGGCTTAATTGTAACAACAAGGGCCTGCCAGGCTCCATTCGGTCCTGGTTAAAAATAAAACTTTGCATCCACTATTCCACACCAGACGGACAGGCCCTAAAGAAGGTGAGACCAGGCAAGCAGCAAACTAAACAACGCAAACTATCTGAAAAACTGTTCTTTAAATACCCAAACTTGTCCTTTTTTTCACCCATGCTCCTCCTGAAACACCACAACATTCACTGAATGAAGCACAGAAAAGCCAGGGTGACCAATGGAAAACAGAACAAAACAAACAAACAAACGAGTTCCCTCTAGAACTATTCTCCAAGAAAATAATAGTGCAGTTTCCTTACAGAAAGCCAGCAGGCTGGGGGAAAAAATTGAGGAGGAAAAAGAGAAGCCCTTCATCCCAGCCCACTGGTTCCCAGTGCAGGTGACTGCTGGCGGCACCGCTCCCTGCCCACTCGGCTGCCATTTCGGAGGGTGCAAAGCTCTCCCCAGAGCCCTTTCCTGGCAAGAAAAGCCAGGGAAGGCCCCATCTTCTGTGTGGTCTCATAGTCCTGCCCCCCCCCCAGGTTCCCTGCGTGGCAGAAACTCAATCCTTTCTGTAGCGTTCACAGTGTGGACAGCTGGTCCTTTCTAAGATCTCCTGGAAATCTGACCAAGGCAGGGAAAACAAGCACGGAAAGTGACATAGCCAGCAAACCTGGCCCAAACATTGCTGCTGCCCCAACTGAGCTATGCTGCCCCTCAGTCCAAGCCAGCAGGTCCTGATCTTCTTCCCACTGCTGCTTTCCCTGGCTCCCGTAACAAGACTGAGATGGAGCTGCCAGCGAAGAGTATTGGAGCCCTGAACCTCAGATGGAGCTGGGTCAGGAGCTCAGGAGTTTGCACTGTGTAATAGAAAAAGTGAATAAATCTAAACAGCACTTAATTTATTGATGAAGTAAGAAAGACCGTTTAATGTGGAAAACATAAGCAAGATCAATAGCAGAGAGCACAAATAACTAAAGCTATTGACACGTAAGTATTTTAAGCCTAATTGCAGGCATATGCACTTTCTGAGGGTATCTCACCTTCTAATAGCACCCTCGAGATTATGGGGTTAATTGATGCAGCTGTTTACTCCTGGCTCACGTGGTCCAGATTGGGATTCCCTGGAGGATGCTATTAAACTAAAGTGCTTAATGAAGTACTAAAGAGTGGAGTTTCTAATATTCTCTCCTTGAATGAAATGCAATGGAAACTGGAGCAAACTTCTCTTCCCCAGGTGGGAACTGCAGCTTGGTGTTGGAGTAAATCGCCCTGTGCTCCTTGTGGGGAGAGCCTCGCCATGCGGGGGACAAAGGGCTGCTTGGGTTTACTTGTTAGGCTGAGGATGTGGGGAAACTCTGTGGTTTTTTTTTCCTTGCACATCACAGGTAGGAGAACAGACCTACAGATGTGCTCCATGTTTCATGGGTATTTCAACACGATGGCGGTGAGGAAAATCAAGACTGCCAGAAAAGAGGCTCTTAAATCCAGCCTTCCCCTTTCATGTTTGGTCTGGTTTGGTACCTTAGAAAACCAGGTAGATGCCTACATGTGACACAGGTTTCCAAGACGGACAACCCTGGCCAGAGTGCACAGCCTCCCTGCACCCATCCTGCCGAGCACAACGCACAGCTTGATTTCTCTCTGTAACAGGAAGGTCTCGGCTCTGCTTCACCTCCATCCACCAACAGCTCCTCCCAAGAGCGGTCTGAGCAAAGTCATGGTAAGAGAAGAAAGTCGCGAAGGAGAAGTCACGATGGGGATCTCATCTCCACAACCCCTCACCCCCACCTAGACCTGGAGACACCTTGGAGCATCCCTTCCCAGGGCCAGCCCCATGCCCACGCTCCGCCCCGAGCCCCTCACTCTCCGCAAGGCTTGTAATTGTTGTGGGGAAGAACTTGCTTTCTCCATCTGGCTTTTGCAGCCTGAGAGGGCACGTGGACAACAAATCCGAGGAGAGCAGGGACCTCCCCAGGGCGAGGGGGATGGGGCTGGCCTGCCTGGGTTCAGCAAGCAGGGCAACAGCAACCCAGCACTGCCTTCAAGGTCTGCCCGTGGATTCGGAAGCAATGCATAGACCCTTCAAAATTATCTTCTCCCTCCACAACAAGCTTTCCTACCGCAACTTGAGGTTTTTTTTTTTTTTTCTCTTTTCAAATTAATGACTTTGAAGCCATTTGACAAAAGCCTTTCTGCAGGACAGCTATTCCTAGCAAAACCACTCCTTCTGTTGCCTCCATCCCCACTGCATCTCCCTTGAGAGAGGCAGGGGGATGATGGAGAGGGAACATTATTTTTGTAGCCCAGATAATGTTACTAACTCCACTGAAAATGCTTCCAGAAACAAGCTGGTGCATCCAGGACGCGGCTGGGAGCGTGCTGAGTTTGCTAGATCGGTGGTTTCCAATGTGCTGCCTACAGACCCCGGAGGGACCTGTCAGGAGTCATGGAAGGCAGCTGAAAAAGCTGGGTTACTGTGCGTCGGCACAAATTTGAAGTATATGGATAGGTCTGCACATGCACCATAAAAACTGGGGGGGTATGGGGAATGAAAAAAAGGCTAAAACCATGGGTGAAGTGGGTTTTGGGGCTGTTTCTCTTGTTTCTGTCCCCGTTGTCATAGGAAATGACTTTGTGCCCTGACCATACACACCTTCGCTTGGGGGAATTATTTGCCTCCTTGCTGCCTTTTCACCAGGTTTGCCCACGTTTTGACCGTCACGGCTCTGACGGATGGTTCCCCAGCCTCCAGTGGTGTCCTCCACGCTCGGTCCAACACCTCCTGGGGATGCCCCGAGGAGAGCTGTCACCTCCCTGCAGAGCCAGGCTGCAGTGGGTCCCACCTGCAGGACCTGCAGCTCCTGGCCCAGGGCATGGTCTTGCTGCACGTGGCCTCACCAGGAGTTTCCGGCCAGAGCAGCAAGCTAGAGATGCTCCTCTAAACCCGTAAGACATTTCTCCTCCACCAGCTAACCACCACGAAGGCAGGTTTCAGCTGAGCTCTTTTATTTCACAAACGTAGCAGGGCCAGCATACAGCCAGATAGCAAGGCTCTGCCGCTATGTGCTAACTCATTAAATGACAACAATATAATTGCTTGCAATTGTCTGTCCATCCCCTAAACTCCACGCTCGCTGCAGCACAGGGCATGGCTGCTGTCCCCTCCCGCAGCCACCCCACAGCTGCAGGAGGGACGGCGTGGGGACACCGAAGCCCCCGGCACCAGCATTGGAAACCATTTGTGGCACTGAGAAAATAAAAGCAACCGAAAGGCCACGATGGAAAACCAGGGAGAGAGGAAAATTAGCTAAGAAATATGCAGCCTTGATGCCGATTCACTAAAGAATAATTATTGTCCTCTCACGCGTCTTGCTTGCCCTCCTAACAAATATAATATTTTTGAAAGAACGCGTCTCCCTTTACCACTGCTGTCTCTCTCACGCCCTTTCTCTGTCTCGCTAGCTCTGTCTCTGCCTCTCTGATACCAACTCTGCCAAACCGTGCGATTCTGATGGAAAATTCATTAGTCGTCCTTTTTTTTTTTTTTTTCCCCATTTTCCCAGTCAGCTTCGCGCCTGATCTGTCAGCCTCTTCCATCCTGATTATCTGGAGACGCCAATTTCAAAGAGACATCTTAATAGTGATGTCAACGAATTAATTAGATGTGTTAATGAGCTAAAAGCAACCCAAATTAAATTAATGCAGTAATAAGCACAGACAGCAAAATTAGCTCCAATTTCTGTAAATGATTCTGAACTGTACACAACATCTCATCCTGCTAGAACATTACCATCCCCCAAAGCTAATCAAGAACTCCAGTGCAATTAACTGCTTAATTACAAAACACACACACAGCTCATAGATCCAGCAGCAGGAGGGGTGCGCCGTGCTACCGAGCGAGCGGGGAAATTCTCTGCAACAAACACCGTGCATCGGCCCCGCAGGAAAGGCTGCATCCCGGCAAAAAGCACCCCCAAGAAGCCAAAAAATGGGGTTATCCAGAGCAAGGGCAGGAGACGGGGCAGGCGGTGGGTGCAGGAGCATCCCATGCTCTGGGTACCACCGGGGGACGGTGCACGTGGCCAAGGATGCTCGCCGGCTGTGCCCAGCATGGTCCCCACCGCTCCGCGTTGTTTATTGTGTTTATCAGAGTGGGGGCTGCATGGAAAAGCCTAATTGTCCAGCTCTGCACGTCTCCCCCGGGGATGAGGGGGAAGCCACTAATAGCTTTGTGGAGCTGCTCAGGTATCTGATTAGCGCTAATTGCAGGCGAGAAGAGAGAGGGAAGGAGCAGGATAGGGCTGTGATGGAGGGAAGGGGAAGAGGATGGTGGAAACGGGAAGGAGGAAACAGCTGGGGGGGGATAGATGGAAATCCTCGGGATGGGGTGGGGGCATGCACAGAGAAGGGAGAGGTGAGCAGGGGAATGATGGATGCAAACAGAAAAAAAAAAAAAAAAAAAAAAAAAAAAAAAAAAAAAAAAAAAAAGAAAAACCCAGGCAAACAAAGAACTGGAGCCAGAAACAAAGGGAAGGAAGGCGAGACAAAAGGGCTGCGCGCTGCCAGGCCCCGCGGAGCAGCCGGGGCAGGAAGGCTGGTGGAGGCAAACGCGAGTGGCCACAGTGCTGGGTGGCACTGGGGATGGTGGGAAATGCAGGTGCCGCGTGGCGGGGTGACACCGCTGCTGCAGAGGTTGTGGAGTCAGTAGTCTGCCGAGCAAATGAGGAATATTTGCGATAAAGATGAGGGCAGAGATTCACTGTGACAAATAGCATCTCTGTGTTTCTCTCCTTTTTTTTTTTCACCTTTTATTGCAATTAGTTCAGTCTGTTAATAAGCAAAGGATATTTTTAGTTAATTTCAGTTCCAGTTAATTGATTCAAAAGCGAAACCCAGCAACTGAGTTAATTGATCCATGCGTCTTATGCCGTAGCGGCGAGGTACTCCCCGGGCAGCTGCCGTCGCGGGGGCTCGTAACGGCGCAGGAGGGATGGGGACTGGGGCCGTGACACCGGCGGGGGTGGCAGGGTCCCCTGCTCCGGGGATGGGGGACGAATGCTGCCGGCAGCCGTGCCGCTTGCCCCTTGGTGCAGAATGAGCTGCAGGGGCGATGGCCTGCACACGTCCCGCTGCCTTCAGGATTTCCTAAACTGCAGCCAAATCGCCCCTCGGCCCTTTCCGCCTCTCCTGCCTGTGTTGCGTGTCTGCGTCTTGTCACAAGGGACCGGTCCTTTTCTTAATGGGAAGACCGGATCTGCTTACCTGTTGATTTAATGCTCGGACTTTAACACAAGGGTCTCCTGTCCGTGCTCTGCTGGAGACCTGCTGCTCCACAGCCACGAGTACCCCACACGTAGCAGCATTTTGGTTCAGATTTACATAGTCTGCCCTGTTTTTTGGGAGCTTTGGTCACATTTGGATCATACACAATTTTATAAACTGCATTAAAGTCCATTGGCAATCGGGCCGATGGCTTTGCAAGTTGTTTCCCTGAGTGAGTGCTGAGAACAACTCCCCAGATGCCTTTCTGAAATACCTGTTGATATGTCTCCTGTGTTTTCTACACAACATTAATGTTCCTCTTGCCTATTCCTTCTGGTAGCGCCTCGTGCCATTTCACAACAACCTTATCATTTCCAGGGGAAAAACAAAACTCCTGGCGCAGATGAACCAGAACTGTCAAACACTTGAAGAGCACAAACCAAAAATTGGATCTCACTGTAACAGGTGCTATGCAAACAGAAGAACGCCTGGGCTGTGATCTACGCAACCAGGTTTGAAAGGAGATACAAACTGGGACAGTGATAAATGAAGAAGCTCTCAGCTCTCTCTGAGCCATCTTGGGGACCAAAGAGCATGTGTGCAGGATCAGACCATAATCATCAGGCAGTTCAGAATCCCTCAAAGCATGCAATGGCCTTCCCATGTACAGGTGCTCTGCAACATCTAAGTAGCCTAAATATTACTGGCAGCTCCATAGCTTCAGAAAGGGAGCAAAGTACGAAGCAACACACCTTGAAGGCTAAAAAAGAGGTTTCCTAAGCATGAATTGTTTAAGGCACAGAAAAACATGGTTAGCAAGGCACAAGCAGGCATCGTGCTCTGGAGGCGGCACCAGTCCCCTCCAGCTTGCACCGCTCCTGCTGGGTGGCCCAAGGTCACCACGGACCGAGAGACTGCATGCAACAGGGCCACCCCTCTGCTCTTCCCCAATTACCCCTGCCACGTGATGGTGGGACGCGTCACCCAGCCGTGCTTCGGCACAACTGCCACGTACCTTCAAGTCTCGGAGAAGAAACTCAAAAGCTGTTGTTTTTGCTGCTGATGAGGAGAGCTAAAGTTGGGCTAAAAATGGCATGTAATTGAACATGCTCTGACAATTTTATACCTGGCCACTTCCTTACTGCTCTCACTTTGATTTTAGTAATAGGAGTTAGTTTTTAAGACAAATAATGTGCTTTCAAGAAGATGTTAAGGATGTTATTTCAGTCTCTGGAGGCTACATGCCATGGCAATGAGAACTAGTGAGAGACAGACAGACAAATTGCTTGCTCTCTGCAACTGCAGTATAACTAAGGACCTACTTAATGAAAGAGCCTAATAAACATAAGATGTTTCAGAAAGCGCATGCTGAAATGATCTTCTGGAATTGGGCCTAATAGCAAGCCCTCTGTGCCAGGAATACGCAGCTCATCTTCATGCCGTTTCCTCTCTTCCCAACTTTATAAATGGGATATTACGATGCACTATCCACCTAGAAAATTCAATAGATGCGAAGTCGGGCAAGGAGCTGAGCATCTCCGATGAGGTGGGCTCCGAGAGTGCTCAGCATCTCTCAGGACCAAGGTGCTGGTGCCAGCTGCACGGGTCCCTGCCAGGAGCGGTGGGCGCTCGGAAGAGACGCAGCCTTCCCTTGTCAGAAGGCACAAGGACAGGCTGCTTGCAGTGCTGGCTGGGAAAAGCTGAAGGGGGGATACTCTTCCATAATGCCACAAATTAACCACTCTTTAAAATGCCGGTCCTTGATTTGTCAGCGTATTTTTAAATAATTTACAATGGATTTGGCAGGTGGCTGTGAAATATCATGCAATATGCAGGTGGAACACTTTTGAAACAGAAGTTAATACTTTCCAGGAGAATAAGGAAATAATTGTGTCAAAACAAGCCTCAATCACTGAAGTTTACCTGTTTCTCAATGTGCACGAGTTTGCAAACATGATTCCCATTAAAGCAAATGAGAAACACGCGTATCAGTCTGTGTGCCTTGAGAAGAAAATATTCTTCACAAGTGCCTTTCTTGGTGTTGTCTGATCAATCCACCATCTGGTTTTATTTATTCATGATTTCTCAGACTACTACAACAATATTGACATTAAATACAGCTTTGGCTTATTAATTTTTTTTTTCATTCATATGTATTTTAAGTCGATTTTATCGACTTCCCCTTGGCTTGCTCTTTTAGCTGTTTGCTCGTGTTCCTGGCCTGCTACTTTGTGCCTACCTTTACATACATTGCCCATGGTTCCTTTCCAGCTCCTTGCTGCTGCTCCAGGTAGTCAGAGCAGAGTAATTTGCTGCTCCAGGTGTGGCAGATGAGCTGATTTAAGACCCTGCTGACCAGACTGGGGGGGTCCTGCTTGCCCTGGGATCTCCAAGGCCCCCATGGAGCTGCTCCCAGACCCTGTACCTCTTCCAAGGGGCTGGGGACAGCACATCCACACCCCAAGGAGACCTTCAATCTCTCCCACCCTGGGCATATGCAGATAGGTCACTTGTTCTCAGTATATTGTGAAACTCAAGACAGGTAAAGGTTAACTATATTTGTCACCCCTTTTCTATCTCATTGCCGCCAAGATGCCAGGCCCAGCTGGGACTGCACATCTTCCTGCAACCCACCTCTAACTTCAGCCCATCACTTCTCAAACTCCCAGCTCATAAGAGAAGGTCTGGGCTTTCGGGAGGTTTCCAAAGCCCCTTCCTGCACCTTGTCACTGCCTCATCCCAGTTTCAAGCAACACAGATTGCACCAAACACCAACGCAAGAGAAGGCTCCCAGCTTCAGGCCACGTCCTCACTCAGACCTCAGCCATCAATTTGGAGGAAGATTTTGCCTGCGAACAGATCTTGAGGTTTTGGTTCTTACTCTTAATGTGCCACGCCTCTGAAAGAGAGCAAGCCCTGTCCTACTCCACAGCAGTGATTCACAGTCCTATACCCCCCCAAATCTCTGCATCCATTAAGAGTCTGTCCCTGTTTCCTGGACGGTGTTTTCCCTGCCTCTCCAGTCACCGTCTTTTTCCTCTGTTTCTGCAGCTTTATCTTCCCCGTATCCCTCGTGAGTTCATACTCCTTCCTCCTTGTGCTCCGCTCCCTGATCACTGCATCCCCCTCTTGTCATATTCTTCACTTGCGGAGTAACAACCTGTCACATTCATAACCTCTTTGCACCAGAAATGTTCTTTGATCTGTGTAAACTGCATTTGATGCTGAAATCCTTGATATTAATATCTTTTGTTTGTGTGTCAATGTTCTCTAGAATCTAATTAAGCAATGTTTTGAGAGCATTATATATGTTTGAACAATTTGGCAGAGCAGACAATATGAGCTATTGACCTGCAAGGATAAACTGTGCTTGCAGATTCTAAGAATTCACACGTGCCTGCTTCTTTATGCTATTTCTTCTGAAATATGTGCATTCGGAAAGAGGCCTTGTTTTGTAATAATCTCTGCAAGGCTTAATCAAGTAACTTCTCATACTCTTCACTGTAATTGCAGTGGCAGTTACAGCAGGGCAGAATAGAAGCAGATTTCAGCTGGCCAACGAAAACAATAATAAAATAAAACAAAGAGCGAGTTCCACCCAAACGCTAATAACAGAGATTATTCAATCAATAGGCTCTTGTTATGAATGAATAGGCTAAATTGCCTTTGAATGATGTAAAGATTGACAAGGTATAGGTCAGCCTAATATAACCACTTACCCTAGTTTGACTTCAGCAATTTGAAAGGCAGCGCGGGCTGGCAGCAGGGTCGCATCAGCGGGGCGCAGCGGCGATGCTGAGCACGTCCTCGGAGGACCCTGGCAGCAAGCACCACGTACCTGCGCTGGATTGGACCCAGAGGGGCGTTTAGAGGAAGGGAGGGAGGAAGAAGAGCAATAGCACCTCGTAGCCAGGCGGGGCAGGAGATGGCACCGCAGGGCGGGCAGCTGTGGTGTGCGCTCACTGCTGGTCCTGCTCGCTGGAACCGCTCTTGCAGCTTAAGGCATGAAAAGCAGGACATGGCTCTGAGTTTCCCCCACCTTGACAGCTAAGCCTGCTGAGATGTAGCCGCGAGGTAAGACCAGCTCCCAGTGCTGTTTGGAGCCAAGCTTTCCCATCCCCATCACAGATATTTGATGTTTAATGGAAGACGTGATAGTGATACAGGAGGAGAAGAGATCTCGGCGTGCAAGGCTTGGCCCTTCGTTGAGGAGCTGGAAACAAGGGAGCCCAGCACTCCGATGACGATGATGGGAAGTACCCTGCAGGCAGGGCTGGGAACTCTGGGCTCCACAGGACGTCGCAATACTGGATTGGACACGAGTTAGAGATGCAGCCTGGAGAGCAGGAATGTTTTGAGCAGTGGGGATAACTTACCCCAAGCCACCCACCCAGTACTGCTACAAGGCACAAACCCATCGCTGTCAGCGTGTCTCTGCTTTCAGCAAGTGTAAAGCTCCAGGACAGGTAAAATAAAGGGCACGCTTGCATTGGGGAGGCTGATGGGCATTTTCTTTCCTGATTTTATTATTATTATTATTATTATTATTTGCTTTTCTTACTGGAAGTGAACATTTTTCAAATGAACCTAGCACTGGCAGCCACAGTGGAGGGACTGAGGGATGCTGCCTTGAATTTTCCACCTGCAAGCACAGGTATCGCTGCTGTGCCCCTCCACCTCAAGGGAATGAGCTGAGGCTTCGTTAGCTAATACCTGCAAATGAACTTGGGGGGTGCGAAGTGCCCCCAAAATGTTAACTTCTATTATTCTTGCAACAAGGCAAGAAATGAAAGAGACAGGGATAGAGTTCGGCCCAAGAACACTCGTTATAGATAAAATAGTGTCTCAAACAATGTATGGATGGAAAGTTTCCACCACTTCCAAATAAAAACGCACTTACCACCTGGAGAAGTCTGAGTTACGAGTAGCTGACGTGTCCAGAACAAGCACGTGTGGTCTGCGTGCGGCCCAAGCAGCAGAGAGGGCGACATCGCAGCGTCCCCACCTGCGCCTGCCTGCCCCAGCAGCCGGTGTTGGGTTTTCAGGAGCAGGTCTTTGCTGCTCCCCACCCAGAAGCGGTGGCTTTCCCCTGGGAAAAGGGGGATTTGGGAGATCCCTGTGCTGTGGCACTGAGTTATTTAATAAGAGCAGCTGTGAGTGCAGAGCTAAGGACAGATCCCACCGCACACGCAGCTCCTGTGCAGCTCCAGCTGAGGGTGGCTCCTGCTCTTCGCACCCAGGAGTCTTCCTCGTGATGAAGATGACAGTGTTAGGACCTAACCGAGTGGAGCAAATGTTGGAGGCACGCAGGGGACAGCCTGCACATTGCATTGGCCACCATGACATGGCAAGGGCTGTTCCTTTCTGGAGTTTCCTTAATAATTTTGCAAACCATGGCAGACCCAAATTTTAAAGAAAATCCTTTTCTTATCTGCTCCTTCATCACTACTAAAGCCTCAAATATTTTAGAAATACAGGAAGGGCAGTGGCATCCGGTGGTTCCAGCTGTGTTTTGGGAGCAAGAATCTGCACACCAGGATAAGCTTGAGCAAGGCAGTGGCCAAATCTGTGCCTCAGTTTCCCTTTCCAGGAGATGCGGCTAACACCTACTGTCCCATGCGCACAATGCTTTCTAAACTGTGCATGAAAGGCCTTACACAAGTAGTTATTAATATTAATAATAATAATTGCTGTTGTTACTAAGCCAACTACAAAAATAATTTTTCAGAGAAACAAAGTGCCCTGTCTCCTGGTGATAGATGGCAGCGATGTTGGAAATTACTCACAGTGTGAATCTGGTTTCCAGTCTGGTTCCTTTCAATAAATTACAGACCCGAGCCTGGAGTGTGCACAGTTTACCGAAGTAAATACAAAGTAGGCAGGAAGTATATTCCCCCATCAATTTTGCTCATGGTCATTTGGGGTTTTCTCCAAAGTAAATATCCCCCAGCAGTTTCTCGGCATCTTTAGCTGGGGCTGGTGCACAGGACAGGGCAGCTGGCCCTGGGCTGCACATGGGCAAATAGGGGTCCTGGGGAAAATGGGGGTCCCGGTGCAAACAGGGGCATACTCCGGCCACCCAAGCCCACGCACCGCTGCGCCCTTACCCGGCTGGCTGCGACTCCTGCATGCTCTTCAATTTTTTATTTTTTTTTTCATTTTTGGGGTTTCGCCGCTGTTGTTTATCCGTTAAATTCCTTCCAGATGGGGCTGCGATTTTCCTCCTTCCTTCAAGCCGGCGGCGCGCGGCGGCTGCCCATCGGCAGGTGTAGGGCCGAGCGCAGCATATGCCGCGGGTTTGGCAGCGCCGGCTGCGGCGGCAGCTCCCGCGTGCGTCTCGCCGGGCAGCGCTCAGCTGGGACCTGGCGCCGCTCGCAAACACCATCTGGCCTTGGCAGGCCCGAGGAGCCCTTCCCCGCACCGGCAGCACGGACGGACGGATGGACGGATGGATGGACGGCGCCAGCCCTGCTCGGCACGTGGAGATGCTGCAGCGCTGCTGGGAGATGGGGCTGGGGGCGCAGGGCAGAGCAGAGAGGGGGTGTCTGTGCTTGCACCCCTTCTGCTGCTCCCTCGGTGAGCCCCAGCACTCAAACGATTTCTGGATATCTGGATTAATGTCAAGGAAAAAAAAAAAAGAAATAAAAAAAAGGACACCTCAAGCCTGCGTGGCACTCCAAAAGCTCCATCGCGCAGACCCTGCGGCTACTGCAAACAGCTGCAGGATATGGCCCGCCCTAGGCGCCGGGATCTCGGGACGGATGCCAGCCCCGTTGGTTTGCTTTCGGTGATGCTCACATGTTTTGCCGGCACCTCGGCCACCCTGCAGAAAAGCCCCGCTCCTTGCGACAGCTCGCCCGGCTGGAGGTGACCGGGGAAGGGCTTGCACCGGCCAGCACCCAGCTGAGCGCCCTGCTTGGCCCAGCTCCGGCATGGAAGCACCCGAGCTACTGCAAGCAGCACGCCTGCGCCTGCTGAGCCGTCCGGCGCTCCCAGCTCCCTGCCAAAACGTGCTCGCGTCCGACCAGCGCAGGCACAGAGGACGGCGGAAGGGAAACGCGCGGGGAGAAGCGCTTCCCTCCCCGCCGCGTGCCACGAGGGACCGCTCCCACCTGCCGGGACAGCTCTGCAAAGGCCAGCCGTCACGGGAGGAGATACGTGGGAGGCAAAACTCTCCAGAACGAGCTGGGCTCACCTTCCCTTGGAAAAATAGGTTTCATTTCCCACCTCGCCTCATCTATAGCATCCTCAGGAACGGCAGCTGCTGCTCCTTGGGACTCTCCCCGACTTGCTCACCCCCATGTGGACCCCCTGAACTGCCTCACTGGTCCCATAGCTGTTGGCCTCCTGCTTGCCTGGGCTGGGCACCCCTGCGCTGCGAGGGTTTGGTGCATGTGCCCGGCTCTACGTCTTCTTGGAGGAGACGGTCATGATGCTCCGCTCCATCTTCGCTGAGCTCCATCTTCCTGGTGAGTGCCGGGAGCTTAGAGAAGGCATTGGACTGCAAAGCCGGGTCTGTAATTAATGACAGGAAATAACCCAGCGGTGCCCGGTGCTGCTGCAATCTCCCAGCACTGCACCCTTCCCTCGCCCTGTCACCCCGGCCATGAGCTCTCCTGCCCACCCCAGCTCTGCAGGAGCTGCTTTGCTCTCTCCTCCTGAAGCTCTCCATGGGCACAGACTGAATTGCAACTGATACCACCGGGGCCATCACCGGGCACCACCCGAGCCACGTGCCCCCAGGCAGCTGCAGCCCCGAGGTTCCCAAAAGATCCAGTTTTACTCCATTTCTGCAGGTGAGGAGGTGTTCTAGTTCACATCTGAGCAGATGTTGGGGCCTGGTCCCCCCTGTTAAAATCTCCGCCCTTTTTGCTGTCAGCTGCTCCTGGTCCATCTCCCGACCTCCTTCCTCCCACGGCAGCTGCCCAGCGCTACCTGTCCAAACCTACGGCTGGCCCAGCAAGGGAGAGCGAGCTGCCCTGGCAGGACCACTGGGATGAAACAGGGCTTTGGGATGGTGGAGCAGCACAAGAGGGGCCAAGGAAAGTGGGGCAAGGGAGGGGAGATGGAGACAAGACTAGAAGATGATAAAAAAAAAACAGCTATGAACCAACAAAGACTTGCAAAGCTCTGAGAAAAACAAAGGCAAAGTAACACGGTCTCCCAACACTGACATCCCCAGGAGATGCAACCACTGAAGCTGCTCTCACCTACCGTCCTTCTGGGGCCCAGCAGCGAGGTGAAGCTCTGGAACTTGGTCTGTCTGTCTGTCTGGAGAACATGAGTGGGCTGCAGTGCCCACCACAGAGGTCTGAAGCTTAATTCAACTGCAGCAAGGTGGCTGCAGAGCTCTGGTGCTCGTGGTGCAGGCGATGGGTGCTGCCAATGAAGGCAACACACGAGCGCTGCTGCTTTAGTACAGATGACTGTACGCAGCACGGCCGTATGTATTTCACCATATATATATCCACACTGGATAACTGGCTATTTTCCATGTAGAGCAGCTTAAAGATCGGCTGTCCTCCAACTTCACTGCGCCTGGCTGTCCCCTGGGCTCTGGCCAGCCTGGGAGGCACCGACAAAGGAGGAGGAGGAGGAATGACAGATGCTCCCCATGCACGGAGGCAAACAGAGATGGGACGAGGGGAGAAAGAGAGCCTAAAGGGAAAGAAAATGAGCGTGCACACACACACACCCGTGCACACAAAGGCAGGCAAGACAAAGAGAGGGGGCGAGCGAAAGGATGGGAGCGGGAGGAAAGGACCCGATGCGCCAGGCGAGGGCTGTTGGAGCGGCATCGCGTGCTGCTCCGGGAGAGCTGCCCGGGACGGAGCTGCATCTGCACACCAGCATCCTGACACCGGCCCCTTGGATAAATATTTATCGTGCCAGGCTCTCTATCACTTCGGTTTCCACCAGATTAACCTTGATTCTTGCAACAAAAAGTGCCCCGATGTCCTGCCTGCCGCGTGTGCCGGTCTGACCTTCCTCCTCCCGATTCCCCATGGCCCTCGCTCCCATTCAGCGAAGGAGAGAATTTTCTCTCATCAATCAGGACCGGATTTCTCCCATGCCATGTAAATAATTTAGAAGCACAAGCATCCATGGCACTGCTCATGTGCAACCCAAACCCAGTGCCAGGAATCTTGGGAAAAGGGCCCAATAATATTGTACCAGTCCAAAGTAATTAAAGTGCATCATTACATATAAATTTGTAATTAAACACTTTAACGTAATCATCCCGCACAGCACGATTCCTGATGAATTAATTAAAAGAACTCCAGAAATTAATGTTTTACTTGTCACCATTGTTGTGCTAGCTGTAGCCATCTCCCTGACTATTCCTGCAGCATGTTGTGAAGTAATTATATCATTACTGGGGAAGGGAAAGGCCCAAAGTCCCAAAAGAGGAGAAACCTGAAACAAAGTGGAGCCAGCAACCACAAAAGGCAGAAGCAGAGTGAGTCTCCCCACCTTCAGTGCCAGCAAAGGGGAGGTTGCGAGAGGAGGGTAAGGATGGTGGGAACGTCTTGCTGGCACCCATGTGCGTTCGCATGCTCGCCCAGGAC
Source organism: Anseranas semipalmata (assembly GCA_013399115.1). Classification (NCBI taxonomy): domain Eukaryota; kingdom Metazoa; phylum Chordata; class Aves; order Anseriformes; family Anseranatidae; genus Anseranas; species Anseranas semipalmata. The sequence continues at coordinate 1,876,982 of VXAA01001568.1, read as the reverse complement.
GGGCCACCCGCTTCTGCTTGGCCTCCTTCACCCGTGCAGGTGTCCCTCACCCCCAGTCCCCATTCTCGTTCTGCAGGAGCAGAGCAGTCACACAAACGACCGCCCTGCTCCATGTATGCCTGCCTGTTTCCTGACTCAGTTTCCCCACCACCTGCACCTTCCACCAGCCCCTCTCTCCACCTGACACTGCTTCTGCTCAGACCCCCCCAAGCCCCTCTCTCGTACCCTACATCACTCTGCATTTCACGTTCCTTTCCTCGCTAAACAATTCGGTGCCCCCAGGTCCAGCCACATCCTCCCCATCTCCACCAAGGCACCACCGTCAGCGTGCTGCCCTATCCCAGTGGATCCCCAGCCCTCATCTGCTAGGGTTTAGGGATTAAAGCTGAACCTAAATTGAATCGTTAGATGCGGCGGGCATCGCTGTCTGTCTGTCTGTCCGTGCGTGTGCGCACGCATACATCTACACGCAGCGTGCATCTCGCGCAGCCCTCCATGCCAAAAATCCTGCCTGGGGCTGTGCAGCACGATGCACGTGGGCTGCTCCCCCTCAGCCAGAGCCCGGGCTCTAATCGTCACTGCAAGGAAAATGTATATATAAATGTATGTACACGAGGGGCGCCCATCAGCACACGCACCAGGAGGGGCTGCTCAGCGGGGCACCCATGGGTGGTGAATGTGGATGGAGCCACCCCCGTTGCCCCTCAGCGGGGTGCCCATGTCCCCGCAGAAACCTCCACGTTGTCTGGACACGCAGCTCCACAGCTCTCTGTCGCCCGTGCCAGAAAATCTCCCTAACCTATGGCTGCAGCACTCGCAGTCTGTATTTAAAAGCCGCCAGTGAGATCCTCTCCCGTGGTGTATTTTTCATGAATGATATTCCCAGTGCTGGTTACTGCCACTCCTTGTCCCCCAGGAATAGCCCGAGCATCATCTTGGCACCAACGCTGCCATATCAGCAAGCCCACCCTGGACCCGAGGGCTGCTTGCTCACGCAAAGAGGAAAGCGGGAGCAGACAAGGTGCTGCCACCCCCCTACTGCGCCAAAGCTCTGCTTCAGACCCCGGCTGTGTCTCTGTTGACTTCCCGGGAGCCGCAGAGCCACCTTCCTGCTGCCTTTCCCCCTGCACCTTCCTGCTTCCAGCCCCAGTGGCTTTGGGATTTTTCTTCCCCTGATTTTCTGCCCAGCCCAAACCCACCAAGTGCTCACAGCTCGGTTTTAGTGCTGTGAGGCCGGGGGCTTGCTGGGAAGGCCCAGAAGAGGCGAGGGTGCTTTCTGGGTGAAGCATGGATGGGCACCCAGCAGCTCCCCCTTCCAGGCTTGCAAAGTGCGTGACTCAGTTTCCCCATCTAGAGATTACATTGAACCGGGACTGTATTAGTTAACATTTGCACAGCTCTTTGAAAGAGAAAAGTGTTTGAGGCTTTAAACACTGCCAGTGGGAACAGATCAACAAGATTTCTAACCCTTCTGAAAAATTAAAGCTTTTGCCAATTAAGCTGGCAGACGCAAGGAAGTGAATCTAAAAACCTCTTGAGCTCGAGACCAAGACCGAAGCCTCCTGAGAACAGCCTCTCCTGCTGCTCCTCGGGCTCATCTGTGTCAGGAATGTATGGCAGAACCCAGCTATAAACCGCTTCGGCAGACACACGCTTGAAATGTAACTGGGCTGCAAACATGACTGCAGCGGAGGCACGGCTCAGGACATCTATACAGGCAGCGTTAATGCGCAGATAACGTTGTCTCCTAGATTGCTTGAACCGGTATTGCAAAAATGTCATTGTAAAGCATAATTTCCTTTAATTTTGCAATTAGCCCTCTAATTTGAGTTGCAGCTTTGATGCCACAACCAGCTATCTATGCTCTCCATACGCATAGCCATGCCAGCATATGCATTGCCTACGTTTGGGCAACGTCTACGGCTTCAGTGATTAAATCCCCGCTTTGGCTCCTGCTCTGGGCTGCACCTCCGCTGACACTCGCTTGGATGATGCTGGGATTTGAAAATTTGAAAATTTTATGCAACATAAAGCAACCTGCACACCCTGCCCGCACACGCCTCTCAGGCAGGTTTGCAGGCTGAGCTGATCAGGAGCAGCAGCAGCACCGAGACAAAGATGCTGGCACTAACCACAGCTCACCCAAGGGGAAGGGCATCGCCTGGTCCCTGCATGCACACTTGCAGAAGGACACGGGCTTCTCCGGAGCCACGCAGACTGTTGGAAGTTGCAGGAAAACAAACAACGCGGTGCAGCGACAAAACAGCCCGAACAACACCATGATGGATGGCAAAGCAAATTGCTTGGTACCTGAACGTCCCCGTCCCTTCCGGGCTAACGTCCACCCTGGCACGGCCTCGCTGACTTCTGCTCAGCCACGTGCAGCCCTTTGTGGTACACGCAGAAAGCAAACCCATCCCTGTGCGCTCGGGATGCAGCCCTGCGCTGGTCCCTCGGTGCTGTCACAGACGTGCAGCGTGGACACCGCTCCGTGGGCCCCAGTGCGGGGATGAAGGTGCTAAGGACACACTGGAAAGGATAAAAGCCACGTACGCAAGCACAGCAAGCACATGGGCTTTACCCAGTTGCACAGATATTCCCCACGTTATTGCACAAATTGTGAAAAGAAGAAGCCACCAAGCACCCCCGTGTAAGTGCAGTTGTGCTGATGGATGTAAGCAACAGGCACGCACATTGCGATGCGCAAGTGCCCAAGCGCAGGCACCCAAAGCAACATCGGACCCGGGCACCAGCTCCTGATGAAGCTGTTTATCCCCAAAAGTGCCTGCCCGAGAGGGTGGCACTTGGTACACGGGAGCATGGGGATGCCGATTCGAACCGCTGCTCTCCGACAGGCCCCTGTAACCTGCGGTCGGTCACTTGGTCCTTTGGTGCCACCACGGGGATGGGAACAACCCCGACACCGCTCCCCCTGCGTGGTGGTGCAGCATGAGGGGGCCGCCCCATGCCCCTGCACACGTGCGCCCCAGGAAGGGTCCACCTCGAGGGGCCAGGGGCCCCTTCTTCACCCTTCCCCGGTCCCCAGTGGAAAAATTTACCTTTCGGAGCAAGTCCAAGATATTAATTAAGATAAATCTACCTCAATTTTGAGATTCTCTTATCATGTAATTTATCAAAATTATGTTAATTATTTCTGTAGGGCAGCAAAATTATTACCTCTTCCGTGTCTGATTTGTATTAATATTCATAATTTAATAATTCAGCATCCAAGCCATCTGGTTTGGGGAGCCACGCTCCTTCCCCTCCCTCCGTCAGAGCCAAATCGCTGCAGCCTCTCCGCTCCTGCGCTGCTCCCCAACGCTTCTCGACCCAAACCACAGCACCAGCTCCTGCTGGCACCGGCGTTGGTGTCCCCCTGGTGCCACCACGGGGGCCGTGCCAGGGTCCTGTGCCCCCGGGGATGGGGAGCAGCCCCTTCCCCTGCGCCGGGCTGAGCCTCTGTCACCGGCGCTGTCTCAGCCCGGCAGGTGAGCGCAGCTGAATTGACATTTTCCACACTTTGTGATTTTTACACTGTAATTTGACATAATTAATGCCTACATTACTGCTGATAATTTAGCTAGTTAATTAAACTCGGAGGAGATAATTAAGGAGAGGCTACTGCTTGGACTGCTAATTGTTTTTGTCATTATTTTAGGGGCCCGACAGCTGCCGGCTGAGTCATCCTCCCCATCAGCTGATGGCTGCACGTGACCGCAGTGCCGCGGGCACGGGGCTCGGGGCGAAGCAGCTCGGGGGCTGCCGGCGGCTCGACCCGCGCAGATGGCGAGCGGGGGCTCTGCGAGCGCACGGCCCCCACGCCGCTCCGGCCAAGCGGCTCCGGTTCGGCGCTGGAAAACAAGAGGACAGATGTCAAGAGGTGTCTGCTGAGGAAAATTTGAGTGGTGGACAGGAGAGCGGCATCGAGCGTGCCCAAGGTCCTCGTCCTCCAGGTCATCGGTCCATGAAACAGCCCACGTGCCTGAAGGGAATGCCGGCAGGCTCTGGGGCTCGCACGGAACAGAGACACCCGCTGCCTGGCCAGCCAGAGAGCAGAGCTGAGACCTGCAATTCCCTACGCATCAGTGCCACGTGCTGCAGGGAAAGCCTGTCCACCCATCCTCATCCCCACACACAGCATCGCGGGTGCTGCCAGCTGCACCCTTGCACGCGGGTGGCACGGTGCAGTGCGGCAGCAGCACCTGCTTCCTTGTTCTTGGGTGCTCTGCCCTCATCTTCAGCTGCGGGTAAATCCCAACGCTTACTGAAAGCAACAGCAGATGGGCGACAGCCCCATCTGGTCCCCAAAGAGAAAAGCGCATCGTCGGAGCCGAGTCCCTGCTCCCTGTTGCATTTCTTATCCTGTTCCCACATTGCCACCCCAAGCTCCCCTGCACCTCTACATTGTCCTGTGTGCTCTCCAGCAAGACTTCGAACAAAGCCCCAGCTCCTCCGAGCACCTGACACCAGCACTGAGTTCAAAGTTTGCTTCTCTTCCATGCCACGCCGCTTGTTGCCCCATCCTGCTCGGCAAAGACCAAAAATCCATGCGGGAGCAGAGGAACCCATACCCTGGAGCGCAGCACAACCCGGCAGCCCACGGGGAGGAAGGCACAACCAGTCCTGCTCCGTGGCAGCTGGAGAAGCTTTGTCTGACCTTCCTGATGTGCAGAGCCCCTACAACCTGACCCGGCATCCCTACCCATGGCCCCCGATGGCCGGCAGTCCCACCAAGCTGGTCACTGCCGGAGATTTCCTTCCACCCTCTGGCTCCTGGCGAGCTCAGCGCTGCGAGCTGGAGGCCAGCTTGACATCTCAATCCAGAGATTAGGAAGGAGACCGGTCACTTCCCAGTTCTGGCGAACGCCCTTCAAATAATTTGATTAATCATCTTAGCTCCACTCGGCGCAGTTGGCATCCTCCAGAATCAAAGCCTCTCCTGCAATGCTGTCAAAAAACCATGAAGCTGCTGTAAAGGTTCAACCAAGCATGGACCAAAGCAGAAGCTGGTACTCCAGAGGCTGTGCACTGGGTTGGCTAAATGTTCCCTCTAAATATCTCTACAGCTAGCAGTCAGAGACAGGAGATGTGTAACAAATCACACAGGGACCACTTGCCTTCTCTCACTGTTAGGAGGAGACACTTTTTTTTTCTTTCCCTCTGCATTTCTATTTATCACAATGCAAAAAAAGAGATGTGTCAAAAGGGTTTTACATTTTTGCTTTGAACAACAACTTTTGGACAGCTCCAAGGATAACAGTCCCAATCATGAAAAAGTAATACTTTGCACTTCTGTAGGCCCTTTCGTCCAAGCATCTCAGAGCACTTTGCAAGCTTTGGCCCCAGTCCTGCGAGGGGCCGTGCACATGGATCATCCCATCCAGGAATTTAGTCACTGGGTCCAGCAAACCCCATCCATGCGGCTCCGCAGGGCTCTGGAGTCATTCACCTCCATGTGCTCCGAGTCCGCTGCTCCACCTGCGCCCACAAGTGCATCAGGAGCTATTTGGTGGTGTGTAAGGCTGAGCTCCTGGAGTCCTGGGGTTGTGTTTCCATTTTTCAGAGCTCTCTGCTTTGTCATTGTGATGCCATCCCTACCACAGGAGCCCTCAAAGCCCAGAAAGCAAAAGAAAAATAAGATAAACCAAACACGCTCTCTTTACAGTGTGGTGGTTTTTCACAGGCTCGTGTCTCTTTGGAGTCATGCTTCAGGACTTCTGTATTTATTTTCACCAGAAGAGAGCAATTCCGGCACCACAGTACTCATAACAGAATAAACCCAGCTGATCTCAAACTGCTCCAGGAAAACTATGGCAGGGAGAGCAATTTGCCAAAATCTGCAGCAGTAAAAAGAATAAACCTCAAACATCCTTGTTCCCAGTGCCTCCACCTGCCAGAAGGACAACCACGGTCCATGCCAGAAACCATATCCGTGCCATGGACAACATGGTCCAAGCAGCCCAGGGTTTGGTTGGAGTTTCTGCTGTTGTTTTCTTACTTAAAATAAAGAAGTTTTATTTCTTGCTATACTGCATGAGGGAAAACACTGATAGCAAGTCCAGCCCTGCTGTTCCACATCAGCCAAATTCTGGTAGTACCTAAAGACCCTCACTACTAGGGACTACACAGACATCATCACCGAGCCTCATCCCCAAAGCCATAGCCCAGGTAGGCAAATGTAGTCCAAACGTAGGCTGACAAGGGGATTACTGCTAGGAGATACGAGAGCTGGTTTCCTGTGAAGCACAAGCCCGGCCTTGTTGGGACACCGGGTTCATCACAAGCTTAGGGACAAAGGTGGTTTTGCAAAGAGCCCTGGGCAAAGCGTAGGCAGTGCCCCACCAGCAGCTCGGCTGAGCAGGAACCTGTCCCGCAGAGGTGCCCAGGTGGCAGCCAGGGCTTCGCCAGTGACTTGAAGGTGTTCACAGTGCCCCTTCCCCTGCGAGGAAGGATGTATTTGGTGCACTTGGAGTTCTAGAGCTGAGCAGCGTGGCAGCCTGCAGTTAAAGTCCTGCAGAATTTCAAGCCACCCTTTAACCTCTCTCACCTCCTTACTGTCTTCCAGTGAAATGAGTATCTCAGCTCCGTCTAGTCCAGCATCATCGTCCCAGCAGAGGCAGCCTCAGCCCTGCTGCCCCTGACCCCCTTTTCCTCCAGCACACACACGCACGGGAGGAGTGCCCTTAAAACTGGAAGGGAGCAAGACGCAAAGGAAGAGCATTAGGTGGAATGAGAGATAGCAAAAGCACAGCCATATCAGACATCTCCAGGCAAGATAACACGATAAATAATCAATCAATCCCTACAAAATCCTTAAGTGCTTGATGTATCCTCCTGCAAATTGAATCACTTCTTCTACCAGGAAGTTCTCTCTTGTAAATAAATGAGAGCAGAAATGGCCCATATTGAAAAATAATGTTGTTAAAACCACTGATTAAGTTTTACACAAGCATATGAGAGCAAACTAAAAGGTTTTAGCTTTTTAATTTAAGAAATGAGGAATATGATATAATTTCAATTTGTGATGAGATAAGATGTTCTCGATATTGTGGCTTCAATTGGATTATATCCTAATGTACTTTTATAAAGTGTCAGGCTAGCTGCAGATTAAGGTATGTGTGTAATATTCTTTATTAACAATTTAATGGACTTGCTTTCACTCTATCCATCTTAATCAGTGTTTCCAGTCCACCTGGGAGATCTAGTTAGTGCAGAACCTGAAACTCCAACCTGATGAAAGAGGGAACTCAGTGATCCGTCAGTGTCAAAAACAAGAGGGAAGCACTGATAAAAGACTGCCGAGGATCATCTTTAACCTCCTGTCATCAGCACCACTCCAAAAGCTCTCAACAACCGCTCGTGGAGTCACTCAACGAGACATATGCCCTCCTCAGATCTGCATCCTTCCCCTGCCAGAATATTAAAGGGGCTTTTGGCAGCACAGGACTTCCCGAATCACAAAACACGGTTGCCTGATCCTGAGAGACTTGCTCCTGTAATCCTATTTTACAGTCAAACACCAGTGCAAGAGCAGCCTGGTTGTGTGGACTCCCCACCACTCTCCAGTGCTTGTCCATAGCCTCTGCTTTGGCGGTTAGACACTTCCATCTCATTTCCTTCTGAAATTTATTCATGACCAGCTTATATCTGCATGTTCTGGTATCAATATTGGCCTTTAGCTTAACCAGCTCTTCTCTCTCCCTTGTGTTTATCTGCCTGTGCAATCACATCATCTCCAAGCCTTTATTTTATTAGGCTAAATAAGCTGTGCTTGTTTAGTTGCCTTTCACAAAGGGACTTTCTGATACCTTCCCTGCCCCTCATGACCCCCCTCTGCACCTCTTCCCGTTTTCCAGAAAAGCCGTCTCTCCAGATAGCTCCTAGCCCTTCCAAACCCTTTATTTCAGCAGCTGCTCGCTGTGGCTGGTTCAGAGCTGCGCCGGGAGGAAAGTCAAAGCCAGGACAGCCCCGTGAGCATCCCCCTTCTCGGCAGTCTCTGACAACACAGGATTTTGGCACAGGGAACTCCCAGCACAGCTACAAAGGAAGGCTCAGATGACACCCACTGACTTTCATCTGGGGCTGTAATGCAACCAGAGGATGAGCCTGTTATTAGGACACAGGAGCTGCCACCAGCCCCACGCAGCTCCTGCTCTGCCAGCACACACCTCTCCCACCCAGGGCTCCTTGGACACCCCAGGAGGGGTAAGTCCTCCACCCCAGTCAGGCCTTCCATGCTGCAGGTCTTGGTGAGAAATTGCTATTTTGCACGCACGTTGACCCACCACGGGGCGGGCAGGACGGCTCATGATGCTCTGCACGAGATCTCGCTGCGAGCTGGCACCGCCTCCCCTTCCCTGCCGCTCCGACTGCCATGTGCATGCACAAACAGTGACTTGATGCACGGAACGAGGAGCAGCAGCCTTGTAAATAATGGCCAATCAGGAAAAAACGTATATACATCTCATCTCCTTTAATTCCCTTGCAATGCGATGATTCGGCAAGGGTGGGTCGGTCGTAGCTGCAGGTGCTCCCGGACCGGGGAGGAGCACAAAAATGAAGTTGTTTGCGGCTTTTGATTCCATCCCTGGAATTATTTACAGCTGCAGGCAATATTAAACTATGTAGAGCAAGTGTCCTCATTTACATGCTAATTCATTTATACCCTCTGGATTGATTTCTCCAATTCATTTTCAGCCCACTAACTCTTCTGATATGAATTATATTATCACCTCCAGAACGGCAGCAGGGAAATGTGACGAAGCCACCCCAGCTCTTCTGATCTCTAATTGCCCTCACTGTTCAGAGCCTGCGTGGCCAGCTGCAGCTTCGCCTCCTGGCTATGAGCACCCATCTCCCCTCCACCCCTGGGGAAAAAACAGCGGTGTGGCTCGGAGTGCAAATATTCCCACCTCCAGCGCTCGGTCCTGTGCTGGGGAAGACCCCAGCGAGCAGACCACAGGCTTGCTGTCTTTGGAAATTGTTCCCTCTTTCTGCCCAGAAGGAGGATCTACTTCATTTCAGAGAGCAAAACTAAAGTCTGTCCATGTTCTCCAGCAGGTCCTGGAGCTGTAAGGAAACTGAATTAATTCTTGACTTCCCAAGGGCCCTTCTGAGGCTTCTCAGCTTTGTACAGCAGCCTCACACCACACCTGGCAGACAAGATACATCCCTAGTTCTCCCTGCAGTGGGAATGAGGTACTCACCGGTGGAAGGATGGAGAAGAGCGGAGAAATCTGCCCATAGGTAGCAGCAGCTGGAAGCAGTAGGACTTTCCTTCCATCACTGTCCCTGATGGATGAATGAGGGTTAGGTATCCTTTTCCAGGAGGTGTATCCAAACACATGGTCTCACCTCTCTGGAAGACTTGGTTGAGGTCTGACTAGATGACAGTGAAGAAAGCAACCATCTCCTGCAGTGACACTAGCTAAGCAAACGGGTGACTCTGCGGGACACCAGCTGAACACCAAGAAGGGTGCAGAAGCCAGCAGCAAATGGAGGAGGGCATGATCTTTAAGGTCCCTTCCAACCCAAACCATTTTACAATTCTACATGCAATGATGCAGGGTGCAGTGTAGGCCTTAAAACAGCTGAAGTTCTGCAGAAGGTTAAACCTCAGCTTCCATAACTGGGTGGATTTCATCAGACAAACATCTCATTGACTAGCCATGACATCATTTTTAATCCTAGACCAAATACGCAGGCCAGATTTTGCTCAGGAAGTCCAGTAAAACCCTACCCCTCTGCAGAACAGGCCTTTCACTGTTAACCCTCATGATGCTTAGCCTGTGGTTTATTATTGCACGGAAGAGTGCATTTTACACACTGGATGGGGCACCTTCTGCAACAGCCTTTACTTGTGGTGCTGTCTTGGAGGATCCCCACAGAAAGGTGCCAACCAAAAGCACTAAGCTACATGTGGTTTAAAACCAGGGTGATCATCCCATCATCCCATTTCCTAAAAGCGAAGGGAAGGCTGGATTTGAACATCTTGGTTTCAAGCACAGAAGCATTAACTGCTCAGAGGCAGGTGACTCAGAAACAAGCATTTTTACACCATTTGGCCATCAGGAAAACTGTATCAAGAGCCAGGGTTCTGACATGGCCCACAGACCACAGGACAGCATCCTTTCACCACTTGATCTCTCAGTTTTCAAAAACATCTTTTATTTACAAACATGTACAAAGTAAAGAAATATGGGACTTAATATAACCGTCTGTGCTGGGATTGTTTGTCGCTTCGTCTGGAGCATAAGTTGGTGTCCCCCTAGCACAGCATTTTTCGCTCCCAGCATTTCAGCATTGCTTTCACCTTTGGTTATGAGTAAATTCAAAGTAAGGAGCTGGTGATGTTCTCACCCTGCAGAGCATTTGCACATCCTCCCGCCTTGCAGCCAGATTCGGGCGCACTAGTCCTGTCCCAGGAGGAATCCACCTCCTGTAGCTTCAGTGAGTTGTGGTGGAATGCTTCCGCTGTATCCTCCAGAGACCATTTCTATGCTTTATAGGTGCTGATTAATCACATTGGAAACCCGATTCCAGTACCTGTGCAAGCCAGCAGCTGAGGAATCCATCAAGACGACGACACTCAGCTGGACAAACTGGCTGCATCTGGACGGCTGGCCAGACACCTGTCTCTCCCTTTGGCCCAAAGAGTCATTCTGCACAGAAAGTCAACTTAAGGGATAGACGCCAAACACTGAGGCAGATGCAGACACATCTAAATTGCACACATGGCATTTGGTATTTTAAAGACTGTTAGAAACCTTCTTTCAAGAGCCTAACTCTTCCTTTGCTCTCATACCCAGCATCTTGTATGAGCAGCACGCAGCCTCTCCGCTGCAGCTGGGCAGGCATGCCAGAGGGACCAAAACCAAAAGGTCCAGGCTTGTTGAAAGTTAAACAGAACCACTTCCCCTCCAAATTCCAGGGCAATATGAAAGCTATAGGGAAATTAAGACATTTCTGCTGGCTGGCAGAGAAAGGACAGCTCTTCGGTCCTGATTTACACCATCTGAAACAATTAACTTGTGAAAGCTGAGATACTGTTCCCCTTGGCATCCCCTGCTTGTTATGCCTCAGACCATTTCAAATGAGCACTTGAAGAAGGAGAGAGCCCCTCTGCATCCCGATCACTTGAGGGAGGGGGAAAGTTGTCCTAAGTGGAACAATAGCCTGTCCCTTCTTAATGCAACTTCAAAGCTCCTCGGACAGGAAAATTGATAATTGTGCCAAGTACAGTTTTTCTAAACTTCATCATTTAGCACTGAAAACTGGGCTATTGAATTCATATAGTTCTTTGAACAAGACCAGTTAATTAAGTTATTCCCTTGATAGGACTCTTATCATTTTAGTGCCAGACCTACATCACACTTATGCAATTCCCATACTGGTTTTGATATGCATCATATAAGCTTCCCAGACCATAATCACTGGGTTTCTATAGATTCACTACCACCTTACCAGTTTCACCTAGCGCATGGGATGGGCTATTGGAGGTCAGCTTCTGAACTATTAAAAGAGTGATTATGCAGCCCAAGGCTCCCGGACAGGCTGCGCCAAGGGAAGTTATATATGGACTGAAACCAGAGCAGCAATTTCTCCCAGAGCTTGCAATTTCCATTTAGCACTTTGGGTTCAAAACTCTCACTGCCTCCCCGGTCTCCTTTTTGAAAAATGCCCAGCAATACTGATAAAAAGCATGTAACTAAACATTTATTTTACCCTCCTCAGCAAGACAACTGAACTTGATCTAACCTTTTGCAACAACATCACACTTAAAGTAAGAGAAGATGTTAAAGCTGAGCGTGAATTCTGAAATATGGCAAACACTTCACTGCCCAGCCCAGCACTAAGTCACAGGCAGTCTGCTTAGACAGGTTTTCCTCTGCTCTCTCTCATCCATTCCTTTTCCCCTCACCCCTTAAATATTTTAGGTGCAATATTCTTTAACGACCCGAAGTCTCAGTCAGTTACAAGGAGATTGGTGGCATCTGAGCCGAGGACAGACTGATGTGCTCTGTGACCTACAGGACGTGACGTGCTCCTGGCACACCGGAGAGGGAATGCTGCGTGAGGTGCCCACAGGCTCCTGCCCTACACTCACGGCACAACCCAGCAAGGCAAGCCAGCCCGCACCTACCCTAGCCTGCACCGTCAGTCATTCACCAGGAATACAAGGACGGATCGAGAACAGCAGTGGAACAAGTAGATGCTCGTCGCAAAGGAGGAGGCCACAAAGGTGGGCGACAGCAGCTACCCACCCTGCTCCAAAGGACGGCTGGCAATGCGAATTGCAACCGCATAGTTGCATGGGATGCTGTCACAGCTGCAGGGCCAGCATCTTCTGCCCTGGCCACCCCTCACTGAAGATGTCCCATGGCCTCTCCTTGCCACAGGTAGTGGTTTCTCCAGCCAGACCAAGCCCCTGTACAGGTTTTGTTGACTCCTGTCATTCCTTCCCACCTGATACCTCCCAACCCTTCATCTTCACAGCACTCCTTGAGCCTCCCTCTGTTCCTCACCAACCATCCAGGGGCTCTTTCAGCAAATCCTGCTCCTCCTCCTCCACACTTCTGCTTTCCATGGAAGAGTGACAAGCTCCAATTTAGGTCTCCACAGTTTTTCTTGGGCTTATCCCCTTAAACCGGATTAGCTAACATCTTAATGCCAGTGACACCAGTCACAGCTCACCATCTGATCCTGCCTTTCAGGATTTGCTGTATCAATGCACTTTCCACTGCTAAACTAGATCCTGTGATCTTTCCTTCCAAGGTCTCCAACTCCTCATCGCCATCAGCCTGCCACCTGGTCTGCCAGTTGTACTGATCCGTTCCCATACTGAACCTGCCTGTGGTCTCCATCCCACCAGCCTGGCAGAACTCAGCCCCTGAATCCCCTGTCCTCTGGACTTTGTCTGCTCCTCCCAGCTCGGAGCTTTCTTCCCTACTAGCTTTCACACACTAACCAGCCCACATGGTGACTCCTCTTGCCTCTTTTAAATCCCTTCTGCAGACACATGCCCTTCCCAAGCCTGCTGGTCACAGACTCCTTCATTCTCCATCCATCTCCATCGCATGATGGAGGTGCCATTGCTGTAGCACTCTCCATTAAGCAGCACCGAGCAGCTGCACCAGGAAGTCATTTTCCTCCCACCTCCATCCCTTTGCCCAAAGCCAGCTCATAAACACCTTGGGAGCAAACCAGGTACTCCATCAAACTGCCTGTCCTGATCACCTCTGTGCTCCCGACTTTCAGCTGGTTCCCTGCTTTCTGGGCGGAGGCGAGGGTCTCTCCTGAGCCCCCGAAAACAAGTACTACACGGCAACGACCAGCCCGCAGCTCCTGGACAGGTTCTGTACCTGCCACCCACTCGCAACAAAGGGGAAGAGATGGAGCGAGCTGCAGCTTCTCGTTATGGTCCTTCCTCACTGGGATGTGACAGGGGAAACGCTGAGAGCAGCGTGGAGGAAAGGCAGGCAAGGGTGGGCTCCAGCTCCTGTCCCGCTCTCCCCCAGCTCGCCTTGCCGTGCTCCCCAGCATCCCCCCCATGGCTCGCGCTGATCCCCAGCTCGTTGCATGACGCAAAAAAAGTTACATTCTCTTTATCGATCCTCTCCTTCCCCACACATGTTCCCTTTGTCCCCTCCCAAAATAAAACCCCAACTGAGAAGAGTCACCAGCTGGAGTTTAATTTCAGACTCCAAGGCGTATCTGGAGCCAATTTGCAAGGCGCTTACTCCAAAAATCGCCCTCCCCTGTGACGCTTGACAGCTCCAGACCACAGTCCTGCTCTCGGCTCCGAAGGAAAAATGTTTTAATTTGTCACAAACCAATTATAGCGTCTCATCTATCCCTGAATTACTCATCTTGGCTACAGTATAGGACAAAGGGCCCCTATGAGAGAAGATTAGACATGGATATTAACAAGAGAAAAAGTGTCCACTGTCTCACCTTGCTGGGGACGCGGCTTCCAACGAGACAGGAAAAGGAAACCCCTTCTGACTGACAGCTGGAGGGAGGGCTCGCATCCCACAGCAAATCCCTCGTTTCACGCGGAAGAATAGTCACGACAAACTCTGTATTCAAATAATATTCATGCATGGCAGATAACAGAGTCATGGCTGGCAGAGCTGCAACATGAATATAAATAACCTCTGCTCGGCTGGTTGCTACCGGAGGGGCTCTGCCACCGTGCCGGAGCGCAGGTGACCAGGCTGCCAGCAAGGTGCGCGGGGAGGGGAGGTGTGTGGGTGCTCACATGGGTGCGTTGGCCTCGTCTGAGCTCCACGTGCCACCCCTTTCAAAGCCCCTTTTCCCCCAAGCCCTGCACTAGGCTGAAATGCTCTCCGAGAGCATTCCGGCAGAGAGGTCCCCTCCAGCCACCTCCTCCCACCCCAGCTGCCAGGGGTTTTTGCTCTACTCTCCTCCACAGCTGCTCTCTCAGGGCACACCAGCATCCCTCTGAGTCCGTGCGTTGGACCCAACCTAGTTCCCAAGGGCCCAAGTCCCGCCACACCAACGCTCCATCCCTCCTTTCCCAGCAGTGCAGCCCTCAGGCATTATCCTTCATCCTGATGGCCAAGGACCAGGGTGTCACCTTCCAAGCTCAGACACAGCCTTGTAGATGGTTTGGTCTCTTCCTGAGCAGCTCAGGTATAGATTTATCCAGGTGGAAACAGGAGGCAAACACTGAAAAGTAGCACCTAAAGCTCTCGTAAGCAAAAGGCACTTGCATTTACAGCGCCATCTGTGCCAAGCCCTGGCCGCTCAGCTCAGCAGCAGGGACAAAGGCTGCCGGCAGTGCTGCCCTCTCAGTCAGCAGGATAAACGGGGCTGTTTGCTGCTCTATCTCAAGTCAACTCGAGGCAGCCGAGTGCAGACACCGGGCTCCCCTCCTCTCCGCGCCTATTCCTGATCATCTTCTTCCTTGGTGAAGAGGGAGCTGATGAAAGCCAATTTCCCTTTGTGCTCATGGCGAATAATTTGGAGAATTCCCCTTGTTTACTCAGAACTGTTAATGATGCGTCAGAAATTACCTCCGAGATTGTAATTAAAGAAAACGGCAGAAGAGAGAGAGAGACATACATACACACACACAGCCTAGTCACAGCTTCGTCTGCAAGTCATGAAGTGCTAGAGCAGGCAGCCGCCTCCCCTTCACCCCAAGCCTGCAGGAGGACCCCCAAGACCTTCCTAAATGGCAGAGGCTCAGGGGTGCGGCCCCCAGACCCTAGGCAGCCTCCCACACACCTCTATTTCAGCTATGAACAAAGCAGACGCAGCACTCCAGGTATCCAGGAGCTGGTGAGGCCACGAACCCGAACAGGAAATGAGTGGGAAGCTCAGCCCTCCTAAAACCATTTTGGAAGTGGAGAGGCTGACCTGGAAGAGCAATTAAGCTCTCAGTCATCACCAAAATGCAGACACCCACATGCATACAGCAACTGATCAGCCAACCCCCTGCTAGCCTGACCTCGGGGCTCAGTGTCTGATGGGGTTTGAGTGGGGCACAAACAGTCCCCTCCTGTGGTGAAAGGAGAGGAATTTGATTCCTGTTCAATTGCAGGAAGGTGCTCGAATTGCCTAATTACTCAGGGGTGACCACTGTGGGAGGGAGGCAGCAAGAACTAGTTTCTCAACTCCTCCCTCCCTGCTCAGTCCCAATTAGAGAGTGCCTGTTTTCTGGCAGCAGTAGGCCTTCTCACAAAACCAAACCCTACGGGAGGTCGTAGGGCTGTAATTTAAACGCCATGTGATCATGTTCCAGTGTAGACCCAGCTCCTGCCTGCCTTCAAGATAGGTGAAGGTTCAACTGCCCTGTATTTCCTGAAGAGGGAAGGCTTGGATAAGTTTGGATGATGATGCTGCCTCCAAATCCATACAGACTAAATTTTTTGAGGCTGGAGAATTTGAGCCTGGAAAGACAAAAGCCTAGCAATAACGACAGCCCCGGTAACACAGCAACAGGAAAGGAAGAGCTTCCCAAAAAGCAGACTGGGATAGCAAGGCACAGCACACCAGTCCCTGTGGTTAGCATGTCCCCCAAGCCCAACGCATCTTCCTCTCTAGGTGAGCACAGGCCACGGCAGAGCACAGAGTGCAGTGACAGTGCTTCCATCGGTGTTTCACCTGATGAAACTGCAGTTCAGCCAGTCAGATCACCAGTAGGACAATTCAACCATGGCAGAGCAAGCTGAAGCTTGCCTTCTCCCTCAGACTGCCAGCTATGCTGGGGTCCTGCAAGTCTTGGGGATGCATGCGATGCTAAAGCAGCACAGGAGAAAATATATGCGCTTACCCATCTGAGAGCCAGGGGGAGTTTGACATGTAAAGGAAGTAATGGAGAAACCCCTTGGCTCTGCTGCTGTCCCAGGACCTGTGGCTGGTCTGTGAGCTCAGGGCAGGGAAGCTACTCCATCACGGGTATGCAGAGCAAGGCCAGCTCTCCTCTGGATCCCCTGCTACTACCCATGGCTCCAGGCACCCTCGTCTCCAGACTGTCAGTGCTCACAGCAAGCAGGACAGCCCACACCCAGTAACCCATGCCTAAACTCATTCTGTGAGTCTGAGGTTTGTGCCGGCAATTCTTTATTGGACAAAAACATATGCAGGTACAGGGTGTCCCACCACATGAACACACATGGCACACTGTGGGCACCAGGAAACCCCTCAGGCAATTGGTACCTCACTGAGCTCACCCCTGCGGTGCCCAGGGCGGGCTGCCTCGGACAGAGAGTCCCACTGCCACCTCGTGGGTAAGGGACGCATCGCCTCTACTTTGCCACAGGGCACAGCGGGCAGCAAACCTCCTCCCTGCAAAATCCCAGGCCCTGCTGGAGAACAGGACCTGGAGAAATCTCAAAGTACTCTGGCCTGGAGGGATGAAGGAAGTGCAGGGGAGTCCACACTAACCAGAGCTAGAGGCAACATGAATTATTCTGATCTTTCCCTGCCCATGTCTATCCCTGCTGCCAAGGCTGACTGGGAAGAGAGGATGATGCCACATAGGGCAGCTGTCCGGCTGCAGTCACTCTAGACTGAGAATGGAGAGGAAAGACTCACTGCCTGCATCCCAGCACCTACCCTGTGCTGCTCCTACTGTCCTGGTCCCACCAAGGTGAACCATGGCAACCCTTGAGGATGCTGGCTATCCAGGGACAGAGACTAAGGAGATGAATATTTGTCCCACAAAGAAAACTGGTGGGTGAGACAAACTCAATTATCCCCTTCTGCTCCCAGTCAGCATCAGGCTGTTAAAAGAAGACTTCTGTTTGTCTTCAGCATGATGGGCCATGGGCAATGAAGACCCTGCTTCATTGTGCATTCAGAGAAACAAGGAAGCTAAAAATCTCCCCCAGTGAGGGAATGAAGCAGTGAGCAACCCCTCATGGTTTTGAGAAACCAGCCTACAGCAACTCCCAAAAGGAGGTCTGGAAACAGAACACTATTGCTGAAATGTCTCTGGGTCTAGGACATCCCACCCCACAGTTAAGGAGGTGGTTCTGCTCTCTGCTTCCCCTGGCTGTGGGGCCTGCAGCTACAGTTTGCGCTGGTGTAATAAGGGGGAGGCCCTCAATCTAATGCCCCATAGCACCTCTCTCTCTGCCAAAGCACACACGGGGAGGGAACAAGAACTGTCCTTTCAGAAACCAGCGCAGCATCCTTGGCACAGCCCTGGCTGACATGAGGGGGGCACTGTGAGGTGACACACAGTGCCATGCTGCTGCATTCAGGTCTGTAATGACCTGAGCAGTGGATGTGCAAATTGAGCTCTGCCCTCCCAAGTTGCCAACAAGGCTGAAGACAGCTCTGAGCTAGTTTCAAAGAAGGGAAATGGTCTTAAAGTCTGTCTTCTGGGAAAGGTGCACTCCACACAAGTGAGAGTGGACTTGCACTGTCCCTTTGGTCCACAAACCTGCAGTCTCCATGTCAGAGAGGAGAGAAGCCTCATCACAGTCCTGCAGAACTCCAGGAAAGCAACAGTGAGGAAAGAACATTCCTTTGACAGCCCTCGCTGAGCCACTGGGCAGGGGAAATTCACTCCTGAGTTTAACTCTTATTTTTCTGTTTCCATATTTTGGACAAGCGGAACTTGTTCTTCTTCTTCTCTGGCTCCTGACTCTCAAGAGATCCATCTGCAGGGAAGGGAGAGGACACAGAGAGGGTTGAGACCCACAGCCCCACGGCTACCCAGTACTGCTCCGTAACAGCAGAAAGGGTCCTTACCCAACTTCTGGATCATGTCTGCCAACATCTGGTCCTCCTCTTGCTCTCTGTAACGGAAGAGCACAGTATTAGAAAACTTTGCTCTGTTTCACAACAAGGTGGTAGACACTGCAAAACATTCAAAGACCCATGGCTATTGTCAACCCCCCATCAGAAGTGACGAACCCCCACAGTACACCCCGAGAAGGGGGCTGGAAAAAAGCAGTTAAAGTCCTACACATGAGCAAATTACATCTGCTTTTTACATCCCCTTTAAAGCAATGGCCTGTGCGGGGATTTCCAGATCATGGCAGTCCAGCGCTACAGCAGCAAGGCCCTCCCCCAGCTGGCCTATGAATCATCCGGGTTCACTCTGTTGTGAGGCAACACCACACCCTACAAGATGAATAAAGGTTGAGACACCATTAACCTCGGGCGCTGCAGAGGTGCTCACATCACTGTCATGGACAAACAGACTACTATCTCCTAGGGCCTGGGCAAGGCCAGAGCCAAAAGCCTGGGCATTACTAGAACCCTCGAGGTGGACTTGCTGCCCTGAGGGCAAGAAACTGAGGCTGCTCTCAGCAGCCACAAATCCACAGAGGCACAAATCCAACTGCTTGACACAGCAGTCTTCCTTTGAACTTGGGGAAGATCCTGCTCTCAGCACAATAGCTATGGCTGTTCTTTTGCTGCAGCAGAGAAAATAACATGTGGCTCCACGCTCCCAGAGTCCTCCTGTGGTTCCCGTGCTGCCTCCACCCCGCCATCTCCAGCTTCTCCTTTTCTTGCCCCTACCTTATACTTTTTCATAGTCCTTGTCCTCAGAGCAGCATTAGCTTGAGAGAGCACTGAACATGGCAGCAGACCTGATCGCAGTTTCTAACAGCTGCCAAGGAAGCAACGGCAGCAGCATTTAAGACAAGATGGTTGGTGACAGGTCACCACCCACCTCTCATGGAACAGAAGTCTGGATTATAGCCATTCATCCACCCCTACAGCCTGGGCAGCGGAGGAAGTACAATGCAAGACACCCCTTGTGTTGGCTCATCTCCTACCACCCGAGGGCCCTCACCTGAGTCTGTCCTCATCCAGGCACTCCACAATATTATTCCGATCATTGACTGTGTTCAGGTATGACTCCAGCAGCTCCTTCTCACGCTCCTTCTCTCTGTGCGTCTTCAGTTCCTCTGCATGAGACAAGAGAAGCCCCTCTCATAGCTACAGGTCAGTACCTCCCCATTGTGACTCCTGCCTTCACCCTGCTCCAACAAGTCCCTCTCACAGGTCTGAATTTGATTATCTGCACACTCAGGGATACATCCTGCATCCCTCAGAAAACACGGTGAGTTGGATGTTATGGGGAGCCTGCACCTGACAGCTTAGTCAGGAGAGTTCCCCAGTGAAACTGTGATCGCTGGCAGTCAGACAACATCATTCAGATCTGCAGGACATCCTGAGGCTGGTGTGCAGAGTGGAGGTCTCTGCACAGCCAAGGACTAGCAGCAATCTCAGTGTAGCTGATCCTCACCTGGCTTGCTCATGAGGTGTCGCAGCTCTGTCTCAATGTTCCACTGCTGCTCCTCCAGCTTCTGCTGTTTCATCCTGGAAGAGACCACAGAAGTGATGAGTTATGTCCCACCATGCCCCAGGGCTGGATCTTTCTCATGTCATGCTAAAGCCTCATCTCTGCATGGCCAACCACCTGGGCAGGAGCTGGTGGGTTGGGAGAAATTTGCCTCCATCACATTTATAAGGTTTCCCTCACCACAAGCTCATAACAGACCCTGGGGGCCCATCTGTCTATTCAGTGCTCAAAGGCTCATCAGCTAATACCTC
Organism: Anseranas semipalmata; assembly: GCA_013399115.1. Taxonomy (NCBI): domain Eukaryota; kingdom Metazoa; phylum Chordata; class Aves; order Anseriformes; family Anseranatidae; genus Anseranas; species Anseranas semipalmata. Next base: position 1,856,936 of record VXAA01001568.1, on the reverse strand, counting down.
AGGATGCTGGTAATTCTCCCAGACTTCCTCAAGCCCTCCTCATCCCACCAGTTGGCACATTATTTTGGGGGTCGTCACACTTCCTCTCCTTCACTGCTTACTGCTCACAGGCAAAGCGTGTGCACAGACAGGTGAATTTCTGGTCCTACTTACTTGTACATCAGCTCCGATTCCTGTCTCAGCAGCAGCTGTTTCTCATGGATCAGTTTGAACCAATCCACCATGAGGGCATCCTCAGACTCATCTGCAAAGACCACAAAGAGCAAAACACCTCCAAAAGCTGCATCAGTTCAGTTCTTCCTGGCTCAAACACACAATCACTTGAAGAAGAGCGCAGGATAACTTGTATGAGCCATAGGCAACCTCAAGAGAAAACAGCTTGTCTTTGGTACTCTGAGACACAAAGGAAAGGAAGCGGACCACTCCCTGCAGATGCAAGGAAGCTGCTCACAGATACTCTGTCACAAGGCACCCAGTTCATTTTCCATGTGGCTGGCTCAGCTCTGCCATTTTGAATGAACCCACTAACCCCCGCAGAATTGGAGCCAGCCATGACAGCTAGCCTGGCTTGGGATTCAAAAACCAGATCAATAGCAGCCTTTCACTCCCCAAACTCCCTGATCCTCAGCCAAATAAACACAAGACCTTGCTCGAACAATAGGTTAGGAAACAGCCTAGAATGCTTTCAAAATTCCCTGGGCTTTATGTTGCTACACTAGCTACCTTTGGTAACTTGGTGTCTCACATGTAGTATAAGCTCCTAGAAACAGAGCCAAGAATGCCCAGGGGTAGGACACGAGCCTCACACCTCCCCACCGTAACAGAGCTGGCTCCCCGCCTTCCTTTACCTCCCTCGCAGCCACGCAGCTGCTTCTCCAGATCCACTCCTTTTGATTCCAGCTCATCTAGCTGCTTCTCGATGTCACGCACCTTCTCCTGGATTTCCTCCTCAGGGAGGTAGTCTGGGTGCAGCTAGGAAAACAAATGTAGGAGTTAATACATCTTAGCGCCCTCAGACTGCTTCCTGAAGGCACAGCCCCAACACAAATGGGAAATGACATAAGGACCTCAACTGTAGAGCCATGCCCTGGAAGGGCCAAGTCAGCAGAGATGCAGAGCTGGCTGTTCCCAACAGAGTAGTGGCCACTGCAACGTTACAACGCTGTGATACATTCACTGGGGTGATAATATCTACCCACACTTGTCAATCCACAGACATTCCCCCCTCCTTTGTTGGAGCAGACTATGTCCACCAGAATTCTGTTATTCATGGCTCTGTCTCGTTCCAGCCTCTACCGTACCCGGCATAGGAGATAACTGGCAGTCTCTCCTTCTTGTCTCTGCCCCAAAGCCTTTTACTCCTTCCCTGGGAATTCAAATAAACCCTCCAAATAAGATAATCTGAGATGTATCTGGTCAAGCACTTCAGCAGGATAAACAGCAACCCCAGTCTGTGCCCATTACACCTGGTTTCCAGCCATACCTTGGTTGGGGACACTGCTTCACAGCTCTGTATGCTTTTCAGAGCAGAGGATTTAACTAGAAGGGGGAAAAAAAAAAAAAAGGAAGAAAGCCCATATCAAACTTTTGTGCAAATAATTTCATGCTGTGAGACAGTGCCTACAACACTGAGAGCACAAGTCCATGCCACCCAACAGAGGGCACTGACAACACACGTGCATTGGCAGGCCCTGACTAAGGTGAGAGATGTGTTCTCAGGAAACATCACAGCCTGATTTACTCCTTGCTGCTGGACGCTCAGACACTCCCAGATCACAAGGTGCTGCTTACCTCCCCAGGGCATAGGCAGTCTCCTAACTCTGGTGTGGCTTGGGAGCTTGCACCTGAGAATAGGGACTTCTGTGTTCATTCATTATCTTGTTAAAACTCGAAGATATTTGTCATGGCAAAAAACACTGCTTATTAAGCTTCCAAAGGACAGAACAGAAGTATTGGGTTATTGTCACAAGAAACATCAAGTTACACTTAACAATGCCCCTCTAGTGCTCTTGTACAAAGAGGTACCAGTAAACACTGATGAAGCCAAGATGGTCTAGGGGACCTTAGCATAGGCCTCAGGAAACTAAGGTTCAATTCCTTCCACAAAACACTTCCTAGGTGAGAAGTCCCTTTGGCCCAGCTACACAGCATTATTTAAGCCCTGGACACCTATTAAAATCAATCCTTAAGCAATGTGTGTTTGTTCCACTGTGCCTCAGCTTCCGCTGCCCACCTGTGCTGCAAGGATAACTACAGGAGAGTGTGAGGTATTCGGATACCCGAGGGGCTGGGCTGGATAATTACCACAGAGAGAGAACAGAGGCATACGTGGATGATGCGATAGGAAGGAAAACTAGTATTAAAAGAGCAGAGCTGTAAGAAAGGCAGCAGTGGTGCAGGCTCAGCACACACAAGGAGAAAGACAGGACAGACAGACCAGGGAGCCCCCTGAGAATCTCTTGCTACTGTGCTGACTGTTGCTGATGAGAAACTCAAGGAAGAGCTCAAGGACATCTCTCAGATTGTCCAGTCCTTGTTCTAACAGGCTTTCTAGAAGAGTGCAAAAGGCGGAAAAGATGCTGGGTACTGGATTTGGTAATCAGCCGTGTTGTCTCTGCACCGCTGGCCTCCATCAGGTTACTCCTCCCTCTGAGTGTAGCTGGTTTGCTGCCCCATATGCTACCTACGGCTCACACTTCTCTTAAAGGTTCCTCCAAGAGGGACCTGGCCTGCCATGGGCAGCCTGCCACTGCCTGAGCAACACCTCCCTCTCCCAGCCCAGCCCTGCACTTCCAGAATCCTTCTGGGTGACCTCTGCAGCATCTCTGCAGCAAGGCAGAAAGCTGCATTGCTGATCATGAGAAGACCAGGTCACTGCTGACCAGCTCAAAGTCTGATATCCCCTGATATCCTCAAGTTCTAACTCCACAGACACAGGATGGGTTGGTTGCTTGTCTGCAAACTGGAAATAGGACAGTGGGCAAGAAAAACCCAGAGTCTCCTTTTCCAACAGAAAACAGTAGCTATGCCAAAGAAAACTAATGATCTACAGAAATCCTCATCATCTACAGCCCTGTGAAACACACACAGGATTAAGGGCAGGAATGGTCGCTGACTGTTCACAGAGGCTCTCTGCTGAGGTAAAGACCTATACAGAGGAGCAACAAGTCTGTCCTTAATCCACAGGCTGCCAAGAGACGGCAGCAAGGGAGTAGCCTCTCAGATGGCAGACTGCATATGTGAAAACTGGGGGCAAACTGCTGGGAAAGTTGCCCATAGGAGGCACTCCCAACAGCGATCACTAAGCTTTAGAAAGAGATATAAAAGCAGCTTCCATTATCTTAATAGCTCACTTCCTGGGGAAAGATGTACTGCTGAGCCTTGTGGCTGAGCCTGAGAAAAAATGAGATGGAAAGTTTTGGGAAACTGATGACAGTAGAAACAAGCTAAACTTCTAAAACAGACAACACGATTGGAGTTTGAATGCTTCTCAGCTGTCAGACACGAAGGCTAAGGACAGTGCTGGAACCAGCTAACAAATACTAAAGCATGAGACCCACCAAGCCATGGGGACCCATCCTGTTTGCTCTGAGACAAACATCAGAGTCAGAGCTGAGCCCTGCTCTAAGGATCTTCTAGTCCAAATAGATAAGACAGAGCCAGACGGGGTAAGGAAAGGGGAAAACAAACAAGCTGAGCACACAGAACAGTAGCAAACATCAGGTTAGTTCCATGAAATTTCATTTGCATTGTGGTAGGATATGTAAGAGGGAAAGCAGTAAGGACAACTGGGCAAAAGAGAAGAGGTACAAAGTCATACTGACGTTGAACAGACAGAAGTAAGAAACTGGATTAAGAGCAGGGACAAGCTGGTCAGAACCGGCTGGGACATCTTGGAATGTCCAAGAAGCAGCAGCCTTGGCTGCTGCTACAGTGGGTTCTGCCAGCTGGAGTCTCTTGCTGACATTTCTCTGCATTCCTTTCATTTCCCAAAGCCACTCAACTGGAGAGGAACAGAGACATCAACGAGATCTCCGATTCTGTGATCCCTGTTCCTCAAATCAGGAGATGGTCCTCCTCATAGCTTTGAGTCTGAAGAATGACAGGGCAGTGACCCTGACAAATCCATATTTTAATTTCTTCCCTTCCCAGTGAATTCCTTGGCCTAGCTGGTTCCTGGTTAGCCCAAGACAGTTAACAAAAATTAATGACACAAATTTTTCCTCCATGACAACAGCCACAGGCTTGGCCACAGAAAACTGGGACATGCCTCCCATACTGACCACTCAGGCTGTCCCCTGACAGTGAAGAGGAGAGAGTGGCTTTAAGCAGGTAGAAGAGATCTTACATGTGATAGTGCTTTGATTCAACTGGTGGTTGCCCTCTTCCTCCTTCTTGGCAGAACCCCCATGGTCTTCCCAGCCTTGCTTTAAATTCTGACAGCTCCTGATAAGATCTGAGCTGGGGATCAACTTCTTCTTAACGATTCCACCAGATGAAGCTGAATTAAGAAGCACAGACAGGTCTTGGGTAAGAAATTTCAAACCTCGTCTCACAAAAATCCCTGTATTGCCCAGAGTCTCTGGCACTCATCACTAGCTGCCTTCATTTTTAGTCCTAGTACTCCTCTCTTGATGGCACTGAGGGGGCACAAGTCTGAAGAAAACAGGGAGAAACCACCAGTCACAAGGCCACAGTATGAGAGAAGGGTGGAGGAGAAGAATGAAAGGTCAGGAACCATCATCAAGATTTCTCAGCAATACTTATTTATGCAAGAGAGAATAAGTGAAATCTGGCTAGCTATCTTGCAGAAGAGGGACACACTGTGAGGACCAAGTCCCTTTCCTGGGGGAAAGACGGCTCTCCAAATAAAGGCACTGCAGGGCCAAAGCAGGTGCAGAGAGCAAGAATCCCTACAACCAAGGCACCATCTCCACGAGCGTATTCCTTACTCTGTCTGTGCCTTGCAGCACTAATGCCTGTCCCCTGCCTGACCAGCAAAACGAAGGCAAAGCTTATATCCTTCATACCAGAGTCCTGTTTTGCTGATGGCACAACTAATGGACTTGGCTTTTTCTCCTTCTGTGCTGGGCTCCCTGTTTCCACCTGAGAGTTATCAGTAGGTTTCTTAGAGCCCCCTTGGTCTCTGCAAAGAAGAAAGACAAAGGTAGGAAACCATCCCTCTAACATATTGGTCCACAGAAAGAGCTCTGGACATCCTGGGCCGGGATCTCCATCCAGGATGGTCACGCTCTTCTAATCAGAGTTCAGCAATTTGAAATGTGCTCTCCCTTCCCAGAAACAAAAGCCTTTGACTTTTCCCTCAAATAGTTGAAAACAGAAGCATTGAAACATAAGAGCTCTTCCCTCCCACATGCACACAGACCTGCAGCAACAAACACAGCTGCAGACATGGACAACCCCTTGTCATGAAGACCTGCTTGCTCAAAGACACTCACTTGTTGGCCACAGGCTTCAACCGAGATCTCCACCCTGCTGGGCTCTCAGACTTGTCTTCACAAACATTCATGCTTCCTAAAAGGAAGGGACATAGAAAGATAGTATCAGATCCAATAGAAAGATACAAGCCAGATTTGTGTCTCAGAAGGATCTCAGGAGGAAGAGAGAAGCCATGCACGGAGGTAGATGCTATGATGTTACTGCAGCAAACCGGCACCAATTCAACACACTTAACATGGACAGATTCACATACAGTTGGTTGTAAATAACCTTGGTGGCATTTTGCCCCTTTCAACTCCAATGCTTTAAAACCTGTGCAGCTAAAGAAACACAGCCACAGTGGAAATGAAGACATTTTACAGCAATACAACAAAAATAGCTCAGATCTTAGAGAACAAAGGATGGGGGAGGAGAGGGGAGACAAAAAAAAAAAAAAACAACCCACAAACTCACAGCAAACTCCACAGAGATACTGCTCTCAGTCCAAAAAAAAAAACAGGCCATAAGGAAGTGGTTGAGACTCTGCTCCCAGAACATCATCCCCTAGCCCACTGCTCAGTCACTGTGGGGGAAGCTCAGTTCAGAACAGACAAAGAGGCTGGGTAAGCCCCAGCTGCAGCTACAAAATCATCCTGAAGTTATGGCAAGGTCTCCCGTCTGAAAAGTATACCTAAGCCTCTGAAATCCATCATGATCTCAACACTTGATGACAGCTAGAACAACTTCAAATACCTGGAGATCCTCAGAGAAGAAAAACTCGCCATGCTAGAGGGAGCAGTTGCACAGCGACAAATGGATGTGTGTTGATCCCCAAAACCCAGAAAACCTTTATGTAGTGGTACAGACAGGAAGTACATGAGCCACTGACACATTCATTGTACTGGCCCAAGAGAAGGGTGTAAAGTTGGCACGCTGTGTCCAGGCAGAGCTGTATGCGAACCAGTCATCCTCACCTTTGAGGCCTTTTGACTCCGGCTTGTGCACAGAGTCAGCAGGTTTGCTGGCAGCCTGACTCTTGGGCAGAGGCTCTGTGATCTTTTCCTGTTTTGGTGCTGTGTACCCTGTTTTGCTGGACTGTGCTTTTGGAGCTGGACTCTGCCATCGAGAACTGGAGGGAGAAAAGTTGCCACTGCAAAAAAGAACAATGTAATGAGTTTCGAAAGTCTGTCCTTTTTGAAAGGACAGAGCTTTTCACTGAACGCTGTTCCAAAGACTTGGATGAGTCACCCTATTTGTCTTTAAATCCCATCAAAAAAAAAAGCAGTCAGGGAAAAGGAAGAAAGATGCAGAGACTTCTCCAAGTTATCCCAAAGTCATCCTGGGAATAAAGAGGGAAAGGGAAATAGTACCTACCTATTGAATGCTGAGAAGCCAGTGGAACCGAGTCCTCCTGGCCTGCTTGGCGAGGTGTTTGATCCAGCCAGAGCCTGTATAATATGGTTACGTGCCTGAGCCTTCTCCGTATTCTCTGGACTGACCTCAGCAGCAGTTCTGCCAGAGGCAATTTTACCAGGGCCATGAGAAGGGACATGTTTTTTAGCGTCAGAGGTTTTATTGCTGGAGGACTCTAATGACTGAAAAAAATTTTCTCGGGCTTGCTGTGTTTTTGTTTTTGAGGTTGTCCGAAGAGGATCTGATAGGGTACCTTCACGATGATCTGTTTTATTTCCCAATGGCGTACCTTTGCAGTCATCTGATTTATTTACAGCTGAAGAAGACCATGGAGTATTTAGACTTTTGAAGCCAGAGCTTCCAGAAGATGAAACAGATGGCTTGGTTGAATTAGCAAGGCCCTCCTGGCTTGGTTTTTTCAACACCTGCTCCAGTTTCTTGGGTTCTGTTGCTTTCTGGAACGCCGTGACAGTGGTAGGGACTGGGGTGCTTTCAGGTTTGTTCCCGGTGCTGCGGAGTCCAGAGATCTGGACATTGTCTGGCTGTTGGTGGCTGTTACAGATGAACATACCGGGCTCAGGCCCAGCTTTGTAGCTTCCAGGAAGAAGCACGTTCCAACACTGCCTGCACCTGTGGATAAGGAAGTCTCAGAACACATCCTCTAGAGCACTGGGGCCATTGACACACAGCTGAGAGCACTGGCACAATTCCACTGCCAGTGCAGGGAGGGCGAAGGTACTACACTGGCAGCGAGCAGACCCTGTGTGCATGTTTGTTAGGCACCAAAACAGGAGCTGCTAACAGCATGGCCTGAAGTAGGAAAGGCATGGATGAAAACAGACCTGTGCAAAGAGGTTTCCCTATGCACAGGTCAAGAGAAGGCCCAGGCTGCCTCCGCTCTGCCAGAAATGTCCTCCAGCACCTTGAATGCTTCACACTTCTCCCTCCAGTCCCAAAGGACCCAGACTGCCCCTCTGAGACCCACAGGCCTGGGCCCCCACTTCAGAGAGGTGTACCTGAAGCAGTTCCTGTGATAGAGCTTCCCATCAACCAAGTGGCGCTGCACCAGGTGGACGTGGTTCCCACAGATACCACAGCTGCTGCTACGGATATTCCCACTGTCTGCCAGGACCCCTTTCTGAGGGAAGAAGCAGTGGTGAGCAGGCAGCACTGTGGCCTTTGTACAGTTAAGAATCTCCCAGATAATCAAGCATTTGACATGCACAGCCATTTGCTACAACAGGGAAGGGATATGCAGGAAACACTTGCTCTGGCTAACCCCTAGTTAATACAAAGTGGAACAGAATAGTGTAAGGGGGACTTGCTCCCACAAGGCCGGAGGGCCAGGGTGTTTTATTTGCATGTGGGAAATTGAAGTGCAAAGGTCTCTGAATTGAGTTAGCTGGGAAACATCCTTACCCTAGTGAGAAGCTTCCCTTCTTCCACCCTGTTTTCATCCGAAAACTGTTCTGCTCTGCAGAACAGTTCTGCACCCTGTTCTGCTCTGAAACTGCTTCCAAGAAATTAATCAATGTTTTCTAGCAAAAATAAACACCCTTCTGTTAGAAATCTCCATCCCCAAGATCTACTGGCTAGGAACAACATAGCCATGTCCTAAGATAGCCATGTCCTATTCACCACTAGATGAATCCCAGCTGGCTGATGGCTTTCCAATGACTCCAATCTGAATCTGTGCAATAACCAGACCTCTGGATTAAATCCTCCATAATGAGCAGAAACTTTAGAGATTGAATCCTCACCACTAGCAGCCTTGAACTAACATAATACTTCCTAGCTCACTGAACAGATTAAAGATATAAAGAACAGCCCCAAAACCATTTCTTACTGTGGTGACTGCGGAGGTTTCTTTTGGCTTAGCTTTTGCTGGTGGCTGTGCAGGAGGCAGTTTTGGAGATGCTGGCTTAGGAGGCTCTGAAACAGCTTTCTTCCCAGCAGGCTGCTCCTGAGGTTCAGAGGAAGGACGCTTGATTCCAGCCAGGCCTCCAACTGGAAGAAAGGAAAAAGGGAAGATTCTAAGGGAACAAAGAAAACTCATGGGCTTAGGAGTTATTTACAATACAAGAAGATCCAGAGGTGCCTCATGGATAATCTGCAAAGCATACAAGGATAGACAGACTTCCTTCACAAACAGTTCTGTAGTGGAGTGAGGGGCAAGAGGCAACAAGTGAGTTTTACCAACATATGCAAGAATCATCTGGCAGCTGAAACTGCTATTGTTTTTTTTCTTCTCAGGGAAATTCCCCAGAAGGGAATGAAAAATTGGAAAAATACAAAACAACATCCCTCAATGGTGTGAACAAGACTTGTTTGTAGCTGGGTTTGTACCTGGCCCACAGTTTGGTTGCATTTGATAACCGCAGCAGGCACTGCTGTTACATATCACAGCTAAGGAACCAAAGTACAAAGGATTTGTTTTGTTTAAGTTGCTGTACTCTGGACTTCCCACACACCCTGAACCTTCAATGCCGTGGGTGTCTACCCCACATCCCAGCTGGGACTCCCATGGGACAGACAGAATTGTGAAATACAGAAGTGGCCTCTAAAAATGGGTAATTCTGTAACAACACAGACTTGGAGGTGCCATGGTGGTGTTGATGTGGAAACCAACAAGACTCGCCACAAAAAGCCTGCAAATGCCCAATTCTCTCTTCACTGCTAATGAAAGAGAATCCCTCTACATTCACAACAAGTTGAGAAAAGAGAACCACCACTTTACTTCAGTCAAGAGCCCAGCACGTGTGCCCTATGTCCTGGGAAATGGAGGCAGACTTCCCAGGGAAATAAGGCTTTATGTACAACTGTGGCAGACAAGACCCCTCATCTGTCTCACAGAGATGTTATTTTTGTGTCACTTCCTATTCTGAATGTCTCTGCATTCCTTGTGGGAACTCAGCAGAGTTATCTGAGCCATAGCTTTGCTTTAAGAGCAACCAGCTAAATGACCACTCATCTGAAAAGAGATTATACCCTTCTGAGTAAATACAGGGGGAGTCTGGGCAGGCTGTAGGGAGCAGAGAGGAAGCCCAGTTCCCAGTGGTCTTCTCAAGAAAGCCAGCTATCCAAATCAACATCCAGGAGTCTTTTACCACAGAGATCAGTGGACTGGTGACACCAGACCCAGCAAACACTTCAGACTCAGGCTGTGCCTTCACTGCCTGCTAGTTCCATATATCAAGCTCCCAAAGCCCAGCACAAAGCTTCGGCTCCACTCTTCTGTAAATGCCTGACCTCAATAAAATATTGGCTGCTCGCCCTCTCTGGCCTCTGTGTCCTGCTTATTTCATGGTCCTGCTGGAGCCCATTCAAAGGGCACAACGATAGTATTAGGAGTCTGCTTGGAGTCAGAGGGCACATTCCTGGCTGGACTCATTTTCAGACACACACACTCACCCCAGCAACAGGAATGCGACGAGAACATTTTGTGGGACACTAGAGAGTATAAAAATGTGCTGTGCTTGATGACGTGGTAGGCAAGATGCTGGGGAGGGGGGAGTAAAGACCCCAGACTGACCCAGATTCCCACCACTTGGCACAAACACGATGGAACTTCTTTCAGCAGGGTTTTAAAACAAGAAATAAAAAATGAAGAGGGGGAGTGAAGAGGTTGTGGAGGGAGAGAGAAAGAATACTTAAATGTGTGAAGAACTGCAGGAGAGGGAAAAGTTTAGATATTAAAGGCAGATCTCAGAGTGAATTGTGCTTTCTTTCCAAGATGTGGGATGTTTTCAATATGTATCTCTTCTCCATCTAGATTCTCCTTAACCAGTTAAGTCATTCATGTCCCACTTTCTAAAATTTCCTCTTGAGGAACCTGTGAAATTGGTTTATTGTATTATTTCATTTTAAGCTCATGCTTAAAGCCAAATATAAACCAAGTGTATAATAACACTCCTGTGAGCCCAGATAAACTCTCCAGTACATGGATATAATTCCTTGGCAGCTCTGTGGCCTGTTTTATGTTTGAAAGAATTGCTACCACAATTATGCCAGTTAAGGGGGTCATCTTCTTCTGCTTCCTTACACCAGTCTGCTCTGCTGTACAAGCCTCACCATGGATGTTGTTATGTTGGCAGAGACTCACAGACAAGCTCAGCATTGTTAAGAGTCCATGTTCTCACCAGCCCTCTGGTGTGGCAAGGACTGGAGCAGGGATGGAGGTGCTTAAGACAGGAAAGCTGAAGTGTGGACCACAGAGGTGAACCTTCTGTGCTCCTATCCGGCTGGACGGTAAGAAATTTTAGATTATATTTTAAATTCTGAGGCACTGGTTTTAAAGATGAAGCACAGCCTTGTGCCCTTCCAAAAGCACTGGCGCTAATCCAGTAAGTAAAGAGGTCAGATCCCCCACTGAAATAGTTCTGGTACCAAAAGGCCTCTGTGAAGTCTATTTTGCCTTTCCAAGCTTGTTAGAAGGCAAGAAAAAGCACAAAATTAAGCCCCAATCTTGCCCACCCCTCCAGGGAATATGGTACTTACTCGGAGACCGTCCATGGAAGTAGTTATAATACTGGGAAACATAGGTGATGATGCTCAGCCTGTCTGGTACCCTCAGAGCAACCATATCCTCTGCATCCAGCAAGGCTGGTATTCCCAGCTCCTCTGCCGCCACTTGAAATGCCTAGGGAAGGAAGAAGAAAAAAAAGTGAGGTGTCTTGTCCAGCCCAGGCAGCAGAGCTGCTCTTCATCAGGAGAAACTCCACCGCAAACAGCCCCACTCAAATAATAACTCTACCGGGGAACAGCTGCACCAGTTTAACTCCTACATCGTACAGCCTTCACAGGAACCAATGGAGTTGTGGCTTCCAGCCACCGCATTGAGAAATTCAGGCAGGGAGCCAAAAATCTGGCCTGGCAAGCTGGCCGTGGCTCACTGCGCAGGAACTCACCTGGGCTTCCCCTGCTCTTCCTCGAGCCTGCCTCTATCTGGATGTGCACAGCTGCGCAGAGCGAGGCCTGGCAGAAGGCGCGGTGTCAGTCCAGGCTGGCAGGCTTGCTTTCAGGCTCCAGCCCAAGCTGGAGCGCTCCCCAGTTAACGGTGCGCTGGTAGGTGTTTGCACGCAGCTTTCCATCTCCGAGTGCAAATGGTAATGCTGCCTGCCTACTGCCTGTTCTTCCCCATCTGAAAAAGGGGAAGCCTCGGCCTGAGAAGGAAATCTTTTCTCCCAAACTAGAGAGCAGGAAGAGAGGAATACTACAGAAGAATTCCTGATACCTAGCTCCCTTCCGGCTTAACCATTTCCATGCTAACATAGCGTGTATTTGGGGCAAATATTCCTCTTTGTGGTGCCCTTTGCTCTGAAATTGCAGGATCAGTGCCAGATAAAGGACAGAAAAGCTATTTTGTTTTGCCAGTACCAAGAGGACAAAAGATAAAAGCAACATCCCTAAAACAACTTTGCCTTTGTTCAACTCACCATAGGGTTTTTGCTAGGGACTTTTGCCAGCTCTCTCCCTTCCTGGCTTATAGGAAAAAATCCTTTCCCTCCCCCTTTGGAACATCCCCTTTGAAATGTCAACAGAGCAAAGGAAAACAGCACCTGAAGGAGCAGAGACACAAGGAAGGCTGCTGCTGAAACCCACAGTGAAATGGTTAAAGAAAGACTTGAACATATTAAAACCCTCTGCATCTGACCTCTGGCACAGACACACAACAGGGTTGGTGTACAAGCTAACTATTCCTTCTTAGAAGAAACAAACAACCACTATTTCTTAGCAAGATAATTACCATTTTTTTCCATTGGGTATCCCAGTAAAAATGTAACTGGGCTGACATTAAGCATGCTATCAGCCAGTTACCTCTGGCTGCGTCATCCCAGCTTCCAGCCCAGCCTGGCACTTGCTTGTCTTGTAACCTGGTACTTAATATGTTTTTTGGAGCGTTCCCCATCGCACTGGCTGCACAACTGGTCTGACCAGTGGGGTTTTCTTGCTGGGCATTCCCGGAGTGCAGTCTAGTGGGAAGGCAGACCATGCCACCTCCTGGCACGTGGTGCCGTCGGTCAGACCTGTGCAATGGGCACAGAACAAGCGTGAGGGGCTGCCTGGACCACAACGAGGAGGATGCTCTATGTATACAACTAGTTTGGACAGAAGGAGGTGAGCAATGCAAACAGCAGCATTAGGATGTAGCGTCCCCTGTGCCTACAGCATCCTCATGTTCTGGGAACTGCTCTTACCTGGAGATCTAACAAGCCCCACACCTAACATGGCCCAGTTCTGCCCTGCTCTACCTGCCTGCCCAGGCTGGCTTTCAGAGAAGCAACGTAACATTTTTCATCAGTGCAGCTCCAAGGGCTTTACCAAGGAGGTAAGTGCCGCTGCTCCCATTTTGCAAAGGCTGCCTAGAGGAGGCGAAGTGATACGCTTGAGGACATCTGAGCAGGCCAGGCACAGCTTTTTTCCACTGCACCCACTATGCAATGCCACCATCCATTAGCACTGGATGAAGAAACTGGATGCAAGGTCTCTAGATGCCTTTGTCATGTTTACACATAATTTTGAAATCTTTAGCAAAAAAAAGCCACCAACAGCAATTTCTTTCTTTCTTGTTTTTTTTTTTTGGCACTTGAGGAGTGACACATTCTTTCTTGGCAAAAGACCTCATATGGCAAGTTGCAGCCTGGACAAGATTTTTTTTGTTGAGTAATCCAGCCCCTGAAAAGAAGTTACTGAATAGTGAGGCATGAAGGAGGGTCTGAACAATAGCAGAGGAGCAGTGCTGGGAGAAATCAGAGCACTCGTATCCTGGGGCAGCCACAGGAAGAAAGCCTGTGATGGAGAGTGGTCCGGGAAGGGAGGGCAGCCCAGGAACCCAGTGCCACCGGGATATGGAGGGGACAATGCCACTCATGGCAGAGCCAGGCCAGCAGGACACCAGCAGTGAAAGGGCAACACAAACAAGTCATCCTACAGCAGATGCAATAAGGAAGATAAAGCAAAATAAAGGGCAAACTAAGAAATGGAGGAAAGAGAGGGAGGGAAACGGGCTGACATAAGAGAGTGGAGCAACTGTTTTTATGAGAGGCACAAAGAAGCTTTTCATTAGGAAAAGCAGTGGAGGTCAGTTGTACAGCTCATTTCCCAGAGAAAAACAAAGTCGCCAGCAGAACAGACACCATCAGCCAGGCTGGGGGAAGGAGCAGCACCCGGGGCTTCACAGCACTCTGGCCAGGATGACCGTCCACGGCGAAGAGGCCCTCATGCCTGCCAAATACCAAAGCTCACAGGCAAAAACACTCAGTCTGAATCTCACCTAGAGGAGAGAAACACGCAGGGCTGAACCCCGGAGTCAGAGTACCTGCTCACGTATCACAGCCCCAGCCCAGGGAGATGGGGGTCTGCCCCGGGCACTGCGAACACGACCAGGGCCGAAGGGAAGCAGAAGCTAAGGAGCACATGGAAGTGAGTAACACACACAGGATCACTGCTTTTAGCTCTGCTGGAGGCAAAGACCACTTCAGATAGCTCACTGTGGCAGAAGATGCTGTTCCTCCAGTCCAGACAAGAGCAAGCTGCAGTGGTTCATTCACCGCCTGAGGTCTGGCCAAGCAGCCACGAAACTGTGTGGAGTGATGCCAAAAGGAAGAGAAGCATTTTAATCTGCTGCCTCTCTCTTTGCAAGGGAGAGAGGGAGAGAAAAAATCCTCCCTTGGAGCACTAAGCCCATGCTTGAATCCAGTGCAGGAGGGGGTTGGCTTGTCCAGCTTCTACTTTCTTTGCAAAGAGAACAAGAGAAACGGAAACCCCATCCTGGAGTGATGTGTCCAGGCAAGATGAGGTTTTGGGATCTCTCCACCTTCCAGCAGCACTCATCCCCTGCTCTGGGAGGGAGCAGAAGTGGGGGTACCCCCTACGCTTCCCACTTATGCACCAGTACCTCCCAGCTCCTGCTCCATCCCTCAGAAGCAACACAGATACAACATGTCCATGCCTGCGTCTTGACTTCCAGCATCTGCTGCTGCCTGCAGCCAGGCAGAGGGGCGGCAGAGACCACGCTCATTGCCTGGGGTCAGCTGCCTTCTCCTTCTCCTTGGTGACAGCACTTCTTTCGACACCATTTCCCAACATCCTCAGTTACCAAAACTACCTCCCCTTCCTCTGCCATTCCCCACTGCTGAGGGCCGGTCAGGCTGGGGCATGAGAACATCAACCATCCTGCCTAATTCTTGCTCCAGCTGACCAAGGCACTGAGCACTGCTCAAAATCAGAGCTGGGGGGGAGAAGCAACATATCGCTCTAAAGCACCAGGCTGGCCCGGGTCTCCCTTTATAACATCCCAAGCTCTTCCTTCAAAAAAAGTCTACGTCCACTTCGAGATGAGCGAGCATTTCCAAAGCACTCTTCGTTGACAGATTGTGCTGTACTATACGGGCTGATCAGGGATGCGAGAAGTGCACGGGAGCAGTGGCTCCCTCTGTTAGACAAGAGCTAGCAGAGTGAGCAGAGCTGTACAAAGCAGAGACAGCGACAGTCAGTTCCAAAGGAAACTGGACACACTAAAGACAGGCATCACTGTGCAGCTAGTGAAGAAATGTGAGCAGTCTGAGGGTGCTTTCAAGCAGCCAGCAAGCCTGGACATTGCTGTTCAAATGAGAAGGCTGGATGCACGCAGAATAAGCCAAAGGATCTGAATATGGCACTCAGCCCACCGCACCTGCAAGGTTTCTGTTGGTAAAACACATAAGCAAGGTGCCAGGTCACAGACTAGATCAAAAAGAAAACATTAAAAGTCACTTACCAACTTGTTGTTCTCATACACGTTTTCTTTACTGAGGGAGTTGAAGTTTCTGAAACACAGAAAGAAGAGAAAAATCTCAGGCTGATGGCGAGCAAACTGCTTCACTTCCAGCTTCTGAAATCTCTTGGAGCCCCACTGGTTTGTCGGACAGAGCATCTCCTCCCAGCCTGCCTCCTCAGAGATGCTCTGCAGGGAGCAGCCTGGCAGATCCCGCCCGAGCCCCCAGACGGTCACGGACGTGCTGCGCCTCCCGGGACAGGAGCGGCCAGGGGGCCCAGCAGGCACAGCCATCTGCCCACGGGCACACAACACATTTTTGGCACATCTCCCCTTGCAGGGCTGACTTCCGCAGCCTCCCGCAGATAGGCCATGCCGATGCCAAAACATCCCATGCAGATTCAGGGGTTTTGCTGAGACAGCCAGGAGCAAATTCTAACTCATCCTTTTTTTGTTGTTGTAAATGGTGTTTTTTTCCTACAAAAAGCCTTGCTTCTCTCCCACCTCAAGAGGATAAACCTATGGCTCCTAGGCAGACTTGTAACACTCTCTCCCTGGAAATTCCTTCAAGCAGACACAGCCATGCTCAGTGCCCTTTCTCCAAGTTATCTCCACAGAGAGACCACACAACTTGGAGAAGGGATGGATACCTCCAACGCTGCAGGTATCTCATGCTTCTCCAATAAACCCATATCCTCTGATCTCAGACACTGCTGGTTCCACCAGTACATAAGTGCTGGTTTCAAATCATCTTTCCTCCTCTGGAATAGCTCTACAAAACCAGGACCAAGAGCCTGCATGAGAAATACCTTTGCCCCCAACACAATCCTGCGACTGATAACACCAAAGTTGCCTTTAAAAATCTAGTTCTCCTTTCCCTGGGGCTGTCACTTTTGATTTGTAATCAAAACCAATAACCAAAAAGGAAGAGACAATTACTGTTATGAGCTAAAGACAACAATCCTTCTTCCTTGTCTGTTGTCCCTGGACATCACCTCCCTCTTCCCCTCTCCACTGCTTGCTCCCCTTCCCAGATTTGCTCTCCCTGTCTCTGGTCCAACCCAGATGCCACCTCTGCACTTGGCTGTGCTGGGAACTCGAACTGGGAGCTGGAAGGCCAGGCAGGAAAGCACGGGGCAGAGTGAGTCTGTGCCACTGGAAGCAGAGCCCCAGTTCCGTGTGCTTTTCGCCCACAGCAGAGCGTGTCCCTCGCTCAGGAAACATTCACCATCAGCTTGTTTTAAACTGACCATCACTTGCTCAACTGGGAATATAGAACTGACATCTGGCTGGCAGCCCTGCTCGCCAGCACTGCTTCCTCCTGCCCAGGCAAGCACGCAGGGTCAATTCCTTTCTGATAAGCCAGTTTCACTTTACACTCCTCATACTTGTTGGCACAAAGCTAAGTGAAAGCGGCTTTTATCAGCAAGGAACCTCTCCCTGACAAACAAAAAACGCTACACCACCAACTTTGCATTTTGTACGTGGCACCTTTGTAACCGATGCGGCTCTACCCCTGTTGGCCTCACCTCTAAAAGGAGCAGTGTGAAAGCCAGGGCAAAGCCAGCTGTGTTCTATTCATGAGACAAACACATGATCCACATCGCAGCGGGGGAACTTTTTCCATGACTTGTAACAGCAAGGAGCAAGCCAGGTCCTTCATTTACTTTGCACAGAAAGGGGAGCATTACATTATAAATAAGAAAGGCACCTAAAAACAGGTTTGTCCCTCACAGCTTAGGCTGCCTCCCGTTTCCCACATCTGTGGCTGCCGTGCTGGATAATGAGAGAACGAACAGGAAGAGACAGAGAAGACCCGAAGGTCAAACTCCCCCAGGAAGCACGTAAAGACAAGGCACATCCCACCTTTAAATCATATACTCCTTCCTGTGCAATATCAAAGGGACTTGCAGAGGTTTTTCTCCAAGCAGTGCTCCTGCCCCTCCTGCCCAGACACTTCCCTTCCCTGAGACAATGGGATAAGAGCGATGAAAATAACCACAAGACAAAAAGTTTCATTGAAACAATAATCATCCCGTTTGGTGTCAGGCAAGAAAATCGGCTTTTTTAAGAGCCAGCCGAAGGAGGTGGTTGCAGCCTCACTGCCAGTTCCGCTCCTAAGTGAAGCCTCCGTAGCACGGACATCCTGAGCACAGGCATACACCTGCAAGAGCGCAGGGGAGCTCCAGCGTCCTCGGCCGTGCAGAGGTGTAACAGAGCCGAGGAGAGCAGGGAGCGGCCGGAGTGGTACCCGCTCACACGGCGAGCCCAGTGAAACTGGGCCGAGTGCTGGAAACACAACGCCACGGCAAGGCCAAGCTTTGCCCCGCATCAACACATCAAAATGCAGATGCAGGACAGGCCTGAAGGAGATCCGTGTCAGCCTCAATAATACTGGAGTGACCTATTTATTGTCAGTCAGCGCCTCTCACTCCCACCTCGCTGAACGCTGTTTGCTGTAGTATCATTTGTTCAGCTTCCCGCTTGTGTGGCATGGAACAGAGACGTAAAACCTGAATCTCTGATGGTGAATATCTGAAATCTCCTTCTGTTCCCCAAGGAGAGTGCAAACAGCCAGATCACTTGGTCATTTCAAGAGCTTCATGCCCTCTCAGCATCACTGCTTCCCTGGCTAGTCAGGTGAACAGTTTACATATAGGATTTCTTTTGAAAGCTGATCTTGTTGGTGCATCTCCTATCTTGGAATATCAAAGCTCTCTGGACCAATGTAATCCTAAGAAAGCAAAGCTAATACAAATGGAGAAGTAGGAGTTCTCCGCTGAGAAAACACAGGCAACTGAATTAATTGGAAGAGGTGAGAAACATAAATCTCACCCAAGAGAGTGCTTCCAGTGCTGGAAACAAATCAGAGTGGAGTTTGCTAGCAAAGCAGTAGAAGGGAAGTTTTTAGCTCTCCAGAAAGTCCTTCTCTTAGCAAAACATAGCCAAGCATTTGCCATGCCCAGAAATCTCTGTGACCACCCACCGCTCCGGCTGCACAGACCCAGTGCTCACAAAGCACGCCACAATCCTTTGCAAGCACCTGCGCTTCCCGTCTCTGCTGCTGCTGCAAGCACTAGCTCAGCTGGAAACTTCACCTCGAAGCAGACTGAGGTAAAAACGTCTCAGAGGCTACTGGCCATGAGGGTTCCAAAAAACCTCTTGTCTCTTGGCACTTTTCTATTATTTCCCCTGGAGACAATAAGGTCTGTGCAGTCATAAGGATCACTGAAAAAGAGCAAAGCACTCGTTGCCTGCATACAGTCCTCAAACAGAGGGTTCAAACTCTGCGTGCTCTGCTGGGAACAGGATCTTCCAGCAGTGCTCCATCTGGAGGTGCAAACCACCTGGGGAGAGGGGACAGGGCCGGCAATCCCAGGTGGAAGATGTCCCCCATGCGCTCTTCCTCTTCTCAGCAATGCCTTCTCCACACTCCTCTCAACCCGCTGGCGAGCTGCAGTGTGCTGCTGGGGGTGACAAAGAAAAGACGGGGCTCCCTGACCCCAGAGCCATGCTCCCCTCGCCTGCGCCTGTCACACAAACCACAACCCCGCAAAGGCCAAGCAGGAGGCAGCTCTGCTTCGCCCCGGCCCTTTGCTGGAAAATGGGCAACTCTCCCCCATCCATGTGAGCAGCTCACGGCCTCATCCCGCCCGGCTGAGCTGACAGCAACTCAGAAAACACCGCTGGAGGAACGGGTGCATGCAGCTGCTCAGCTCTGGCCACCAAACATGCGTGCCCCAGCGCGAGGCTGCCAAGGGGAATTTCACAACCGGTCCATTCCCAGAACACTGAGCTAAACACCCGCCAACAGTCTGGGAAAGAGCAAGATCCAGGACGAAGAGAAGGAGCTTAATCAAAAACTTTCCTCGACATCTGGCATTAATATCAGAGCGACCGTGCACGGCTCCCCTGCTGCTTCTAACTCACTTATCGGACTGAGACCACGAAAACCTCCGGCCGGAGCTCACACAGCCAGCACCATTATAGCCAGCAGCTGCAGAGCAGGGCCCGCATCACAACGCTGCGAGGCTTCACGGGCTCCGACGAGAGGAACTTCAGTGCTCTGCTGTCATCCCAGAAAAAGGGCTCGGACCTGCCTGACGTGGCGTGCGTGCCTGGCTGGGACTGGGTACCAAACGTGCTTCAGCTGGGATGAAAGAGAAACGAATTTCCATGGTAATTCAGCATGTGCCTCCACTCCCGCAGAGCCCAGTCTGTCTGCGCATCCTCGGGTGAGTGGGAAGTGAGTTGGAAATGCGTTTCTAATTTTACACAGCCTGCCCTGTTCACCGATAACATACAAGCCAACATCAGCCAAGTTTGAGAGGAGTTATCACATTCTCCATATGTTTTCCAGCAAGAAAACAAGAAGGAGGAAGAGACCTGCACCAGCCTGTCCTCTGACCCATGTAACCCTCAAGAGAAGCACATGATTATTACCATGTTTTGTAATTGCTTGAAGTTTTCCTGCGAATTTCTCCTCCAAGGAGAAATCCCCTCTCCATACCACATACTCCTCAACCCAAGAATGTAAACCAAGAAGGAAAAAACACTGTTGCAAAACTCTGCTGCTGTGACTGCATCATGTTCTGCAAGTGATTTATATACAAGAGCTGTGGCAAACACACCGGGTTCTCCAAACACCAATTAACCTATTCTAGTTTCATTTTTGGTATGATGCTTTTAATCTTCAACTAGGATCTTTGCTAGAAGCAAGGGGAGGAGCTCAGGATAAATCACTTCAAGGCCCCGGGAAGCAGGAGTCACAGCCACACGTGTACCCAGTTCCCTGCCAGTGGTTACTGAAATACCAAAAGGGTTTTTATAGATTCACAGGGAATTTGCACAAGTATTCAGCCCCAGGAGCCGAGGTACACGTGACACCGGCAGCCCTGGACACCAACGACTTAAAAGTATTATTTACTTCCAGCAAGACTTTGCCCAGCCAAGGATACACCTGGTGTTTTCCTGCATTAAACCACTGACACCGAGAAGGGAGGTCATAGATAAAAGCTTCTCTTACTTTAACCTTCAGGCAGTCTTGCTGAGCTGGTCCAAGTCAGAAAGAGTTTCTGTAAGGTTCTGCATAAAGTCAGGCAGGATTTCCATCATAAGAGGAATCCAGTGGGAACAGAGAGACACCACAAGGATCACTTCCCCTCTCCAGCACAGAAGCATTTACTTAAGACACATCTATCCACAACTCCTCGTGCACAGTTCAAGGATTATAAACAACCCACTAAACCAGTCAACTCGATTATTCCAGTTCTTGAGTTGCTGAGCCCCTGCTCACACCCACGCTCCGGATGGGCTGACAGCGGAGTTGGCCAGGAAGCGGTCCCAGGCCCTCCATGAGCACCTCCCGGTCACGTCAACCTTTCTGCCCTGGTATTTCATACCTTTGGGATTGTGAATGAAAGGAAGGAAAGGAAATATTTGGAGTCACGTGGATGCAACAGCTCATCAGGAAGCCCATACACAGTAACACCATGGTGACTGCCCAAGCACCGGCAAGGAGGGGACGGCAGAGAGGGTGTGCCTGAAGTTCCTGCACAACCTCCTGCTGCCCGAGGCTGCTCCGGCCTCTTCAAAGTTTCAAACCAACTGAGAGGAAAGAGAGCAAAAGGAAATCTTCTCCTTGGGCTTCCACCAGAAGCAAGACACCTGTAAGAGAGATCTCTGTATACAGAATACAAGAGGTAGGCTGTCCTGAGACTCCAAGGAAAAGACAGAATTCAAGGAATAGCAGGAAAACCACAGCAGAGAAAATGCACCCCAGTCCTCCACCAGTCAGCCACGTCTGACTAGGAGTGACCTCGTGCTTAGGTCAATACTCCCGGGCAATCTTTGTGCTGCTCCCTTGCCTTGAGCTCCCTCCTCAACCCCCTACCTCAAAGTGTAAAGAGCCCAGAAGTAAAAAACAAAACAAAAACAAAACAAAAACTAGTAAGTTTCCTAGTATTTTTTTTTGTTGTTGTTGGTGGTGGTTTTTTCTTTTTCTTTTTACGATTTCCTGTGGCAATTTATGTACCCAGATGTTACATTTGGGCATAGACAGGTCAAAACCCATGGGACAACAGCAAAGAAACCAGCAAGGACTGGAAAACACTTTGCCTCCCACAGACAGAGCTGTGGATGCGAAAACAAGTAACTTGTAGGAATGCAGCAGCTGCCAGGCGCTGCCCGCACCCTGCTGCATCAACAACGGGCTCCTCTGTAAAAAGGGCACTCACCCTGCTCCCGGGGACATGAGTGGGCTGGGAGAAGATGCAAGCTCTCTTCTGCACAGCTCCGTTAGATACCCAGCGGAGCAGCCTGCCCGAAAACTCCCTACTTTTCTATTGTATTTTGTTTAAATAGCGCTCGCTCCTTAACTAATAACTGACGGAATTGCCATTTGGCTGAGCGAGGAAAGCCAAGCCTAAACAAACACAAACAGCAAAGAAGGAAACATTTCCCAAAACGGTGCCTGAACTTGTTTTGCAACAGAAAGGACATATTTTAAATGTTTATCTTTTAGCCACAGCCTGCCCCAGCTCCCTGAAGCAGGAGGAAAGGGGAAAAAAGGAAAAAGCGGTGAGATCAGAGCTCTTTGCTCAAAGACTTTTAGCATTGGCACTAGCAGAGCTCGCAGCCCGTGCAAGGACCGCCTGACTGCAGCATCTTCTGAGGAGAAGATGGGACAGGTCCCTTTTTGTTAACACCATGCCTGCACGGAAAACGAGGGCCCGCGGACCCACTGCCTGCGCCAAATGGCGGCCCCCGGCCTCGCCGAGCGGGCGGCCCATGTGCCCGGCCTCGACGCCCGGCCGAGGCGGCGGGGGTACTCACATGAGGTCGGGGCGGTGGCGGTGCAGGATGGCGCAGAAGGCCAGGCCGTCGCGGAACGAGGTGGTCATGTTGGTGATGCTGACATCGCGGTAGCCCTCGCACTGCTGCTTGCACCACAGCTGCAGGTTCTGGATGGCCGCCATGGCGCGGCGGCCCCACCGGGCAGGGGGAAGCGGCGGTGGGTCCCACGCCCNGCGGCGGCCCCTCACGGGCCCGCCTCGCCCGCGGTTGCGGGACGTGCTTCGTTGTGCGTGTGGGGGCAAAATGGCCAAAAAAGGTGGCGTTTTCGATGAGAAGTGAATGGCACACCACGGGCCTCTGCAGCCGGGCGTCGTGTGTGGTAGCGAGGTGGCTGCCTGCTCCACCACAGTGGCTGAGGGGAGCAGGAGCCCCAGGCACCTCATTGCATGAACATGGGGGCTCTGCAGCCCAACGTGCGGGCATAACCACAAGGGAAATTTCCTCCACACACACTCAGAAAGCAGGTTTCCCTCTCATCGCTGAGGGGCGGACGGACTTGGTTTCTTCAGCCTTTCCCCAGGCTGGAGGGCACAGGGGGAGGACCCCTGCTCCAGGCCCTGGCTTCCCCCCTTTTGCACCTCACTACGGAGAGATGCAGAGCAGATGCAAAGCGACCTTGTGCGTCCCCAGCGTGAGGAGCGGCAAGGACAAGGTACAACCGCCCAGTGCACAGCCACGTGAAACAACCAGAGGCCTCTGGGACAAGAAGCTGCAGCTTAGGGAGAGGAAGGTGTCAGGATCCAGGCAGCCAAAAAACCGTAAGTGTGTGGAGACCGTCACTTGAAGCAGCCTCTGCTGCCTGCACACAGCTGTGCCAAGCCCCCGCCAAACCAAGGAGCTTCCCAGCCCTAAAAAGAGCAAAATCCAACAAGTGCAAAGAAAGCGTACAGTGATCTCGGTGTGGATGAATTTAGGCTGCTTCCCCTGCAGAGAGGTAGGAGTGGGGTAGCTTGGTGAGGAGCCAAAAATAAGCCCGTCAGCTGTGGACCTGCCCCAGGTGGCCTAGCCACAGCTGGGCAAAGCACAATGATGGCTAATTTATACAATTGCTCCGCAGCACGCACATCACAAAAAATAACTCACCAGATACGCTCTCATATGGCTGACAAAACTGCAGAAGAGACAAGGTAACACTTTAGGAGCTGCCTATAAATTAGGTAAAAATAATTAATAATACATATAATATAATATATTAATGGCATTTCTATGACATGATATGGATAATATACATTAATATATAAATACCTTACGAATAATTCAGTGTGTTTCCATTTCATCAACAGTCACTGGCCAATGTATTTACTTTATGGTAAGGATTATACATTTCATTATAAATGGCTTGCTGGGCATGTCAGCAACTTTTACATCTCCATTCACTTTATTATTAATGGTTTCCTGAACAGTAACGGCATAATAATGCACACAATGCAGCATGAATATTTGATGTGGCATCTATAGTCTCCCATTTATCATTTATAACAGGCTACAAAAACATTATAAAACATTTATTACAAATTTATAGATCACTTTATACTAAAACAAAGTTGTGTTATAAATACATTATTAATCCTTTATGCCATTTATAGGAATCCCTTGTAATAAGGCCTTAGCATATGTTGCTGCACAACCGTAACAATAACAGAATAGTGTGGCAAGTAGGAAATATGGCACAGTAAGCCCGCTCTCAAGTACTGGGTGTATTCTGTGAAGGAAGGGATAAACATCTGCATTCAGAATTAATCAGATTACCAGGAGACCAATCAAAAGAAATGCTGGATTAACTCAAAGTTGTTCCCCCTCTCCCCCAGAAAAGATGCTTTCTTTCTTGCAAGTTGGAAATTTCCAGCACAGCAGTGCTGGAACCCTGAAAGCTGAGCTGTCCTGGTTCATTTCCATGCCACCTTTTCATTAGATTGATGAAATTTGCAGAATTTATGAAAAGCAAACTGGCTAATGATGGGCGGCCCTTCCCATCCTCTGTCATTAGGTCACTCAGGGAAGGGGCCTTGTGAGAAATAAAAAGAATGTGATAGGTTTAGGAAATGCCTTAGTGGGTTTTCTTAAGTCCCAATGACTGTTTTGTTTAGCAATGTGTCCCCCTGCCGTGCTTGCAATCTAAATAGTGCAGCACTGGGAAATGAGGAGACAAAAATGATGCTTGAAAATGGAGTTGTTGCCAATCAGTAGTGGAAAGCTAGTGAGCCTAGCTTTGACACAGCTGTAGTTGCCCCTTTCAGATTTAATGGCCCAGATGGGGCACAGCACAGGGAATGGTATTTAGTTTTTTAAAAATATATTTGTTTAACATGACAATCTGTCTTCTAACAAACCCAGCTTAATGAGTTGGTGCAGTTAGTCCGTTCTCATTACCTTGCACTTTGGAAAGGGGCAGCTGGGGCTGGGCAGCAAGGGACACGGAGCCATGGAGCAGAAAGCCAGGCTGGACTAGGAGAGCAGCTGCTGTTTTCTGTATATCACAGATCACTACATTTCACCTCGTTCCTCCCCGTACTGAGCCCGGTCATCTGTGTTTGACCGAGGCAATCCTATCAGAAAGGCATCCAGGCTTGCAGACACCAGAAGAAGAATCTGTTAGTCATTGGCTCCAAGCTGTGCATCCCAAGAGAGGGTAAGGTTGGAGACACAGCCACCAGTATATCAGAAGAAACAGGTCCACATTATACGCTAAGGTGATTAAAACGACATTGCTGAACAAGTTAGCTAATGCAGTAATAGTATTACTACTGGCCCAATAATGGCTTTTCAGAATACAGACATCAGCGACTTGTGCGTGTTCTTAGTTGGTGATTAAGGAGAGCTCTGCGGGAGTTTATAGCTATGATGAGTCTTTAATACACCAACAGGTACACTAACAAGCGCTAGAGAGAGGAACTGGGGAGGAAGGGAGCAAAGCTATCTGTGCAGCTGCTTACCCATTACCAACAACTGCTGTTCTCACAGGACGTTCCTCGTGGGATGAAGCTTACAAACCCTTATTTTGGATTGTGTTTTTCCCTTTTACATCTTTTCCTTAGAGGAGCCTTATATGTCCATATCCCCATTTTGTGCACTTTGCCCTCATGCTTCCCAAGGCGTGTTCGGAAGCTTGTTGGAAAACAGCAGGCCACAGACATGGAGTGATTTATTCTTCTGTACTTACAGACACTTTCCCTTTTCTTCCTTCCCAGTCCTTTTCAGTTCTCTTCCTAGATACCAGACTACAATGGAGAAACACTGAGCGCTTTCTGATGGTTGCTATGACTAGTGGGGAATCACTCTCTGCCATCACCTCTTAAATTTATCCCAGTTCCCATATGCAGTATCCCGGGTTTTACCATTAGTAGAGAAAAACTTAAATATATGTGTAGGACCACCCTAAAGCCCAAAGAAAAACAAGCCAATGGTTGTTACTTTGAGGACTTGAGGAAAGGGGAAAGGGTTCATTCCTCACATCAGCCAGCATGAGGCCTCATGAAGCTGAGAATCAACTAACATTTTTTTCATAAGAGTGCGCAACATCATAGACTGAAAAATCACATCTTTTAACTATTGTGGGAAATCAGTAGATCAAATTGAGCTACTTCATAATTTTGCTGCAGGCTGTATGCAGGGCTGTTCACTCCCAACAATAGGAAGTGTGTGTTGTAGCCAAGAGCTCTCATATATTCCCCTGCCAATGGCTTGTATTAAATTGAGGAATTCAAAACAAGAAGGAAAAAGTACGCGTCTCATCAGTAACATGCCTCATCAGCTCTCTCTTCCCAGAAGGCAGCCAGGCTGACTCCACTGAGACAGAAAGGCCCAACCCAGAGAAAAAGAATGCCCCAACTATTTCACAGCTACTCACACAGAAATGCTTCTGCATGATACCTGCCTCTCCTTGGAGTCTGGCTAGTTTGACCTGTAAAGTAGCAGAGGAAAGTTATTACAAAATTCAAGTCTGAACACGAATTTCCACTGAAAGAAGATGAAAGCAAAATGTGAAGTTACAGAGAGAGACACTTTGGTAAATCTCTCCAAAACACATGCCTCTGAGAAGCTCATAAATGGTAAATCCATTACCCTAAAACCTCAAAGGACCAAGAACAGTGAGCATCAGGGCAAAAATGTGACCTGTCACCTAGGTATAACACAATGTCTGACTGTATCAGAAAGTCATTTCCAAGCAACAAGGATGGGAGACTGCTCACATGCTGCATCCTACGACCAGGTGAGAAGGAAAATCAAAGAGGCCATGAGCAGCTGCTTTGTGGGTCACCAGAGAACCTCAGGGAGCTAAAAGCAGTGCTCTGAGGGAAACAGGGATGGTGCTTGTCAGAAGGTGACCTCCCGTCCTCTTCCAAGAAAACCGAAATGGGCCAATGGTGATCTCTGATCTTTGCACAGCCGTGACAAAATGCCGTTCTCCAAGAGCCACAAACTTCACTACTCTTATCAGAAAGAAAAAGTGAAGGTGTGTTTTGCTGATCAAAACCTCTTTGGATCATGAGATTGGGTGAGGTGACCCATATCTATCATGGCATCACCATGGGAGCAGGACCCGCCCTGGAGCAGGAGCTGACTTGGGTGCTTTGAAATACTGTGTCTTATCAGCGGAGCAGAATTTAAAGCCTGGAAACGCAATAATGTTTGTTAGTGATTAACAGTGTTAGCGCTGTTAGCAAAGGAGCCCATTTCCTCTTCCAAGCTCCTTGTGGACACAAATAAATGAAGTCTCCTTTTCGTGGTGTGGGTAAACGAGGCTCTATTCTTGTTTCACTGGAACACAAAGCAGCTTTTTTTTGGCATTCAGCTTAGAGCTGAACTCTGAAATCCATCTGGTTCCTTACCAGGAAGAGTGGCCGGCTCTTACCTCAAGTTACTAACTTGAGATAAAATCCTTGACATAAAATAACTTTAAAGGCCAGGACTTTCCACATTTGCTCTGAATTGATGTGAAGCACTACCAACTACCTTGATTCCACCCAGATCAAACCTGAAGCCCCACGTATTTTATCTGGGGGAGAACAGGTGACACAAAGCCAGACATGCTGTAGGAAGCCTGCAATAATGCAAAATTCAAACTCTCACCGGTCCTGGTCCAGCACCATAACCACCACGTGGTCCTCCAAAGCCCTCAGCACCTGCGTGTCCCCACATTGCTGCCTGAGTGTCTGTGGCGGGTGCAGAACAGGGGACAGCCTGGTGCGGTGGCACTACAAGCACTGCGAGAAGACTCGCAGTAGATGTGGTTCAAGATGTCCTACTCACCCCGTGCTGAGTGCCATTAGAGGTCTCGCTCCTCTCCAGAGACATTCCCCATCAACCCTGGAGAGCAAAACCATAAGCATCATTTTAGATTTTAAATCTCATTATTGGTTTAAAAAGAAAAAGAGAAAGGGAAGTAATTTTATTACTTTTATGGTATGTTTTCCATTATTTGCATAATTGTTTAATGCTAATAAGACAATTAGCAATTCTTACAGCTTAATAATTACCCAGCAATGACTGGCCTATTGTAGCTTAATGAATTTTTTAATTGTTGCTGGGGGTCTTGACGTTCTTTTGCCCAATATCTTCTTCAGTTAGAGATGCTGTTCACGCAAACAGGGCAAGGCCAAAGGCAAGATAACACCAGCTCCACAGGACAGGCAGATATATTATTATTAAGATCTCTTGAATTTAAGGAGGAAGAGAAAATGCAAGCTCTATTTTCTGCTGCTGGAGGGCCAAATTATCTAAATGTAAGGAGAGGCAATGTAGAGGCTTAAAAATCAGTCCACCTTAGGCAAGCGCTACCTCTGTAGAAGCCAGGCTACTTAGCTGGCGTGGGGCTGGCTTTGACATACCCAAAGCTAACAAAAGTCTTAACATTTTTAGCTTTTAGTGAATAACTCCCTGACTTAAGCGTGAATCATACTGTCCTGAACTGCAGTATGGCCAGAGGGAAGTTAATTGAGGTCAGGCAGGGCCGGAATTGTATTTGTCACCAACTGAGGTCACAGATGAAATTGGCTGAAGAGGATGGCAGGGCCCTGGGGAGCAGTCTCTGGATAGGCTCCACGGCCCACAATTTACACATACACGATAAGTAACGGAGATGGAGTTTTCCTCTCCCTTTTTTGCGTGAGGCTTCTTGCATGCTGCTGCTTGCAAAGCAAAGCTTCTTTCTCTTCCCTTCCTCTTTCCTAATGGCTGGCAAAACATTGATGCCTCTACCCACGAAAGCCAGTTTGTTAGCAGTTACCTGGAGAGCCCCTACCTCTCTCTGCCTTAATGCTGCCGACAGCAGGTTGGGCAGATTTGCCTCTGAGGTCAGTGCTGGGTCTCTTCCAGTTCCCCAATGTCACGCATATCCCAGAGGCAGCTGCCACTGAGTCAGGAGCAGGCAGACACCTCCTCGGTTAGTCATGCCCTGCTCACGGCCATACCAGCACATGCCAGCACCGCTGCCGCACCAGCTTCCATGCAGCTCAGCCACTGAGAAATTCCTGCCAGCCACCGAGTGCCCCATGGCTGGGAGCTTGGACCTGACCACTCTTGCTTCTGCATGCATGGGATGTGCTGCCCAACACTGGGTGTACGTGTGGCGAGGTGTCACGTTGAGTGAACGCGGGGACTTGAGAGGAGAGGCACCACCTCCGTCCCCTTGCCAGAGATGGCTCTACCCCACATCTACTGTTGCATTTGCAATGGCATTTGTTATCGGAGCAGAAAATGCAGACCTAGAAGGGCACTGCTATGGTTTTGAGTTTCCCCAGGCTGAAGCAGCCCCCCCACATTACTCCGGCAGTTCCTTGCTGTTACTGCAGCGGATATGAACACCCTCCTTCAAAGAAGCATCCCAAAGGCAAAGCAAAAGCCTCTCAGGAACAGGAGAGCCAAGAACAAGTTCTATGGCAGGTCCAGCGCTACAGAAGAGGGAAGAAGCTGGCCCTGAGTAACCACCCTGGGCAGCCCCAGCATGCTTGGAGCCAGTGCTGGAGGGGTTGATCATTAAACCACCCAGGGAAGCACTAGCTCCACTAGGCCCTGCAGCCACTCAGCTCCTCCTGGGCTCCCCTTGCTCCTCAGCCCTCTACCACCTCTACCCAGTGCAGGCAGCGCAGGCACCAGAGTGAGGTGAGCTGGTGCACAGGGGTGGTACCAGTCTGGCACAGCCACAGGATTCAGAACAACCCTGCAGCCAGCGTCCCCTTCCCATCTTGCCTCCTCTAGAGCTGGATGGGATGCCCAGGAAGTCCTAGGAGACCAAAAGCCTATGGTCAAGCCAAGTGTTGAGCACATTCCCCAGCCCCAGCTGGACACCACCAGACACCAGCTCTGGCAGCCCACAACTCTCCTAGGAAGCTCCTGACGGCAGCAGCCTGTGGCAGGGGAGCATCCAAGCAGTGAGTTTGCACCACTTTAGGAGGTGCCCTCTGGCACGCAGACAGTCACAGGGGCCCCCATGGGCTCAGCCAGGAACAACCCTGCAAGCCTCCTCCCTGCTCCTCTTCCAAGCAAGACAACAGCTCTCCCCAAAGACAGAGGACATGGCCCCAGCCCCCAGGAGGAGCCCAGCAGACCTGTGAAGGATAACGCTGTCAGCTCAGCGGGGATGGGAGGAGAGAAGGTGCTCAGCCAGGCGGAGATGAAAGTTACAGAGTGCTGATTAAAAGGCGGGTGAGTGTCAGGGCATCAGTAATGCCGTCACTAACCGTTTCAGAGCTGTCACGGCTGCCTTTGCAGACAGGAGGGATGGGCTCCCAGGGCACCCCTGCCCTAAGCTGTCTCTGCACATCCAGAGACCCCTTGGCAGCCCCCTTCTCAGCCCCTTCTCATGCTCCAAGCCAGGACAGCCTGCTCAGCTCCATGGCGTTCAAGCAGAGGATGGTGGCAGAACAAATGGATAGCAGGGACCTTCAATTTAGCAGAAAGCAGATAGAGAAACAAATCATATATAATGCTTTTCGTATTTGGAGATCTGTGGAAATGCCCTGTTCTACAGAGCAACTTCCACCCACTCTCTACCTTCGAATTTGTTTCCTGTCTCCCAAAAGATGGTTTCTGTTGATGATGGAGATGCTGTTTCTACCTTCTCCAATGCACTTCTTTTCCCACTGCTCTGCAAAGCCTGGCCATCCTGCAGTGAAGTGTGGTTAAATAGTTCTGCCAACATGCAAGCATCCCCTGCTCCTCCAAACCAGGCCTCTGCCTCCTGGAGCTGGTCGGCTCAGACGAGATAACCCAGCCAAACATCATAGAGCGACACCATCCTCATAATTCCCTTTTACCCATGTTTCTTGTTGCAGCCCTGGAGTGGGACTTTGGAAAGCCCTGTCCACAGGGAAGCTCTTCACCAAAGGACCACTACGTTGTTTGACTCTGTCTTTGCTGTGATAACAGTCTTGAGACATTTTTCTTTCTCCTTGGTTCGGAGTCCTGTAAAAAGCCCTTTTCCAGCCAATCCCATAAATTCCCAGCGGCTCTAGGCCCACAGCAGCACCAAGAGAAATATCAACCTGCTCTGACAAACTGAGCTGTTTTAATGATGTCTGATAAGGGACTAAGACAAGAGGAGCCAGTAATCTCACTGGGAACCCTTCAGACAGGCGTTAATCCTGCTGTCACTGAGCCCCTCAGGAAAACCATTTCACTGACTTGATCTTCTTCAGCTGTTCCTCCACATAATTTATATCTAGCTAATTGCCACAGTAGTGGCTTCGGATGCGAAGCAGATGCTGCTGAGGAAAAAAGCATGTTGCATCCTTAAGCAATAGCTCTAATCTCTTTATTTAAAGGCAAGGCAAGGCTACTTTGCAGTTGTTGGGAGGTTCTCTATCCCTTTTCTCCTCCAACTCTCTGCGAAGCCAGCTAGACATTCATTCATATTTTGACACGTTAGCAAAAATGTTCAGTTGTAGCATTTCTTGTTTGCAAGAACGGACAATATTTCTCCTGGCCATCCATGAGCTCACAACTGTGCCTGCCACCAGTAAGGAGATGGAGGCTTATTTACAACTGTCCATAAAATTCCTCCAGAATCTTTGTCTTTAGGGTACTAGAAAGATTCTCTACTAACAAGTGGAGTGTGAGACAAAGGGACAAATGATGTGAAAGCAGAACAGTGAATGGAATAGAATGAGACTGTAGAATAAGCATATACAGCAGTAATTTCTCTGTAGCAGAGGGAAGGAAGACACCTCCTTTTCTGTCCTCATATGACAGCTGGCAAGTAAACCACACCTATCAGCAGATAAGGACCAGAAAGCAGTGTCCAGGAGAAGAATCACAGGGAGAAACTGGCAGATCACAAAGAAGAAATCCAGCTGCTTGTTCGAAGACCCCACTGTGACAATGGCCAGCTGCTGGGATGTCTGCAGATGTACCAAGAAGCTTGTTTTAATCACTTTTAAAGAGAAGATTTCTAAGAAACCTCTTAAAAGTTTTCTAGTCAGCAGTTGGTACTACCAAGACCCAATCATCAAATTCATCTCCCATATGCCACTGACCCTTTTAAACCTCCTCCAGCATAAACCGTAAAAGGCCAAGATGGCTCTGCATGCATTTGGCTACAGACAGGTTTTCCACAGAAGCTTTGTCTAGAATAACAAGAGGATGAAGAACAGGGAGGGAGGAATGTCAAACTGCACGCAAGGCAGCATGGAGCAGAGAAAGGCACAATGGAAACAAAGATAATTTTAATTGGAGAAAAAAACAAAAAACAAAAACAAAACAAACAAAAGAAAAAGCAAAGAAAATCCCCCACCCTCCCTCCAAAAAACAAAACAGTCTCTTCCCCTGCACATACCCACATTTCCTCCAACACAGAGCGCAGAGACTTCAAGTGCAAGGGCCAAAGCTCCCTTTTGCTCTCCTAGCTGCTCTGCCCTCTTGGAGAAAGAAATAAAAAAGTGACAGACTCTGCCCTAAGACCCCATGACGGAACTGGTCCCTGTTTGGCACAATATTCAGGAGATTTTTCTCCCACAGTAATGGCATCTTAGACAGATCTGTCCTTGCCCCTTTCTGTTCGTCAGTCAGCACACTCTCCTCTTCCAGCAGTCTGGCCTGCTACATCATCTCTTTGATCCTCCAGCACGTGGGATGAAATACAGTGCCTTCTTACAGGGCCTCAACGCAGCTGATGAGTCCAGTTAAATTAATTCCTCTGAATGTGGAGCTCCCAGAACCATGTGTTCATATCGTTGCCTCCATGTGCAGAACCTTCAAGGCCTCTGAAATTTGAGAGCTGGTGTCGATCTGGCCATACATCCCCACCAGGAAAGCCCTGTGCAGTAACACTGCAGCATGCTCTGTGAAAGGGAAAGACAGCATGAGGACTGGCCTGAGAGCTCCAACATACAAGGCAAGAGCAATCCACCAGTGAACACCTGGATGAACATTTGTAGCCGTGCAAGAAATTCTATCCTTCTGTAAGAACAGGGCATAATCCACCATCTAATAGCCCTGCGGGTATGTGATTATGTGAGGGATCACAACTCGGAGAGGAAAATCCTAAGGGAGCAAATCTATTTCAAGGAAGCCTCCCTTGTCTCTATGGCAAACCTGCCCTGTGATGCTCAGACCAAAGCTGCTGTTGATACAGATCACCTGCCTGTTTGATGGACTGGTCTAGGCAACGCTCACTCTTGACATCTTCCCTGGGAGGCTGTTTTCAGAACAGGAGCCCAACTTTGACCCTTGCAAGGCCACCAAGCGAGCACCAGAGATACCAACTTACCTTGGCAAAGGAGGGTGTATTCAGGCAGGTTCCTCAGTGCTGTCTGCACCACCTCAAAGTCTCGGCTGCCAAGGCAGTACATGAAGGTAGGAAGGAAGTCTGCAGCAATGCTGGGAATAAAACATTGTAATGTCAGTACAGTCCAGATCACCATCAACAGGCATGCGAAATGGGCAGTCAGTGCCCATCGGTGACTCACAGTAGCCAAAGTCCCCATGGTCCTTACCTGGGGTTGTTCTGAATGGAGCGCAAAGCTAGGCTAAAGGCCAGATTTCGGCAGGACTCCTCTGATGAGCTCATCAGCTTCTGTAGGTTCGTCTGAGAGAAGATGCACAAATAAGGATCACAAGGCCATCTAGGGATCAAAACTGCACAGACTTGTGTTACTACCCCTCCAGCATCCACCCAGCCCTACACACATCCAGCAGGTACTGGCTGAGATGGGAAATTTGCTCTCTGTAATAAGGATTATCCTGTTTCGAATGCTTTAAAACACCCTCCTGTAATCTTACAGCATGTGGGACAGCTGAATTTTCCCTACATTCCAGAAACAGAGCTGTTCTGCTCTCTCCTTGCCCCATTACTGGGAAGGGGACAGAAGATTACTTCTTCCTCTGATAAAAAGAAAAGTTAAAGTGGATGATGATGGACCCAGCATGCAACGGAGAGAAGACAGTAGGGAAGTAAATATTGCCTGATGTCAGAAAGCCTAACAGAAACTGCAGCATCTTAGGAGAAATTTAACAACCCCCCAAAATGTAGAGGAAGGATAGCACTTAAGCTAGCTGTGCAACACAGACTGGTGAAAAGAATCTTCTACTTCCAGTGACAGTTTGAGACACCATACTCACAGCAAAAAAGGAAAGAATTTCTGGCCTCCGTCTGGACATCTCATCAATGTCTGTCAGCACCTCCAAGATGTCTGGTGGAAGACACAGAATGAAAGGGGTGACTGAAATTTACTGATCCAAAGGACCTATAAATCCAAATCTCCCAATCAGTCAAGTTTTCCTACCTGTACACAGAGCTAGAATAAAAAAAAAAAAGCAGTTCTTCAAAAAGGATGAGAACAGGTAGGCCACTTGCTAGATCAGCAAATCCCAAACTGCCCAAGCTGGGGCCACCAAGCACTATCATGACATGGGCAGGGTAAGGAGTGGAGTGGGGCGTGAGGTTTCAACTCCAGAGTACCTTCTGTAACTGAATCGTTACAGAAAGCCTTTTAAAAACAGTGCCCAGGCAGGATTTCTTCCCCCCCTTTCTAGAGTGGAAGGAAAACTGTCACCCCAATACCACAACTTAAGTCTGATATGAACACTGGACACCTGTGATTTCAGAAGACCTTTGGAGAAGCATGTTGTTCCCACATGCCAGATTAACATGATTTTCTTTCATGACGGTCATTTGGGGATTTCTAACAAAATCCTACTTCTAATCAGTTTAGTATTTTTATAGCATAAAAAAATGGCACTCCTATCAGCACTCCAGAGCTGGGACATTGGATCAGTGCTGGCTGAACATGAACTGTAGCACACCCTGAGTTACTCCTACCATCTCCCAGAGCACCTTCAAGATCCCCAAGAAGCTCCAAAGCAGAGGCACTTGCAGTACTACCATGCTAAGTGACAACAGCATCATAGGAAACCTGTCATAGAATCACGGAAGATTATGGACAAGCTCATCCAAAACAAAACCACGGCCTAACTGCTGGATACTTCCGAACAAGACAAACAGGAAACTGGCCTGTAGCTGACAGGTAAGTAATAGGGTTGGCACCTGTCTGCATTTGCCCTATGTTCTTGTGTAGCTCTGCAGGTCCTCACTTACCCTCAACCGTTTGGCCTCGAGATAGCCTCTTCATATATGGGGCCATTTCAGCTGGTGTGAGAGGAGTGAAGAGGGACACGCTGACAAGGGGGAGAGAGCCAGTTGCTGCTTCATCTGGGGCAGAGAGAGAACAGGTCACTTCTATGTAGTTTTAACAGGGAGACAGGTCCAGTGTTCCCTACCAGTCATCAGCTGACCAGCAATACTTTCATGTACTTTCTGGCTATCAGTCTCTAGCCTCACTGCATCTTCTGGTAGCCCCTGCTGACGCAAGGAAAGCAAACATTCCTGACCTGTTTTAATACTGAATAGTTTTCCCATTCGAGTTGTAAACAGAAGAGTGGGGAAGTGAATGTACCCTTAGGGTCTCCTGACAGGTTAATCCTGAAGAGAGGCTGAGGAAGGTAAAATCCACAATAAAAGAAATCTGCCCTAAGAGCTTATGTGCACCAGTAGTGATACCACTGACAGGAAAACAAATTCACCTATCCCAGATACTGGTTTTAAATTGCTGAGCATACAAGTGCCATTCTCCATTCTAAATACCTTTTCACTGGGCTGTTGTTGGGAGTAGGATGAATACTGCATATAGCCTACAAAAGTGTCTGCACTCCAAAACATACTGCAGGTTCACTAGCTGGAGTAACTCCCCACACTCCTACTCACCATCCTTCTCTTCTTCAGAGCCCCTGTCCAAGATGCCACTCTTAGTAGGCAGACTCAGCCCAGCCAGGAGGGACTTCAACATTGCTAGGTCACTGTTGTCTGACGACAGGTCACTAGTGGAACAGATGGCATGTTTAACTTTAAATAGCAATAAGGGTGTGAAGACAATTAACAGCACGTATATGTACACTGAAATAGGGTAGAAACAAATGGTTTCTTAGAAGCAGAAACAAGATTTTTCCTTTCAGCATAATGAACTCAAATGCACTTGTACTCATATCTGCAGGTGGGATCCTGCAGCCACTGCTCAGGGAAAAGACCCTCCTACTGGCTCTCTGGAAATGACTGCAGGGCACTACAATGCCTTGTAGGGGCATTAAGCCATTATGTGAGTTGGAATTGTCACCTGACTTCCCTGGGCTCAGTTTTCACCTATAAAAAGAGAGATGCTGTTCATCTCAATAGACATTTAAGCGACCTAAGGATGAAAAAGTGCCACATTAACAGCTATGGTCACATCCTCTTGCTGTCTCCTGCCCAATTATCTCATGGCAGCCTGCCTGAGCAAGCTCTCCATGGGCTAACCATAGGCTAACTGGAATAAGGAAGCTTACTGGAGTGGATCGGAGTGCTTCTGCAAGAAGGTGACAGCTGCTTGTGCATTGCACGTGATGTACTTCTGGATAAACTGGACAAACTTGCTGATGAAGGCAGCCAGGTGCCGCGAGGATTTCCTGTAGTTCTGAGAAAGGAGGGAAGATGAGAGTTAAAAACCAGCAGTGATGCACTGCCCCATCCCGCACCTCTGGGGACCAGGGATTAGATTCTTGATCTCCAGCCTCCCCTTTAAGCTCTCCACAGTACTCGATACACATTTTGGCTCTTAGCTATGTGAAGGTTCTCCCTTCACACGGGAAAGCGCTGGGCTGGCCCTATGTTACATTAGCTTCTCCCTCTAGTGGCTGGTAGCCCACACATGGATGTGGAACAGGCACTTTTCCTACCAACAGCAGACGGATGAAGGACAGCAGACAGTCCCATAGTGCCGCCTGGTGCTCGTTCTGGAAGACCTGTGGCTGAAGCAGCTCCAGGATCCCCAGGATGTGGATGAAGAAGGTCAAGTGGTTCTGCTGCCTGAACTCCTGGAAGTTGAGGTGAACACGGCCGTGCAGCAGAGCTGCAATCATTGGCAAGTGCCTGAAACACCAAACAGAACAACACCCAGCTCTAGCCTCCTCCTAGTTACGTGTTGTTACACCTCAGTTCTTGTTAGCATCACATCCTCTCCCAGGGTTCTGGGTTTAACCCCTGTAATCATGGAATAAGCAAGCACCATTCCCACACATGTTCTGTTCTCCTGTCTGCAATGAAAAGAGGACTGTTTCCTGACAGACAAAGAACCAAAAGAGGTGCTGCCTCCTTACAAGAGATATAACTTTGCTGCATTTTCTCTTAACTTTCATACATGAATACAGATTCTATTACAATCATCACGATTACTCCAAGCTTGCTCTCCTTCTAGGGCAATGGGGGATGCTTTTCAGTGAATTCAGGCACACAGAGGATGAAAGGGGAGAGTGGTACCTAAGAAGTAGGATAGGATGAGCCACAGCTAGCTTCCTGCAGGCCATGTTGGCATCCCACACGCGGCTTTCTGATGACTTGGAGTCACTGGTGTCTGCAAGGAGGTTAATGAATCTGTGAACCAGGGCATCGAGCTAGAAAGAAAAGTAGTGAGTAAACAGTTAAGTTTAAAGCGAAAGCAAGCCCCTGGCTCTTCAGCAGTGTTTCCCAAATACTTTCCAAATACAGATGAGGTTAACAGAAATTATTTTCAGCTAGAACCTGTGAGCAGATGCAGCGTTCCAGCTGGCACAGGATCTGAAGTCCACAGTCCCTACAGACATCAAAGCAGGATCAGCCGCCTGCACACTTGTGCTTTACAGAAGCCTTTGGCACACAGAAATTTATATAAGTGGAGCTTAAAGTATTTTATAGTTGGACACTGCAAAATAAACCACACCCGAACTCTCTGCTCCTGAGAGCACAGGCAGGGAAGGGGCAAATGAAGAGCAAGGTAAAGAAACCAAAATGACTCAGACAGCATTCGCCAGTCCTCTCCTTTCAGTCCGGGCATCAAGGTAGTATTCAATGTGGGCACACAACTGGAAAGGGGCTTTCCTGTGTCTCTAAATTCACCTTGCAAGTGCTGCTGTCCCTGGCTCCTTCACTGGTCAGAAGCATCTCAGGCATAGACACGAGTTGCTCAGGTAGTTGCAGGTATATCTGAAGCAGAAGGTCCTGGCAGCATTTCCCCACAGAGCTGAAGGAAAAAGGGAGAGGTCAGCTTCTGGTTACTGATTTAGTTCAACCAGCAAACATCCTAGACCCGTCGGATTAGTAACAACCTTCTTGCACATGGCAAACAGCTTGTGTAAGAGTGCAGCCACCACTAATCTGAATCGGTGTTTTTTCAGTCTGTGCTTCTTTTGAACTACTTTCAAATAATGCACAGTCCACAGGGATCCATGCACATTCTACAGGGATCTACCATTAGGCTATTCCCAATGCTGGAGTTAGAAAATTGTGGTTACTAAGTTACCCCTGGGCATAGGACAAGAAAGCTCTGCTTCCATCTCCATCCAGTGAGCAGAATTCGTGCACATAGTACCAACATCTCAGTTGGAAAAGTAGTCAGAAGCACAACTACCCAGACCAGCCAGCCTGCTCACACTTGGCACACCTGCCCTCCATAGGTCTCTGGCAGTCTGTATAGGGATGCTTTAAAATGCAAGGGCGACTGAGAATACGAAGTATCTTCTCTAACAACATCATAAATGAAGTCAGGATGGGGTCAGTGAAGCAAACTGACCCCAAGACACCATTTTCTGTTCTCCCCACAGTGCTAACACAGCTGTTAGAAAACAACCTAGTCTCCAACTTCGAGAGCAGTCATAATGATCAGACACAGAATGCACTATGAGCAATGATTCAAGGGATGAGTAGACAAGAAATCCCACATTAGGAACGGGTAATTAAAAACCACTAGACTTAGAGAAAAAAGTTACGTCAAGCATTTTATCCTAAATTCCTGAAAGCAACAGTACCCTGCAATTTCACTTTTAAGGTAACCTTCCTGGTCCCAGTAACCTATAAAATGGCATCTTATTCCCCCAAAATCTCTGGGAGGATAGTGTGTGGTAAGCCCTTGTCCTGTGGGCTCTGGAACACTATTATTAATGAAGACAAGCTAGCAAGTTTCATTATTATCTGGCTGTCTGTGCCCAAATAACTACAGTTAGAGTAGACAGTGCTCTCCATTTGCAACCCCACCTGCTTCCCCACTGCTGGATGCAGCTGGTCAAATATTCCGTTACTTTTTTGATGCTCTCAAGGTCCCCATGAGAACAACTGAGCAACAGAGGCAGTCGAGACTGGATGAGTGCGCAGGAGGCCTCTTCTGTGTTCTGGTATCTGGTTTCTGCTTCAGCCAGGATCAACTCCACCATGCTGATCAACTCTGATGCCTTTAGGTGGAGCACAAATTCCTCACGGCGCTTCTGTAATGCAGAAAGAGAACACTCAAAATGAATCCAAACTGAATCCCTAGATCCTTAGTCCCTTCTAGTCATGCCTTCCCCACACAGAAAAAAGCATCTCTTAAGAGCAGACTTCAGAACTGGCCTGTATCTAGAGGTCTGACAGCACGTATCCCAGCCCCCAAAGAAACCTCTTTATGCCTCTTCTACTTCTGAACACATTTACTTCCAACCCAGCATGTGTGATGGGACAGAAACCATAATTCAGTCACCAAACCAAAGAAACTCCTTTGTGGAAAAGAGATGCAATCCCCTATGCTTGGTGAGGTGGGAATTATCCCACACTGGGTTTTGGCTTGCTCACCGCTGCAGCCTTTTGACTAGATCTTTAATGGATGTTGTGGCAACTCTGCAGGAGCTGCAGAGGAAGTGTCAAGTGGGCAAACTTATGTGTGTTCATATGAGCTTTTTGGACCCCAAACTGCCACTGTAATATGTAGCATAGCAGAGCAGCTAAGTAACCAGCTGAGGTACAGGCAGCAAACTTGGCATGCGGCACCTCAATCACTCCAGCCACCTTTTGGCGATGGAAAGCCAGGCAATGTGAAAGCATCACCTCTCACTCTATCCAGAGAGGAATCTTGGAAGAACTGAACCACTACCTGAGGAGTTCTTTGGTCCCTTCCCTGCCAGATCCGAGGGATATGAATACAGGCCCACAGGAAATCCAAAGATGCAGTTGGGTCAAACCTGCCAGAAGACAAAAGAAGACAGATTTGCAATTAGAGTCAAAGCAGCCCTCAGGCAGCACACAAACACATGGTACCATCTCTAAACATCACAAGTAGTGTGAAGAAAAACATCTGCAAATGTAAAAATAGGATCCATTAAGTCCCAAGAAGGGGTTTGGTTCTGTTCCCAGATTATGACTAAATATTTCTTGCAGTAAGCACAACACAGGGTATACAGCTGAACAAATGGCATTCATCAGGAGTATGGTGGCTACAGAGTCTTGCACCACAAGGCCAGAAGTCTGTCATAAACAAACAATTGGTACAGGCAGACCAGTGATCTTACTGTCCCAGAGTGCAGAACATCCTGCCTGTTATCCTGGATTGCAGAAATTAATGAAATTGTTAGTGAGCAGGAGATCAATAATAAAATAGTGAGAAACAAATACTGCCACCTTTAGAAATATTGCTAGTTTAATCATGCCCTGACTTGCTACTATTAGCTGTTAGTATTTCCCAGTACATAAGTCTAACAAATTTAAATGAGATACTACTACTTCAGTAGAGCTTCAGTATTTGAGAGCAACATACAGGAGCTGAGTGCTAGGGCTGCTCCAGAGATCAGAACTGGGAGCCTGATGCCAGGAAGGGGGGGGGAAGAGAAAGACAGGTAACAGAGTTTAGTGCAAGCAAAAGATCCAGCAGAGCCTGCCCAGGTACAGAGACTCCCATTGGTTTGCTATCCAAGCTATCTTTCAAACCCCATGTTCATAAAGATTATCAAGGGCAATGCTAGATAGATTACCCAGCCATTAGCACTTCCCATTTAAAGCACAGCCAAATCTTTATGTGCTCCTTCCATCAAACAGCAGGTAATATTTATATCAAGGTACACAAATCAGCATGACTGAAATCAGCATCCTTCTCACAAAGCCCGTTTTTGGCTAGGTGACATCTCTTGGCAGACACACCATGGAACGCAGCAGCTCTTGTTCTCAGCTTCTGTTTGCTTTCTCTCAGACACAGCAAATCGCCCAACTTAAAACTCCATGGTAGGCCTGAAAAGCAAGACTCACCTCTGCTCCCGGTTTCTGCAAAGCAGAAGCCTGATGCACTGGTGCAGAGTGGTCCAGCTGGACTGGTGAGTGAGAAGAGCCAAGAGATATGGACGAAAGGAGGGCACCTGGGACCCTGCCTGAAAGGACCAAACAAGGAAGATATGTATAAAGAGATCATTACTGTGAGGTGGACGTAGGAGATACCTTGCATTTTACAGAAGGATGATGATCCAAGCAAGCAGATAGCACAGAAGACAACACATGGATTCACAATTTGAACTGCAGTACTGTCTAAAAGAACATAATACAAGCCGTGAAATTCAGTTTTAGTCTTAGCTTTGGCATAGCATTTCTGGGCAGGCTATTCATCTGTCTGCAAAAACACCAATGAAAACACAGCTAGCTGGTCCATTATGGGAGTATGTTGTGTATGTAGTGTTCCTGAAAAGGACAGGGCTGAAGAAATATAAAGATCAGATGAAACATACAGCTTGTATTGAGACAGATGCACCAGAATCCCCCTGTTAGTCAGCCTGTATGGCTCTGGAACTGGTATAGCAACATGTGGCAAAACATAAAACTCCCCCTTGCCCTGTTTCCAGGTGCAGGTCAGCACCCCAGAAAGGTGGTTTCAGCACAGTAGTCCCTCTACCCAACAACTCTTACTTTGTTCCAGGAGAACAGTAGCTTCTGCTGGAGATCAGGGCAGCTGCTTATCACCTCTGGGTCCAGCATCTCCAGCCAGTCATTGAGAAGTCCAGAGGAGGGCCCCAGCCAAGCAGCTTCGGTACTGAGGAGAAAAAGCCATTATCAGCAGTGAAACCAGATCTACCAATGAGTTCCCAACATTGCCTAGGCTCACCTGCAACTATCCAGCTCCTTCTTCACTGGTGTCTCTTCTTTGTCCTGGAGCAACAAGGAGCTCACCACAGCAATTGGTTTCATGGCAGGAAATCTGGCAGTGGTTTCAACAGTAGCCGAGAAGAGGACCGTCAGGAGTTCCTCCAAGTACGGAGAGTGAGTTTCAATCAGACCTTGAAGGACTAGCAGAGGCAAAAAGATGTCACTAACTACAAGATATGGTGAAAGCTATGGAACCTTATAAGGGTTGCCACAAAGGTTATCAGTCCAGAATTTCCCAGAGCATGGCTCAGTAAGGAAGAGGGAAGCCATCCGTATCTTGGACAGCAGGCTTCTATGTCTCATGAGGTTCATGGAAACCAACAGTTTGCTGAAAGACTTAATCCCAGACACAGGTCACAGTTTATAAACCAGCATACTAGCGCAGGGGAAGGAGGTGATAGAAGATAGGACCAAGTTTAGATCACTTCGCATTTTCTGATCCAGGAAGAAAGCAGCTTCCCACTGCCTACACCAACGGCACTCCCTTGATGGGTTGGAATTTCAACCTGCTGCTGCAACAGGGAAGGACAGCAGGACAGCCATACCTTTGCTGATGAGCTCCGGCTCCACATTACACTTCTCTCCCGATTTCAGCGTTGCAATGATGGCACGTACTGTGGAGCTGATCAAGTCAGGGTCACGACGGAAAGTCAGAGCTTCTGTGAGGTGCAAGAAGCCACCTCGAACTGCAAAGAAATTACAGCATTGGCATCACAGGGACAAGCCACATCAGGCTTCTCTTCTCCAGATGCACCGTGTGGTTGCAGGGCACAACTACTCACATACACACCTACTACAGTGTCATTTTACTCCTACTGTAGCCCTTGACAGCTCTTCTTCATGTTACAGGGACACATGGCTTAAGAGAACACTCTATAACCACAAACCCATTTCCATGCCTAAGCTCTTGGTCTCCTCCCAACAGATGGCAGATGACAATAACTCTACAAGTCACGATGTGACCTTGTTACACAAGGATTCTTACATGCTCATCTTCCAGGACTACAGCTAGCACGGAATTCCTGGCCTGATCAATTGGAATTTTTCCCCAAGAGATCTGCTCTGCTCGGTGAGATGCTAACAGGCGTCTACTCCAAACCCCTGGAGCCAAATTACTTATTTGCATTCTCACGGAGTTATATAGCACAGTACAAAACATTTCTCCATCTCTTCACTACTAAGCATATCTCTATAAAAGACAGTCCACCCCACTTTCTGCTCTGGGTGCAGTTTTGTTTCTGTCCCTTTCTTGTCCCACTTGGTCCACTCCAAATCCCACAGTCTGCACAATGCCAGTACCGTCACTGATCCTGTGCCTTGAGGAGTACTGCACAGCAAAAGCCTTTAGCTGAGCACGGAGAGGACCATCTTCCACTGCAGGGTTATCCAACCACTGCAGCATCTGCATGAGTACTTTGAAGAAGAGCGAGGAGAAGGCAGTGTCTTGTGGCATGCAGCGCTGGGGAGAGCAGCAAAAGAGACCTGCTTATACACTCTTCAATAATACAGCAAAGATACCAGGAAAGGCAGACAGTGGCACGTACTGCCAAGAATATACAGAGCACAACTACTCTGTTGGACAATAGCTCACAGAAATCAAGGCAGCAACCTCTAATGTACAAATGCAAGGCAGAAAACTCAGTCACACACAGAATACCTCTCCAAGCGTAACTCAGGGTAACTTTGTGCCTTCTTCCATCATGACAAAAATGAGATATTTCATTGGATAACTCTCAGCCTGCTCTGAAGATCTCTTTAAGGTATTACAGACTTCTGTTCTCAAATTATCTGCAAACGCCTTGGCTTGCAAGACATGTCCATGCTGAAAAACAGCAGACTGGAGATTCCAAAACCAACAGAGACCCACAGCTGTAAACCCACAGTGCCACACAGTTACCAGATTGGTTAAGGTACACCTAACGCTGCACGTAAGCCCCAGCTCTCAGCAGTACTAGGCTAATGTGGCCAGCCTGCACCCAGGTATCTATGTTCAGACAACTTAAGTCCCTCTGTACTATGCTCTCCAGGTTGTATTTCCAGCATTACACAGGTAGGAAGTCTGCACGCAGCAGAGCAGATGCACTGCACATTTTCCTCTTTCCTCCCCACCCCTCTTTGTTCAATGCTACAGAGATTCTTGTCCTAGCTGCTCACCTGATACTGGTACAGCTGGCGCATTAGTGGGCAGGAGATGAAGTGGTTACGATGCATTGCCATCACCAACGCACCACTGTGCGGCGAGTTCGTCAGTGCAGCTACTGCCTGGAGAAGTCGTGCTGTGATCCCCGTCACTTGTGTGTTTCCCTGGCGGATACGAGCTAGTTCCTGCCCCAGGGCCTGCTGTAACGCCAGGGCA
This sequence comes from Anseranas semipalmata, assembly GCA_013399115.1. NCBI lineage: Eukaryota > Metazoa > Chordata > Aves > Anseriformes > Anseranatidae > Anseranas > Anseranas semipalmata. Next base: position 1,812,689 of record VXAA01001568.1, on the reverse strand, counting down.
AGCGGGCGCAGGTTTGAATTTTGCCACCGTGGGTCTGGATTTAGCGGGAAAAGCTGGTAGGATACAGAACAGAATACATTTATGAGAAAACAAATGAAAGAACCTGCTATACCATAAACATCCCTGAGGCAGAAGATTGATTTACCTTGTACAATCATACTGACTGTGGACTAACTAGAATCTTGAAACAGCTTTTTCTATTTTTTAGTGCCTGGTACAGGAACAGGCACAGCATCTATGCAACACCGGTAAGACTGTCAACACTGACACTGTGGGGGATCACCACACTACCCAAATACAGGCAACCAACTTGGCCAATTAACTCCCTGTAGGTTTGCTCTGAAGTCAATGGAGAGAAGGAGGCTCTGCTAGCAGACATGCTAGAGTACAAAAGCTGTTTACATACAGCTTTGCTGCCAAGGCCCTGTGAGCATTTCACAAATCCTCCATGCACTGCTGAGAGGAAAGGCACTATACACAGAACAAACAAGGTGCAGAGACAGCAACAGGCTAGTAAGCACTGACAGTATTAGGCATGATCAAAAGCCACATCATGTTCAAACTAAAAGAAAAAATTCCATCCAGTATAAACTCCATCAGGCTGTAATGGTGCAGCCTTGTTTTATGCAGGGTTTTCTTACTCATTGCCTGCAAACGCTGCAGGAGGAACGGGGCAAAAGGTGCAAATACAAGGGGTATGGATTTTGCAAAGGTGCTGCAGGAAAGCAGTTGATGGATAGTCAGCTTGAGGTTATACCAGTACCTGCAGAAAGATGCCCGCTAGGTCATCTTCTGGGCCCAGAACCCGAACCTGGCTTAAGGCCCGGATCCGGCTCTGGCCTTGACTGTTCTCAGGGCTAGATTTTGACCTCGCAGTCTCAGCGCTGTCTGCAATAACAATAAAAGAAAAGAAAGAAAAATGCTGTTATGCTAACACTAGCATCTGGAGCCCCAGCACTGGATCACCTTCAGCTTTACACTCTAACTACTGAGAAATTCAGTAGCTTTTCTCTCAAGGCCAAGCAAGACCTGCTTTTCCATACCTCCCAGAACAAATCATTATAGTAAACTCAAAGAATACTGGAATTTCTCCCCTTAATAGGATTGCAAAACTCTAGCAAGGACTAGTGTCTAACTGTAGCTTGCTAATATATTTCAACACAACCACTTTTGAAGACAGTTTTTCCTGGTCCACTCAACAGCAACAGAAGAGAGATGTTTGGAAGAAGACTTCGATATTCAGAAGTTTAGGATATCCTGGGCAGTACCTCGGCGTGCTGGTAAGGAGGCTGTGAGCAGGGAGTGGAAAGTCTGGCCTCCTGTCGCTCCTCTTTCATGCTGAACCTCCACAAGGTGAGCCATGTAGTCTGAAAAAGGACAAGATATGAACACATTGTCTCACCCTCTTTAGTAAAGCAGTACATATTTGGTTGCTGTTCATATAGCTACCACAGTGAAGGGAATTTGCTGTTACTATGGACTGTGTAATCATGATGCGAGCCAGCCCTGTTTCTTTTACAAGTTAGCCTCCAGATTATTTCTAGACTCTGTACAATCCAACCCAGAAAAAAAAACCTTCTCTACTTCAGGAAATACAGCCAAGAGCCATCTAGACAAGCACCAGGGAGAGACAACAGGCTGCCAAAAGCAGCTGGTACACAGAATTTGCTGAACTAGTCACAGGATGTACTCACGATGACTGTTCAAGAAAAAGTAAAATGCCTAATCAATCTCATATGGAGCTCTTACTCTTGTCCATGATGTTCTGCTCCAATGTCTGTGGGTCATGAGATACCGCCTGATCCAGGTACTGCAGAAGTTTGCTCATGCTGGAAACTGGGATGCCAAAGGACTGAACAAAGAGAAGTAGCTGCTGCGGCTCCAGGTCCTGCAGGGCTGAAATACACAAACATCAAGTCCTCAGACCTCCAGATTGCTTATAGAGGGTCATGTTTATTACCTGGTATTTGTGCTTTTGGCTGGACCAAGTGGCACATTAATGACAGGGCTGCAGAGAGCCTAAAGCCAGAAGTCTGACAGCTGCCTACTATGTTTTCACTGCTCTGCAAATCATTACCTTCTTATTGCATCTTTCAGTTAATTCACTCACCGACTAATTTGATCTTCTGTTTAATTTGATCAAAACCTCGGGAACTCAATCATCCATATTAAAAAATAACTTCCACCCTATCTGTTAATAGCTCCAGGCAGGAATTATTGAATAATTCAATCACTGGCTATAGAGAGCTGTCATTTAATTAGTAAGAAAGGGACAAAGCTCTGAACACCAAGAAGACAGACAGCACTGACAAGCTGTGCAAGGATAAAAGTAACTACACATATAGCTTACATCCTTCAGCCACTGGTCTCCACATTGCAAGAACACTATGCCCTATGGAAGCAGTGCTTTGTCTGTTGATTGCGTAGCTTAATTCAATCTGAATTGTTGTAACACAGATGGCATCCAATTCACAGTCCCACATTTCCTTTAAAATACACAGAAAGCACAGTAGTCATACAGACTCTCCCCTACTTTAAAAGTAATAGTCACTGCCTATAAAAGCCAAGATTCAGCACTTGAATCACAGTGGGAGGACCTGCCTTTGATGCTGCAGTAAGGAGCTCTGTCATAGGCACTAACCTCCTTCAGCCTCAGCTTTCACCAAGTTCTGCCCTTAATGCTGTGGGGATTAACCTGTGGGGTCTGATAGTTTAGCAAGGTTGTAATCATTCTCAAACCATGGTACGTGAACTACAAGTCATGGCTGAGTGGAATCACATTGGGATAACCCATAACAGAACCCAGAACCTCATATTCTATGTATCTGCTTGACCAGCCCTAAGGAACACTGTGAAGAACCTACTGCATGTTCAGATTGCAACTGTCACAAAATCCAGACACAATGCTTTCTAAATCCAAGCTCTCCATTCAGTTGCTGGGTCTGCAGTGATTGATGGCCCTGCCAAAGGCATCCAAGTATGATGGTTGGACATACAGAGGACTCGAGCAGGGAAGACTCTTCCTTTCCTACAGGAGGGTCAGAAAGGCCAACAAACATCCCACAGGCTCACCTGCATCCACAAGACGTGGGACCTCGGAGCGGATCATACGCAGCTTTAGCCAGTCAGGGAGCAGCAAAGCCTCCTCTGAGGTGTCAACCAGAAAAGCAGTAGGAAGGGGCTTTTTCTCTGGGAACCATATATCCAATAACGTGTAAAAATCACCATCCCCTGCTTAAGAGCAGACACAAAAATCTGTTATGTTCAGAAGCACCTAGAACATTCTATGCTTCTCCGTACAAATTAATGCACCAGAATACTTTATTGTTTAAAGACTAGAAACAACTTAGGAATAAACATTATCAAATGGAAATGTGATCCATGTATCCGAGTGCCCAGTTCTCGCCCTACGGGACAAACCACCATTTTAATATTTCCTGCTGTCTGCAGAAGGCAGCAAATAAGCCTGCAAATCCTTCACTCCATGCAGCAATATTCTGATATTCCTGCAGCTACAAACAAATGCTGCAAGGGAGAAGCCTGTGAGTACAAGGATTAGCACCAGCCTAATTTGTTACGCAGATAGAGGAAAGGCTCTCTGTACAGTCCACAACCCCTTGAACAAATTTGAGAATACTTCACTAACCTTGAGGCGGCCCTAGTGTCAGGAGAATAACCATGGCATGAACCACAAGGATGTGCATAGTGGCTGTTTCACCACTAGTCCAACGAAGGAACACTTGATCCTGGGACTCTGACTGGACAAAAAGCAGAAGAAAACAAGATGAACAATGGTGGGGAAAGAACAGAAAATGAGATCTGTGAGAAGCAGGTGAAAGGAGAACATGAGAATGGACAAGTTTGGTCAAACTAAAGTTCAACCTAACCCCAGTATCTCCAACAGTGGCAACAGAAAATACAAAAGGAAAAGAAAATGCTTTTTATGTACACACACACACGTGCGCACGCACTTGACTCTGATACTATGCCTACCCCCAATTATTTACAGATAGGGGGATTCTTGAGCCAGACGTGGTTTCTACATATTCAGTAACCCACAATGGGCATCTCTTGTGTAAACTCATCCTTTCTTCTTCTACCTGCTTCAGAAAGACAGAGAGGCACTCACCCAGCTGTACACCTCCTCGCCTTCCTTACTCTGGCGCATGCGTTTGATGTAGCGAGAAAAGATGGAGAGAAGAGCAACAAGCACTGCATCCGACTCAGCACAGTATGAGAGCTTGGAGAAGAGGTGAGACATGATGGTAGAGCGCTCCACTATGAGCCGGGCCACATCCTGCAAGGGAAAAAGGTCCATGGGATCTTCACTAAGCAACACAGACAGGTCCTTCTGCCTTATTTTACCACATCTTCCAGTCTCCATCGGCAGCCCAGTTAACATGACTCTGGAGATCAACATGTAGAGTCAAGAGTGGAACTGTCAAATCAGGAACAACTCAAGTGCTTTGCATGCATCTTGTGATACCCTACAGCATCCCCAGTTATAGCACAGCTGCACTCTGATGCATCCCATTACAAAAGGGAGCATTTACCAGTATTATGTAGTAAAAAAATGCATTTCTCTGAAGAAACAGTACTGACTTATCATTTAACAATCTCCACATATTTAAACAGATCTATGCAGGCAGAGCCTGTGAGCCTCCAGATGCATGCAACCGAACCTCCAAAAGGCTGTTACAAAGGATGTTGATCAATGAACTTAAAAGCATTGAAAAGAACACCCAAGAGTGAGAACAATGAATAATCATTGCATACAAGTCAAACATCCAAAATCACCAAAGCCTTTAAGAAAAAAAAAATCAGAAATCCAATTTCAGTTACAGAAGAATGCATATCCCACCACCAAGGTTCCTGGCTTCCCATTCTCACCCCAGATATAGGTGACTGCAGGTTTAGCACCTGCTTACTTGAGAAACACTATCAGATGGTGGTATTTCCTTCAAACCACTATCCGCTCTTGCATTCCCCATACCATCTGAGATGGGCTGCTGGACTGGAAGTCATTACTATGATTTTCTGTTTGAATGACATGAAACCAAAGACACAGGTTGCCTTCCGACACATACCCAGAAACACAACCATGCAGTTATCAAATTCACATACTCCTAAAAACCTCATCCTGCTGGTACAGCAAGTCACATGCCTACCACTGCCATGGGCAAGGTCAACCTGTCAGGTCTCCCCCCATGCAACCTCTCCGCCCCTGCAACCCACCCTCTCACCAGAGCAAGGTCATTGTGCTGTCCCTGCTCCTCCACTGGGGCATGCTGGGAGAGGTACACCAGGTAAGCACTGATGGTCTGGGGATCTGTCTCCATGTGGATGGCCTAGAATGACAATTCCTCTCATTAGAGATCAGGAGGTAATGAAAACAAACACCAGCATAATGTATATTCTTCTGCAAGCATATAAACATGTCGATATCACAGCCACATGCAGTTTGCTCAGATTTGTTTTAGCGCGAATAAGACAAAGAGTAATTTGCCCCAGAGCTGGCCCCTTATCCCTTCCAGCTAACACCCACCTGTTGCAAGGCAAGAGCTGTTGTTGCTCGAACACTGTCAAACAGTGGCAGCCTCGGGAGGTCTCTCAGCAGCCACTGATAGCCCTGCAGCAGTTCAGAATCACCAGAGTCTTCTTCCATGGGGTGATCTTTCTCCTCTCCATCACGCAGTCCCCCTTCTGACAGCACCAAGGACAGGCCCTACAGAAATCAAAGACACAGCCCATGCATATGAAGCCACAGCTGGACCACTAGTTTCATACTAGTGAATAGAAACAAACTTCAAACATCACAGAGCGATCCAAATGCAGCGCACACAGCCTACAACAGGTTTCATATCATAGAACTTGTTTGCTTGACAGCTACCCTGCTTAAAAGTTTCGATCCTCTGTAAGCATAATCTTTTGAACTCTGCAATTCTGCCTGCCTTGACTGCACTCTAGAGCACCAGGCATTTACTAATTTACATTCCCCACAGACAACAGCTGCTGCCAATTACAGCTTGTACTACATGATGTGCTGAGTCTACACCTGAACTTCACAGGAAACATAGCAGAATCCAGATCTATCTTAAGAAAAGTACTACTTGGCTGTTGAACAGAGAAGGCTTCTGAACAGCAGGAAGCAGAACTGCATTTGATGGGGGTTGGAGATTGAGATGAGTTACCAAAGAAGAATGACATGAAACAATTTCACTGCACTCATGAGAATCTAGGACTCTGCCCTCAGCTTCTGAAAAGCCCTAGTCAAGATTTTTATTTTACTCACCTTCATGGCCAGGACCCGTGAGGCCACCTGGGAGGAACTCAGGCGTCGTAGGAAATAGTCAAGCACCTCACAGGTTGTCTGTTCATCTGCTTTGGGACCCAAGAGCAAGTCTTGCAACCGTCCAAGTAACTGCCTTTGTTTCTGTTGTCTCTGTGGAACAAGAAGTTGGCCTTTCCAGTGAAATCAAATCCAGGATGCACAGAAAGTAGGCAACAGAAGTGATCTCCAAGAGACCACTCACCTGGCGTTTCTTGGCACGCTGCTCTTTACTCTCACCCTCCTCCTCTTCTTCACCTGAGGTTGACTCATCAGCAGCATCATGAAGCAGGAATTCACAAAGGCACTGCACAGGTAGGACGTCCAAGGAGCCCTCACTGGACTGAACCAGGTCTGCCAGCCAAGGCATTGACTGCGATGAGGCCTAAGAAGCAGGAAAATGACAATGCAGGATCAGCAGAATATAGATGAAGCACACCGATCATTTAATTCCTAAGCAGTAAACCACCTTTCCCTGTCTTACTCAGCTCCCTTCTATCCCTCACACTGCTCAAGTTTTAGAGATAAGGGATCAGATCCTAACTTAACCAACCCATCAGGAGAGCCTACCTGTCTTTGAATGATGTTGAGAAGAAAGTCAGGATGACGGCTGCGACAAAGGAGGTGGCCCAAGCGAAGCGACTGGTTCAGGCTTTTCACCTGCTCCAGGACATGCGGTGGAGGCCTGCGTGGGGGGCCCCTGCCACAGAAACAAGAAGTTATTCACAGATATGGCACACTTTCACACTTTCACTCTGGTGTTGATGAGGACCAATCAGGTCAGCAGTGCACAACAGCCACATGCAGGTTGCCACAGAAGGACAAGGACTAAATGCAACACATATCCCACAGGCTACCAAATTTCAGGGCTCTTCTTGCCCACACCAACCACCCTATCAGGAGCAGGATTTCTTGACTAGCATTAACTGGGTTTTCCTGATAGCAACAGACTGCAAAAGTCTACTTACTGAGGATCCAGACTTGTCAGCTGGGATAGCAAGAGGCTGCTGCTCTCTGTAATCGTTTGTTTTGTGGATGCAGCAGCCAGATGACCCTCAAATGCAAGAATCTCCTGTTTTTCTCTCTGGGAGATTTGAAGCTCACGGTTAATCATCTCTGTGCGCGTCTCCTCATCCGTCAAGGTACATTGAGGATAGGAATAATTACTGAGAAAACAAGTCAAAAACAGTTATCTTGTCCTATTCATAATTTATGAAACAGTCATATCGTCCCCATGATTTCAGTTCCATTAGAGAACACAGAAAAAGCAAGGCAGCTTCCCAACAGGGCCAGGGAGACAAACCTTTTCAGCAAATCTCATGACAATCTTGCTCTCCGAGTTCTATTCCCTTGCTGATAATACTTCTGTCAGGGGAAGGATTCTTTCCCACTCAAACTGTAGTGTTGCTGCCAGCCCACTTATTTTACATTAGCCCCACTAGAAAGGAGGGAGCCAACTGGCACCCACTTCATTCAGAAACACACGTTCAGTGGCCTTATTTGATTTAGGGAGGGATCTAGTCATACTAACTTGGTCATGACCATTTCCATGAGCATCTTTAGAGAGGGGTACTCCTCCCAGGCAGCCAGACCTGCAGCACAGAAGAGAAGGGTAGTCAGGGATACAGGAAACAAGTCAAGGTTTTATAGAGATTCTATCGCAATCCATGACAGGGAGACACACGAACACACTTTACAACATCTCACCACACTCAGGGCATAGAAACTATAATTCCAGCCACATGCTGTTCCAAACCACCTCACTGTGTATTTTCACACACACAGGGAATACACATCACAGCACAGCTAGGTAACAGCAGTTATCTCACCATCCCAGCACGTGCCCTGAACACAGGCAACTAGACTTCAATGGACAGCACCTTCGCCAATTTTTGCAGCAGAAATGGTACCCTGAGAAGTGTCCACACTCACCAATGTTCTCAGGATTGAATGCAGCCACTACAAGCAGGAGAGGCCAGGCTTTCCAGTACAGGGTAGAAATAGCTAGATTTGGAGGCTGGTACCTGCAAAAGACATCAACAGATACAAAGTGATTGGATTTGGTTACAGGAGGGCATCCCAAGACTGTTCTTCTCCTTAATCATGCACTATTTGGATTCAGCCAGACCAGTTCAGCAGTTTTCAGGAAGAAAAAGAAAAAAGAAGTCTCTCACAAGTGGGACAACAGAGTTCTGCTGAAAATTTCTAGAGCAGAAAGGTCAGAGTTCTTGCAGAAGAAAGTTCATTCCATGACTCAGGACTTTCTTGCCCTGGAGAAACTCCCACCAGAACATGACATTGAAAAGATTTCCTAGTGATTTCGTTACTAAAGATTATAATGGGAAAAAGCATTCTAGTCTGTGAGCTAGTACTGTTAGTCGCAAGGTGAAAATGAGCTAGATCACACTGAGATTATCTACTTGACAAGCCTTACCCTGGGGGTAGCTGGATATTCTCTGGATGGTGATAAGTGCACAAATTTAAGACCGCGTCGATCAGCTGGATTCTCTCTACCCTCAGGACCTCAACATCTGGAGGAGGAAAAAAGACTAAGCAAGTTATTGACCTGTCTACTTGGCAGAAAGTCCTTCAAGAAAAGCAACACAGTAACAAAAATTCAATTTCAAGCAACTAGGTTATTGTGGGCTTGTTCTCATGATATTACAGAATTAGAAACAACAACAACAAAAAAACCCACAATACTTAAAATGCAGCAACATTTAAAAAAATGCTCAATATCCTTATGACTCGTGTTTTTCAGCTGCCATTTGGTTTGAATTCTTCATGAGGGCATTTTTTTTTTCCCCCCAAACAAACCCAACATGATATCCATATCTTTTTCAGAACTCAAATGCACTCTTCCAGATAAGCAGTGAGTCTGCTCAGAACTTCTGGGGCTCAGAGAAGCTAAAAATCCATTTCAACTTTGTTACAAGTTTTCTGACTCACTGTAACTTAGCTCTGAGTCTTCCAGTATTTGAAGTGGTACAGCTTTTCATAGGGTATTCAACAGCAAAGTCTAGCTCATTCCACTTGCACTGACCAGATCTGGATTAGACTTGGTTATTAAACAGCACTAAGAGCACATGGGATGCGTTAGAATCAAACCCTGATAACCCTGTCAACTCTGAGGCAAACAAACACAGCTCAGCTGAATGGACGTACTCTTCAAGAATGCAGGAATTCAGGACAAATGCTGAATGAGTTCATAAGACAGGTAAGAGTTAAGGCTGTTTTTGAAACTGCTATACCATAATAGCACTTGGATAACAGGAATCGGAGGACCACAGAATACATGGGTTAATGAATTTCCAATCCTTTCATTTTTGGATAGCCTAAAAATTTCTATTCATTTTATAGTCCGTAAAAAGGACTAAACCAAATTTAAAAATGCTAGCTCAAAACTTTGCGTGGCTAATCACAACCCCTCATCCTCAACACAACCAGTAGTTTTCCAAACACTCCATGACAGATCATTAGTAATAGGGAAAAACAGTAGGAGAAAATAAGAATCTTCTTCAGTGAGAAAACAGTAAGTAATATGTCTGGCTCTGAGCCAAATGCTTAGCCATCGGGATTAAAACGTGCTTTGAGTGATGCAGAGGCTCTTTGGAACATGGTAGGAGCTGCCTCAGCCCCGGGTGGTTATAAGTGGACACACAGACAGAAGGAACCATTTGCTGGCTGGAGCTTTGTGCAGTCTTACCATCTGCTTGCACAGCCGCAGCCCGCTTCACCAAGTGGTCAGCAAGCTCCATGGCATCCGCAGGGCCAAGAGGAAGGTCCCGTGACAAACCGATCACAAGGATCCGCATCAGCGTGTCTTCAAGGATGGGCACCTCAGAGCAGAGGCGAAGGAAGAAGCTGCATGAGACAACGGATAACAAATCATGCTTCCCTTGACAGCAGCTTTAAGATTGCTGAAACCCTCCACAGACCCTACAGCTCATCTGAGCAGAAAATAAGTCACAGCTTAGTTTACAACCCCTTCCCTGGTCTGAAGCTCCAGATGCAGCTACGTGAAACAAATCATTTGCATTGCTTTGTACCTCTGCACTTCCGCTTGCTTGAGTCTGAGCTCCCTAATGTTACATCAGTACAAACCATATAGTGCAGGCCTGCCCTTCCTCACAATTACAGCATTAAGATGCAGAACAGCTTGCCACAGGGAACAAGAATCAAGGAAAAACAGGAACTGACAGAGACTGAAGGAACGTTCACCAGTTTTAAAGCAGTGAAACAGATAATGAAAAATTAAGTACAGTTCCAAGCCTTTCCAACAAAGAGCTATATAAAGAGCACCAGAAAACAACAATTCCTTTGCCTTCAGCTACAGCAGCTCTGGCCCCTGTTCCCAGCTACGGGTGGAGCACACACTCACTTGCGGTCACTCTCAGGGGGCCAGTTGTCCCATTTGTAGTACGTCTCTGGCTGTTCCGTGAAGAGCACCTTGTGGAGGCTGTCAAGATGAAGAGCATAGAAAACATTATCTGTGTGAAGCTTGGGAACACATTCAACAGACCACTCTCCCCAAACTCCATCTAATGTTACCCATTCTACACAGGAAAGAGCCTCCTTAGATAAGCTAAAGCTAGTCTAGTAAAAGTAACAGTGCTAATCACAGTCAAGAGGACTACACAGTATAGGCATTGGGCTTTTATACTTCCCAGTGAACACATCTCAGATACCATTTGTTCTGGCTTGACCTGCCTCAGTAATGCCTTGAACCACACCCCAGAATACAACCTGACCTCTAGAGGCAAGCAAAGAAGACAAGATTATCTACGGAGCCCTCAGTTACACAGCCTGAAAAGGACATCAGACAGAAGGACAACAAGGAGTCCACAAGAATCATTCTTGACCAGATAACTGGAAATTCCCTATTAAACCAAAACAGTGAATCCAAATAACACAAATCAGAAATTTTCCATTATCATGTATTTCTGGGGAGAGGATGCATTTACAGGGATTCCTGAGGGGGAGACAGTCACTGAACCCTTCTAAAACACTATTTCTGCTCCCTGTCTGATAAGGAAAAGAGAGATCTAACCAAGCCCTGGCATAAGCATGGGTTTTCATAACATGTCATAAAGTGTTGGGAAACAGACTGGATAAGCACAGCAGATTCCCAAGCTGACACTCTTACCAGTGCACATAGTCCTTAGGAGCCAGCTTGCTGATAGATGGAACGACAGTATGAAGCCACCAGACAGCATCTCGTTGGATAGCAGCAATTTGGTTCTGGAAAGAGCGCAGCACTTCCAGGTCTGGAAGACAGTCAGGTTACAAACCACACATGTATCAGAGCCCCATCAGGAGCAAAAGATCTAAAAAAAAAAAAAAGTCTAGTAAAAAGGTCTAGTAAACTGGGGAGAGAAATCAGCTTTTAACATGCCAGCATTGACAGCACACTTTCCAACACATCTGCAATAAAATGCCAAGATGTACTACAGGAACTAGGGCCGTCAGAAGACATCTGGGCAGTCAGTTCAATGCCACCCCAAAGCTCTGCCCTCTCAGCAGGAAATCCTTGGTAATCCCTACAGCTGCCTCTTCAGACATGACCCTGTTCTTGAGCCCCCTCTCCCCAGTCTCTCACCCATGGTTTCCACAAATATGCAAAGTGCCTGTATCTTCACCCACCCATGCAAATGCCACATCTCCCAACTCTGTTAGTCTCAGGATAATATCCAGTGACCCCAAGCCTCTATTCAGAATGGAGGCTTACAACCCTTCCTAATCCTAGCTGCAGCATTCCCCCAATCCCAGCACTGCCAGAAGATATCTAACAAGCTACCCACTTTCAAATGGAATCTAGGCTGTTCTGCTTACTCTTTTTCTCTCCTTTGTCCCAGGCAATTCCAGCCTCCTTCACCTGGGCTGTGATACCAAGCATCATGGAGACAGCTAGCAGATCAGTTATGTGGATGACAAACCGCTCCTAAAAAAACAAAAGTGAGTCAAATCAAAGCTGCCTTCTGGAAAAGCGTTCTGTCATCAAAATGGCATGTGGAAGAGCTGCTATGAATTGTAAGACATAAATACGAAGTTACTCAGACAACAAAGCTGGGGGGAGGAGAGGGGAAGAACTGCCAGATAAACAGACATAGAAAAGCCCAGTACACCACTGGTATCATCCAACAGGCACATGGGTCAAAGTTGTACCTTAAATTCCATTTCTGCATACTGGGCCTCCTTTCGTTCCTGCATAAGGCCCAGGCAGAAGGCCTGGAAGTTGATTTCATGTTTTGTCTGTTTGATGATCTCTCGCAGCAGTGCCCGTGAAGCCCGCAGGTAATCATCCTTAGTAGTCAACAGATCCTGGAACACCATTGCTAGGTACTGAGACCATATACAAAAAGAAAGCTTTCAGTGCATTGTAAAATATCTGCATCCACAGAATGAAGAGACACACAGAAACAATGCTGGTAATATGCTTGTTCTTCAGACCCCAAGAAACTATCATACATGTTTCTCACGAAATTCCATTACCACAAAGCTGGTCACACTGAACGTGGGAGTTAGAAAATGCCCATGCACATTTATTCCTAACAGGTGCAACAATATAATTTCAAAACAGTATCATACAGATCACACAGTTGTCTGAGGGAAAATTTTATTTGAGTCTCAGTTCAGCTAAAACTCTCGGGGGCGGGGGGGGCGTCTGGGCCCACCGGCAGTCAAACAAGACACTACACCTACCTTTGGAGCTTGCTCCGAGCTATGCTGAAGAACAGTATACAGGATCTGCATGTTGTTGGGATTTCTTGCGTTTGAAAGTTCATTGAAAATCACAAACTTAATTGTAGTGCCCAAGTTATCCCTGTGTGCATTCAGCAGCTCTCTGCAAGGGAAGACCAGAGGTATCAGAGCTCAGATTTCATTTCAGCTAGATCCACTGTTCTAATTTTTCTTTGAAGTAACACACAAAAGTGAAGATGGTGGGGTAGCACCTACGTTCAGCAACGTAAATTACTGAAAGACTTCCAGATCAATGGAATTCCTTCAAATATAACACAGAACACCCCATGACCAAAGCTGGGATTTAAAAACACTATCCAGAGACAAGGCCCTGGATACATCTTCCTGAGCGCTCCCTCCTCCCATCACAGACCCAGTCACTCACTCACCTAACACACAGCATGTAGTGGTTGAGAAGCACTTTTGGCTTGAGACGAATTTTGATCAGGTTAGAGATAACTTCCATGTCCTCTGAGCTGTGGGTGTTGCAGTTCATACAGACCGACATCAGCAAGTCCTGAGCCGGCTTGGTCAACTGCAGAGGAAGAACAGAAATACTGTAGCCACCTGCCATCACAGATGAGAAATGCAACTGGACCTCCTGACTGGATTTCAGACCAAGTCCAGAAAAGTCATGGTCCAACAGTCTCTATCCTTACCTTTGGATTCTGCAGCCACATCTCCAGCCTCTGCACAGCCATCTGTCGCACCTCTTTGTAGCCACAGGTTGCTGTCAGCAGACGAAGGAGGTTCCTGGAGACGTTATCCATGGGCTGGCGCCGGTTGAGTTGGTCCCGCAGCATGTCTAGGACATACTCCTCCACACTCTCTGCAAGGTCGTCGTACCTGGGCCACACAAACTGCATTTTATTCACTTCCACACAAGCCAGCCTGGACATGCTTTGCTGTGTTCAGAGATCAACATTCTTTCTTGTTCATGATAAAGGTTACAAAAAAAAAAAAACAGAACAAAAAACAAAAAAGAAAACAAACCATCTACTCTTTTCTCCTGATGTTCAACATTTTGTAGCAAGTGTCACAGGACAGCTGTTGCAGAGAGGGAGTTCTCTGCTGCAGCACCGCAAGAGTGGGTGAGCACAGACAGATCTGCCACATGGCTACATCAGGACAGGAAGGCACTTTACCTGGGCATGAGCTGGCCCTCTTGCTCTGGGCTCATTTTCTCCTCTGCAATCAGCAGCTCACTCTGGCTGTCTTCCTCCTCTGTCATGGAAGGGTGCGGGCTACTCCCTACAAGAGACCAGCATGCCTCATGAGACAATTCCTCTTTCCAGAGATTGATCACTCACACTCTTACATATTCAGCTTCTTTCAAGAAGCCTCTTCAGCAACAGTGAAGGAAGCCACAACTAGTCACCCTCTCATATCATATCACATACAGGGACATTATTCAAGTGTCTTTCACTGCTTGCCCTTAAACATCCCCTAGAAATGAAGTAACACCAAAGAGAGGAAAAACAATGCTAGAAACTCAAAGCCTGGTCTACAGGACTCCATCGCATAGCAAACTATTTTCATCTGTTAATAAGCTCACAAAGCTCCACCCTCTTACTAACCCTTTGCTTCTGTTTCCTAAATATCTTCTTACCAGCACTAAGGTCCCCACTGCTACGTCCGACTTCCCCATGCAAGAGCATGCTCTTAGGAGGCATTTTCGTGTTAAAAGCTGTTTGGATGTTATCCACAAATGTCTTGCAGTGAGGGCTGTCCACCCAGATGCGCTCCCCAAGAGAGTCCTCAATGTAAACCTACAGAAAAAAAGCAACAGAGAACACAAACCACGCTTAAGCTTTTTTGTACAAGTTCATCGCAGCAGTATTTGTAAGTTTCCCAAGTTATTATTTATTTGCAACATACAGTTGTGGAGTAGGAAACTACCACAACCATTGCATGGACGAAAAACTGAGACCAAATGACTGCAGCCAAGTCACATGAGAACAGAGCAACAAACCATCAGATCCTAAGCTCTAAGGGCACTAATCATCTCCAGCAGGAAATCCAATTAACAAAGATTTGATGACAACTTCTAAAATATAGAAGCTTTTTTTTTTTAATAACTTACCCTTTCTAGATCAACAAATTAAATATTCATCCTTACGGATAAACTAGAGAGCGTGAAGTCTCTGAAACACTTATATTAGCAAACACTGTCAACAGCATCTCAGAAAAGAGCAGAGAGAGGCAACGAAGACCACGCCCTGCAGAAGTTTTCCTCGGTAAAAACAAGGAATGCGTTTTTCCTCCCTTGTCAATACAGCATCGGCCCAGTCCCCATTTACTGCCTCCTCCATGCTGAGGGAGGGATACCCCCTCTTCCTGCAGCAGGAATAAATCCTCTGCTTTTATCCTGTCCCCAGCACAAGCACACCTCCCAGCCCTGGCTGGTTTTACCCAATGCGCCCAACACTGCCTCAGCCCTCCCTGCAGAAGCACCCTTGATTCAACAACCTTGACAAAGATCTCTGGCCAGTTCTCATCCTCTTCGTAAGCTGCCATGAGAAGGTTGCAGGCCAAGACAGACACAAGGCTATTCCCTTTGGCTTTGAAATTGATGGAGGCATCTCTTCGGAGCAGGCTGCACAATGCCTAGAAAATGACATACGAAAAAATAAGCCATCTAGCAAGAAAGCATATAAAAGACCTTTAGAAAAAGAAAAACAAATCTCAGTAACTTGCTAAAGGAATACACAGAAAGATACTTCAGACAGCCCAAGAGTCTCCACGTGACACAGCTCTCACCTCAATAACCCCTTCAGTGGCAAATATGTTTGGTTTGATCTTTGCCAGGTACATGAGGCTCAGGTACAGCGTGGTGTCAGGTTTGGCTCTGTTCATTTTCAGCTGCTTCACTGCTCCGCACAGCACCCCCTCAATGCGGTCATCATTGCCTTCCGCCTCTGCTGCCTCAATTTCATCCAGCAGCACCGTGGGGACAACTGCAATCATCAATGAGGCATCAACTTTTACTCTCAGGCAAAATAACCTGTCCCAGGATGCTGCCAGGACCAGTCACCAGGAAAGCAAAGCATGAATCTGCTTACCTCTATCCCCTGCAATGGCTCTTTCCCTATCCAAACCCCATTAAAAGTTCTGTTTTGTGCCTGACAATGCCCTTTGATTTCTTTTTGGTTGCTCCATGCTAAAGTGCTTCTCTGCAAACATATCTAATGCCAGAAAATGGAATGACACTTCAAGAGACAAGTAACGTTCAGATCCAGAGCCTGCCACAGACATAAGTGAAGCACCACACTCCACTCAAGGATTTCCACGGTCAGTTTTCCTCACACTGCTATCAGACAGGACGAGCGCAACCCACCACGGACAGGGAAGGAAAGGAAACCAAACCGCGACTCCGGCCCCACATCCAGCGGGGGAACCCTTAAGGACAGCACGCGAGCGGCACCGGACGCGCTCACGGAAAGGCTCCTAGGAAGCCAGGCGCTGAGCCGAGCCCGCAACCCTGCCGGGCCGCCGGAGAGCGCGGAGCGAGGCGTCACCTTCGATGGGGATGACCGACGGCTCCTTGATGGAGGGCGATATGGCTCGCTTTTCCGCCACGGCAGCCTCCGCCAGGCGTCCCAGGGCGCTCAGGGGCGGCGTGGAGGACAGCTTGGGCCGCTTGGCCAAGCCGCTCAGCCCCGCGGGGCCGGCCAAGGCGGCGGCCGCGTCCCGCTTGCGCTCCGAGGGCAGCCCGGCGGCCGCCGGCTTCAGCAGGGTCACGGCGGCCTTGCCGTCGCCGCTCTGCCCCTTGGAGCCCAGCGCGATGAAGTCTCCCGGCGGCGGGTGAGCTGCAACGGAGGGCAAACCGTGAGGCGGCAACCGCGAGACGCCCCCCCCCGCCGCCCCCACCCGGCCCG
>VXAA01001568.1:1784581-1795389 GCA_013399115.1 Anseranas semipalmata | reverse complement strand
GGGACATCGGGGTGTGTGGGGGGGACAGCGGGCACCGGGGACCGAGGCCGGGTGCATGGGGCCAGGCCATGGCCGCCCCCCTCCCGCCCCCACGTCACACCGCCACGCTGAGCTCTCCACGTGCCTTTATTGCAGCCGGGGCCGCGGGCGCCCAGCCCTCGCCCCGCACCGACAACACGGCGTGGGGGCAGCCGGCGGCCGGGCCCCCCCGTGCCCATGCCCCCCGTCCCCATCCGCAGCAGCAGGTGACAGTCCCCAGCGCCTCCGCGGCGGCGGTGGTGGCATCCCAGCCTCGAGAGCTGGAGCGCGGGGCATGGACGGGTGGTCTCGGCGAGGTGGGGGCAGCCCCGCGGCCCCCCCAGCTCACAGCCACTGCAGGGAGAAGCCCTGGCTGAGCCTGAGGCCCAGGTTGCTCACGGTGAGGACCTGCAGGACAAGGGGGGACGTCGTGGGATGACGCTTGGCTGAGCTCCTCCCGTCCTTATGCTATGACCCCCCCAAAACCTCCATGCAGCGGAGGAGCAGCCCCAGCATCTTCACTCCCCCCCTGCTCCTCACCAACTTCCAGCGAGGGCTGGGAGAGGAGGGATGGGGACCCCCAGGACAGGGCACCCCGAGATGGGGCCATACCTGGTTGTCCAGGTAGGAGAAGGGCTTCTCCTGGCCGTTCAGGAGGACCTTGCTGGGCGGCTCCTGCACCCCATAGATGCTCAGCGTGTTGATGGTGACGTGGGTGGCCTCGGTGCTGGTGTGGAGGACGTTGGAGGTGAAGATGTTCTGCAGGAGGGGGTGGCGTGAGCATGAGGTGGCCAGGACCCCCCACACACACCCTCCCCACCGCGTCCCACCTCCGTGACGTTGAACACCAGGTAGGAATAGCTGCCCCGCTCGAAGGTGTCCAGGCTCTCGCCGTCATCCCAGAAGAGGTCCCCCCAGGCGGTGGCACGTGGGGACAGGGCCACGATGAGGCGCAGGGGGTTCCCTCGGCTGGCCTCGCTGGTGGTCCCGGGTTTCTGGGGTTCAAACACAAGGGCACTGTAGGGCTGTGAGCGCCCAGAACAGGGTGGGGAGGGCTGCGACCTGCACGGGGGACCGGGAGCTGAGGGGCTGGGGGGCACAGCCCGTGGAGCAGGTGTCTCTTCCAGGACGGTCACCAGCCCAGGGAGGCAGCGGGTGGGAGCTCACCTGGGTGGGCAGGATGGAACCCTCCCGGAGATGCAGGTTGAGGTGCTCCAGGGGGGCCGACAGCTTCAGCATCTCCCCGCTGCTCTTCACGGAGGAGCCCTGGGCAGGCGGCGAGAGTCAAGGGGGGTGGCCAGGGACACGGGGGGGGCTCAGGCACGGGGTCAGGGAGCAGCCGCTTTGGCACCAAGCCCCACGGCCTGCACAGACACCACAACGCTCCGACCCTTCTGCAGCCCCCCCTGCTGAGCAGGGACCATCCAAAACCTGACCGAGCACCGCGGTGCTCCTCACGTGCTCCTCACCGTGTAGAAGTCGTACCACACGCCCTGGGGGAAATAGCCCGTCACTGAGTCCGCCCCGGGCTCCAGCACCGGCGTCACGAGCAGGCTCTGGCCCCACAGGAACTGCTTGTCCAGCCCATACGTGGCCGCATCCCAGGGGAACCTGCGGTGGGATGGAGACAACGCTCACATCGGCTGCTCCACCGTCCAGCCAAAGCCAGCATCTTGCCAGCTCCATCAGGGGTGCTCTTACTCAAAGAACAAGGGCCGGGCGACGGTTTCCCCCTGGAGGTGGGCACGGTGGAAAAGCGTGTAGAGGAAGGGCAGGAGGGAGTAGCGGGTCAGCAGCACGTCCTTCATAGCTGTCCTCGCCGCGGGGCTGAACACCGTCGGGTCCTGGGCCTGGGGGAGATGCGGGGAATCAGCCATCCCCATCCCTGCCGGGCATCCCCCTGCATCCCACATCCCACATCCCGCATCCCATGTGCTGCCCGCGACCTTCTCATTCTGTGAGTTGTGGTTGCGGGAGAAGGGGTAGAAGGCACCGAGCTGCATCCAGCGGGTGCACAGCTCCTCCGAGGTGCTGCCGGAGAAGCCGCAGATGTCGGCGCCCACCAGCGGGATCCCAAAGAGGCTGAAGCTCAGCATCCCTGCGGACACGTGGGCAGGGATGCTCAGCTGCACGCAGGGAGTTTCGGGGTCTCCACCACCTCCCAAACGTGGGATGTGAGGAAAGCCCAATGGAGCTGCGGTGCTGCTGGGGGTCTGTGCATGCTCTGGGGAAGGGCAGGGCTGTGAGACCATGCCACCCACCTGGGATGGAGTAATACATGTCCTTCCACTGGCTCCGGTTGTCACCCAGCCAGTGCCCCGAGTACCGGCCCTGGCTGGGGAAGGTGGAGCGGGAGATGACGAAGGGGCGCTTCCCCCGGATCTGGATCAAGGCGCTGGAAGGCAATGGGGAGACCCGGGGGCCAGCAGGTGAGAGCAGCCCCCCAGGAGTCTGCTTACCCCTCAAAGGTCGAGGGACAGTTCTGGGGGTACAAGCAGCAGGGTCCCCCACTCCCTGGGCTCAGCACCAGGACCGGCCTCACCCACCCAGCCCTCCCCGCAGCCACGTGCACTCCCCTGCTCTGCTGGGTTATTCCTGCGCCCGAGGCTGTGAGCAGCCAGAGCATCTCCCTTTTGGGTCGGGCACCCAAACCTGGGTCCTTTTCCTACACCGTGACAGCCCTGAGCAGCAGGATTTCACCCCGTCCCGTCCCCAGGGTGCTCAGGTACCTTGCCGTCGCTTCGGCTTCCATCAGCCCGTAGAGGTTGTGCAGGTTGTAGTGCACCGAGGTGCTCTGCTTCGCCGAGGCACACACCGTCTTGGCAGACAGGGAATCGCCCAGCACGGCTGCCGGGAGGGACAGTCACCGTGGGCACATGGCGGGGGCCGGGGGGGGCACACAGCCCCCATGCTGCACGCAGGAGCCGGCTGCGAACTGAGCGCTGAAAGCTCCCACAGCCAGTCCCGTCCCGTGCCCCAGTGTGGCCACAGGTGTGCAATGCTCGGGTACGGGGACCGGCACATGAAAGCAGGGATGGACGTGTTCAGGGTGGGAAACAGAGATGGGATGGTTCTTAAAAATGGTTTTCCTCCACAGCACTCAGTTTTCAGCAATTTGAGGGCACGCGGTACCTACCAGCACAGCCTGCATTTCACCGCCCTCCTTACCCGGCGTGTACGGGGGGCTGTCGAGCTCCCCCGGCGGGCAGCCCTCTTCAGACCCATCCATGAAGTTGGATGGCTCGTTCATGTCCTGAGCAAAGAAAATCGTGGAGCAGTTTGAAGGGGGAGTTTTTAGGGATTAGCAGCATCCAACGCTAAAGACGGCACAACCAGGTCGTGCTGAAGCCCACGGGGTCTGGGCTCCCTCCCACACCAGAAGCACCAACGGCATCGTCGAGCCCCTTTGCCCAGCATGCACGCGGGTGAGCACGCCTGTGGTGCGGGTGTCCTCCCAGCACCCCGCGCTTGCAAAACACAATAAAGCTGGAAAAGCAGCACTTGAGGGACAGCCGATGCTCCCGGACCGGCGAGACATGCACCGGGCCAACAGGGAGCAACCCGGGGGCGAGGGGGCACTTACGATCCAGACGCCGTCGAAGGGCACGTGGGCATGGAAGCGCTGCAGGTTCTCCAGCCACCACTGGCGCGTGTCCACGTTGGAGAAGTCGGCGAAGGCGGTGTAGCCGGGCCAGACCTGCAGCGAAGCCACACAGCAGTGGGTTCAGCAGGGGGGTAACGCTGCGGGGAAGGGGGTGCCGTGAGGTTGTGAGTGTGCCGAAGGAGCAGGGACAATAAAAACCAATGATAAAATCCAAGCTGACTGCTCTGAGCGCTGGATGCCGTGTGCGCAGCGTCCCCCCTGTACCGCTGCGGTACCTGAGCACCTTGGGGTGCTGGGACACCCCCGCGGCTGGGCGAGGGGCGGCTGCTGGAGCCCAGCATCTGCAGGCTGGGCTCGCTCTGCCTCTGCTTGCATGAGCCCTCGCACCAGCCAGCGATGGGAAAGAAGAGCTGTGATTTCCCTGCGCTTTGCCTCACTCCAGGAATTACAGCATGAAGAGCCGGGTCATTTTTGTCACTGTTTTTAGTCTGTGGTAAAAGTCACAGGTGGTGAGGAAGAGCCAGGAGAAGCGAGGGGGCAAACTGGGAAGGAACCACTGTGGGTCCAGAGCAGGTCTGGAGGTGCTTGTCCATCGCGGACAACCTCTCCTCACCCCAAAAACAGGAAGGGAGAGAAATCAGATGACCCGCCTCGGGCAGCACCACCAACTCCGTTGCGCTCATATGACTTCCCCGGGTGCCTCCGCCAGGGCAGGAGCTGGCTCTGGAGGCTGGTGGAGATGCCACGAGGTGAAATGCGGAAAGCTGAGAGGGCTGAGAGCAGAGCCAGGCTCTGGCCATCAGCTGCTTGGCTTTTCCTCCAGCAGCAGGGAATAAATCCTGGCCCTGCTCCTGCAAACCCCCCAGGGCTGGGATTTCCCCCAGCTCCTTACCTGCCCGATCAGCGGCTGCCCTTGGGTGGTGTTTATGAACAATCCCCGTCGCAAGCCTTCATCGAAAGGCCAGTAGGAGCCAGATGGGCTGGTGCTGCTGATGCCAGGGTCCTGGAGATGCAGCAGAGGGTTAGTGTCTTTCCCCGCACAGCATGGCCCCTTCCCCCTGCGATGCCAGGGTGATTCAGAGAAGGAGATGATCAAGACAGGGTCAGCCAGAGCCCACACGCGGCGGCTGTTTTGACCAAGAGGAACAGAAACTTGCTTCAACACTTCCAGGCATGTTTTCTAAAATGTCACTTCTGCAAGTCCCAAGGACCAGTTACAGGGTTTTGGGGATGGGGGGATAATATAAGAAATGATGGACTTATGCAAGAAATGTCAGGTCACAGCAAGGTTTGGGCTACAAAGGGGACTTCAAACCAGCCGGGGGAACCCAACCTTCCCCTCCCAGGGCCCATTTCCACCCCAGGACCTCAGGTCCCTGCTGCCTGCAGCAAGCAGAACCCACATCCCATTTCCTGGCAGCGGGACGAGGGGACATCACAGCTGGGTCACGAGAGCGCAGCACTGGCGGGGAAGCGGGGTTTCCCACGTCAAGCACCCATGAGCTGAACAGCCCGACCCCGGCCCCGGTCACCGGTCCCTTTTGCCCACGGGGGACGAGGACCCCAGCACCCTTGTGCTCCCGCAGCAGGCAGGAGCACAGCGCGATAACCCAGCCCGTGTCTCAGCAGTCCCTGCCCTTCCAGGGGATTTCCAATGGCAGTTTGCAGATGCTGATAAAAATCCCCAGCCATGCAGACACCAGCCGGGGCCACCAGCTGCCCCTGTGTCCCTGCCTTGCAGCCCGGCCACCGAGCCCAGCTCTGGAGCAACGAGAGCCCCAAGCACGAGCGAGACGAGCTGAGTACCAAGATCATAACGTAGTGCTGCCCGTGCTTGTGGAGATCTTCCACCAGCGAGGGGAGGGAGGTGAATTTCTGGGGATCGAAGGTGAAGTCCCGGTACCCGTCCATGTAATCGATGTCGTTCCACTGCGCGTCCTGCAGGGAAGCGGCTCAGAAACGGGCGGCAGCGCCCGGCCTCCCTCCCTCCCTC
The DNA here is from genome assembly GCA_013399115.1 of Anseranas semipalmata. Classification (NCBI taxonomy): domain Eukaryota; kingdom Metazoa; phylum Chordata; class Aves; order Anseriformes; family Anseranatidae; genus Anseranas; species Anseranas semipalmata. Next base: position 1,789,774 of record VXAA01001568.1, on the reverse strand, counting down.
CCTCCGTGGGGCTGGGGTACCTGTGGGATCTGGAAGTTCCTCATGGCCCTCACGGTCTGCCAGGTCTCGTTGCTGGAGCCGTAGCCCCAGCGGCAGAGGTGGAAGCCGAGTGCCCAGAGGGGCGGCATGGCCGGGAAACCTGCAGGAGGACACGCGGTGCGTCCGGCAGCAACGGCAGCATCGCAAAGGGATGGGAGGGGAAGAGGAGAGGGGGAACAGAGGTGGCCACCTGGTGTCCTGGAGGGCTGGGGATGGGATGGGGCGATGGTGGTGAAGCTGGGGTGATGCAGGGATGGGGACGAGTGGAAGGCCAGGTCATGGTGTGGACACTTACCTATCACCTCCTGGTACTGCTGGATGACCATGTTGGGATCAGGCCCCAGGAAGATGTAAAAATCCAGCACACCCCCGATAGTCCTCCAGGTCAGGGCCGGAGCGGGCTGCAGGGCCACCTCTTTGCAGAGGGGGGAGAAAAACACAGTGGGACCTGGGGAGCATCCCCTGGGACCCCGATCCCCACCATGGGGCTGGGCAGCGCCACTGCAAGCCCCTGGCAGAGGAAAGGAGAAATCCCTGCCTTGCACTGTGCGGGCACGGAGCAGGTGTCGGGAGGCTTAAACCATCACAGAGTGGGAAGATCACTGGTTTATACAGGGAGAAAGCTCTCTTAAAAATGTGCTTTTTAAGCTGAAAGCTGTGCCATTCTCCCAGCTCCCACTTAAAGAGCGAGTGCATGCCCTCCTTCACATCCTCCCCCAAACCCCCTGCTAAGTGAATAACGAATTGAGAGCCACTTGTATGAGCGAGTGCGCAGAACCCAGGGCATTCCTGGGCTTCTCACGTGGCTGAGCCCTCAAACCTCAGCCAGGGCCGGTGCGTTTCCCCTGCGCTCCGCCCTGCGCTCACCCTGGGGAGCATCGCTGCAACGAAGCTGAGCGCAGCTGGAGCCCCGGTGCGAGCAGCGCTGCCCCAGCTGGCTGCTGGAGGGCACGGGTGGCCGCCGGTGCCATCCCCGGCACGGCAGGACCCCGCGGGAGTTATCAGCAGGAGGATGCCGCAGGGCGCAGCTGGCACAGCGAGCACAGCTGGGGACAGCGCGGGCAGCAGGCGGCATCCCCGTCCGTGCCGGAGTCGCACGCGCATGCTGCCGGCCTCGGGGCAAGGCTGTTTTGGGCAGCAGGGGAATGGGCACAGACCCGCACACAAGGGACTTGCTTTTCCGACGGCAATTCAGCAGCTGGGCGTGTGGTTAAACTGCTCGGCAGTTGCTAAAGAGCCTCACTTTAGCCAGGAAACAGATGGCTAAGCTCAATAACGGAGCCAGCAAACCACATCTTTTCCCTTTTATGGCTTCCTCTTGCCCCAAGGTCCCGAACCGGCCCCGGACACCTACCCATGGCATTGCTGTTGAGGAGGAAAACCCCGTGAGCATCCCCGCCCTCCTCCATCAGCAGGTAGAAGGGGTGAGCGCCGTAGAGGTTGAACGATTCCTGCAAGCAGAGGTTGCCTGGTGAGAGAGCAGCTCCTGAGCAAAGCAGGAGAGCCCGGAGCCGTGACACTTGAGCTAACCAACGTCCCCAATCCGCACCTGGTGCCCAGTGCGAGCCACCACCCAACCTGGCATCTGCCACCCCCATGGAGGACACAGCGGGGGACGAGGACTTGGTTTTGGAGCTGGCGGCCATGGGAGGCTGGGCTCCCTCGCAGCTCGGGGGATGCTACTGAGCTGCGCTGGATGAGGGGAAACCTTGTGCCCGAGGGCAGCCTCACGCAACCTGCTGCACGGAGCGGAAAGCGCTCGGGGCCGTCGGCGCGCGCGTGTGTTGCAATCGCGCTGAAATCCTCCCCGGCATCTCCCCCTGACCACCCCCTGTCCCCGCCGGCTCCAATGCTCTCAACAGCAGCCCCCTGTCCCGGGGGTACCGTGGGGGACACGTCGCGGGCCCAGAGGGTGAGGGTGCTCCAGTCCAGGCTGTGCAGCAGGGTGCTGCGGTGCTCCCCCAGCCCGTACAGGAACCTGGAGGGGAGCGCGGTGGAGATCTGCAGGAACTGGTCAGCGAAGATCAAGGGGGCCACGGTGGTGTTGAGCCTGCCGGGGTGACACAGAGGGAGAGGGGGATCACGAGGGGACGTTAATCCTCTCGCCTGTCAATGACGTACCCTTCCCTCTAGAAGCATCCCGAGGGCAGCAAAGCAGCGTGTCCCATCCCACATCCACGCCCCGAGGTCTTCGACCTGGCAGGTGGCAAATTAGGGTCTGGGTGAAGGTGAGGCACAGCCTGGCCCCCACCCAGCCTCACCCGTTCATTTGACACCAGCGGTTCCCACCGAGGTTATTATTAACCATCGAGGCGATGCGGCGGGGGGGTTCTCCGCCTGCTGTCACTGATAAGCAGCTCCCAAGGAAAGGACAGACCACAGGGCCCAGCAAACGGGAGGGAGGAGGAAAGGACGTGATCCCGAGGGGCTGTCGAAACACCCTGCCCCTGGCTTGAGTGGCTGCTGGAGCTCAGTGTTGGCAAAGCCATGGAGGGGACCAGAGCAGTGCAGCAAAGCCACCGGCGGTCCTTTTCCCCAAAAAGCCTGCACCCAGAGCTTGCTGGGGGTTGCCCACAGCTTGGGTAACTCTCTGCAGAAACCCAAAAGCAAGGCCAAGCAGGCAAAGCTGCGGCCCTTTGGGGGTCTTTTCCCCGAGCCACCAGGTTCCTTTCTAGTGACACTCCGGGGACCTGCATCCCATGGCTTTGCCTTACTCAAGACACGATTTTGGGCTGCTGCATGACCCTGGTGAAGATTTTGGATACCGTGCAGGTTCTGGGAGAGGTGCTGATCCCACCCAGCCCTGCATGGCCACGTTTCCAGCCCAGATGGCCGGGATGCCACACGCTGCTTTGTCCCCATTTGAGAACCACTGTCCGTGGCAAGGATGAAGGCAATGAGTAACTATCAGCTGGAGATGCCACGGCATGTTTTTTCCCTAAGGAAAACCCTTGGGGGGGTCTGCCAAGGGAGGGAAGGGCTTTCCTTGCGCCTAGCATGGAGGAGGTGGGCTCTTACAGCACTGTCCCCGTCTCTCGGCGCCGTAGCAGCACCCCGAAGGGGTCCTGAGAGAAGTCCAGGCTGTAGATGGGGTTTTCTGCTCTCTTCATCACGCGGGGAACCTCCAGAGGAACCTCATACCGAGGGTTGGCCGCATCGGTTATCTGCGGGAGGGAGAGAAGACGCTTTGAAGACAAGCTAAGCAAGAGGGCAAAGGGTTGGAGACGCTCGTTGAGGACACGCACGTCCCTGCCAGGAGCAAAGCAGCTGCCAGCCCCAGTCTGAGCAGGGGACGGTCACCTACAGACGTGGGACAGAGGGTGCAAGGGGACGGCAGCGCGGTCACAAGCTCTGGAAGGGAGCCGGAGGCACGCTCACCTTGATGTGCAGCCGCGTGTCCGTCTCGAACTCCACGTCCATCCGCAGCGTCTCGATGTCCCGGGGGTAATAAGCCTTCTCCCTGCGCACCAGCAGCCCCACCATGCCCAGCGCCGTCTGGTTGAGGCTCTGCAGCACGTAGCTGGGGAAGTCAGGGGGGTAGAAGCACCAGGGCACCCCCATCTGGCCCCCCACTGCCGGGGGGGTCTCGATGAAGCAGCACCCCCGGCTCTCGCAGAGCTCCTGGGTCACCACCACACGCCGCTCCGGGTAGCAGTTGAAGCGGTGGCTCTCGGGGACCAGGTGGCACTGGGAGGGTGGCGCGGGTCCGTGCCAGCCCCCGGACACTTGTCGCAGCACCCAGACGGTGACGGTGCTCAGCAGCACGGCGGTCACCAGCAGCCCGCTGCCCACCCACCACGGGGCCAGCTTGCTGTGGCTGGTGGGTGTCGGGGCTTCTGCATCCTCCTCCTCCTCTTCCTCCTCCTCCTGGCTCGCTACCAGCCGTGGCACTGCTGTCCTCAGCTTCTGGTACAACTTCATTGTCCTGGGGCTGGAGGGAGGGGAGAAGGATGGGGGCACATGTGAAGGAACAAGGCGGGGGAAGCTCATCCGAGCCCCCAGGACGGCTTCTCTGTGCCCGATGCCCACGTTTCAGGCAGAGCATCCTGCAGGGGCTAAGATGTGCACTGCAAACTCATGGCACCGAGGATGGCTGTGCCAGGAGCTGCCCATGCCAGGCTGGTCCTGGCCCCACCAGAGCACAGTGAGACCTTGCCACGAGGCTCTCCTGCATCCCCAAGAGACCAAGCACCACCAGACCGAACCCCACCTTCTCTTGGCTGGTGGCAGAGAATCCCCTCAAGGAGTTTTGCTCAGGTCTGAATTTAGGGTCTGCAGCATTTCCAGAAGCTGCAAATAAAACCGAGCCCCCTCCACCCCTCGGAGCAGAGCCGTGGTGCTGGGAGCAGCGAAGTGCGGAGCATCCTCTACCCTGAGCATCCTCTGCTCCGAGCATCCTCTGCTCATGCCCAAAGCCCTGAGTCAGATGTTTTAGCCTGAGGAGGGCTGGACAAGGGATGGCAGGGAATATGCTGTCAGTCTTTGCCTCCCACTGATAAAATATGATTTTAGAAACCACTCAGGCAAACATTTTCCAGACTGTAGGCGAAGGAGAGCCCCTCACTCCTGCTGCCTGCAGGGAGCAATTCCAGCGCTATAAATAAGGACACAACTTTTTTTCTCCATCTTCTGCCAAAGCGCTCAGACCCCACTCACCTCCACCCTGCAATCTGCAAAAGCTCAGCGGAACGGCTCCCGTTGCAAAGCAGATTGCATTCCCCAGCAGCCCCCCCCCGGCTCCACCACCAAAATAGCTCGACCTGCTCAGGCCTGGCTGCGAGCCCCCGCAGTGGCAGCGCCCGCCCCGCAGCGCCCCAGCCCCGTGCCATGGGCGCTTTGTCCCCGCTGCGGGGGCGGCGATGGGGACAGGACCCAGAGAGCACCCTCGCGCCCCACATGCAAACCCCAGCACCCGGCGTGCCACCAGCCCCTGCACCCACGCTCACGCCAGGCCGCCCGCGATGCCACCACGCAGCGTTTTGGCATTTTGGGGACAGGGGGGACGCGGCCAGCCCTGCCAAAGCATATGGAAGATGGGGGGCCCCAGCGCAGCACGGGGAGGCACCGCTCCGGCCGTGCCAGGCGCTTACATACACGTGTCTCCTCTTGACATTGGGGTGCGGGCGGGCGGGCAGGCGGGCTCCCGGTGCTGCA
>VXAA01001568.1:1751703-1775199 GCA_013399115.1 Anseranas semipalmata | reverse complement strand
CAGACATGAATGAGTTTGTTTACTCTCCGACGACCTCGTGATGTCTTTGCACAGACATGACCTGAAGTCATTATTGCTTTTGGGCTTCTCTGTTTCCATGGCGACTGTCTCAGGGTTGGCTACTTTCCCAAGGTCACCATGGCAACTATCAGAAGGGAATCATGCTTGGGATGCTTCGGCTGGATTTTTCATGAATGATTAGGATGTGTGACACGATGCAGACGTGGAAACGGGGAGGGTTTGGGCTGGGCTGGGTGGGGGGGAGAGGGGGAAGCGGGCTCCCGCCAGACAGGCGCGGTGCCGCCGGCTGCGCAGCCCTCGAAGCCGCGCGTCGGGAGGGGGGGGGACCGGCGCGCTGCGGGAGCCCTCCCCGCCGGGGGAGCGACAGGCGGAGGCTGTGATGGTGGCACGGCTGCGGCCGCCTCTCCGGGGGTAGGTACCCAGGCCGCTGCCCGGCCCTCCGTGGGGCGAAGGTTTTGGGCGGGTGGTCGCCGAGACGCTGATGGGTGCAGCCCCCGGCTAAGGTGGGAGCGAAGGGCAGCGTCGCGACGGAGGGTGCTGGCGGTGGACGTGCCTGCGCGTCGCCAGATGTCGTCAGGCGGGTCAGCTCGCACAGCCCGGGGCCACGAGCGTCCTCAGGCAGCGGCCTCGGTGTGCCGGGAGAGGCAAACTCCTGCCTTGCTTTGTCATCGGGGGGCTTTTGTTTCTGCTGCTTGGGTTTTCCAGTAGCGTTGCCTTTGGGTGGGGACGGCGCTGGAAGCAGGTGACAAGCCAGGCAGCTCATTTCTGGGTTGCTGATTCAATGTCAAGCCGTGTTAATAATCATCAAAATAAGAGCGAAGGGAGTTGTTGTCTTGTGGCTTTGCAGCGCCTTTTATGAGCGGAGGTGACTCTTCAGTCAGCCCCTAATGGGGCGTCCCGAGCATCTGGGTTTCCTCAGGGACGTGAGCGAGCGACGGGGCCGGGGTGGCCCCTGGGCTCCCGCGGGGACCGGGGGCAGCGCGTGGCTGCTGGCATCGCCGCTGCTCGTGGCGGGGCGGGGGCCGTCCTGCTGCTTGCCTCAGCAGAGTGTGCTCGTCAATACGAATTTCTCTCTCTTGCACCCATGCAGGGCAGAGTGATCTCTCAACCCTTCCTGGGGTTTTAAGCAATTGCGTGGTGTTCTTTCTTTCGACGGTGCTTTGGAGTTGGGGTTTTGGACCGTGCATTGGGTATCTTTTTTTTTTAAACTGCCGTCGTGTCTGAGATTGGCGTAACCTGAAAATCTTGTTTTGTTTTTTTCCAGTTGCAATTTCTGAGCAGTTTTGTCCAGAAGACTGTGCTCAGGTTATGACGACTAATCCCAAACCGAACAAGGCATTAAAGGTAGGGAAGGCCGAGCGGGTGGCGCTGGGTGGCAGGGGAGGCTGTGGCAGAACCGTGCTCTGTCGTACATGACTCTTCTTTTTTTTCCTTCTGAGAGACTCTTACAAAAGGGTGCTGATATAATTTCCCATTACCCACAGGAAAGATCTCCAAGGGAGATAGGGTAGAAGAATACTAGTCATACCTAGAAATAAGGCAGAAGTCCCTGGGATTGAGGGCTAGAGCATCCCGGTTGCTATCCAAGAGACCGTTGAGCAGGTACTGGCAGCACCCTGGAGCTGGTGCTCCAGGCCTGACAAGGCAGTGCTGTTGCTCTCAGGGCTGAGACGCGGTGGGGAAAGGAAGCTTCCACCTGTTTTCTTGCAGGTCCATGAGGCAGTAAATGCCTTGGATATACCTGCTGTGTGGTGGACCAGGCATGCGTTGTTCATGCTCTGGTGCAGTTTTTTTAGTGTCCTGGCTCTTTATTCCGTGTGTCTGCAGTCTCTGAAGAGACAAAACAATGATGTCTTAAAGGTTCTGAACGTAGTTGTGGCAGCAGACCTGCTCGAGAGAAAGGCACAAGCACTGGTGTCTCTCTGGTGCAACTTCAGAGTCAGGAAAACCAAATCAGACTGTGGTCCTTGAAGCCAAGCAGGGCTGGTGTTGGTCAGGACTCAACGAAAAGCCGCGACGTGCTGAATTAAACCCTGCACGCAAGCGGCTGTCCTGCTTTTCAGACTACTGCGCTGGTGTCCCAGCATAATGCCGATGAAAAGTGTCATCTGTAGGGCTCGGTGCGAGTTCCAGGTCCTGACAGAGGAGTGCAGACAGCTTCAGCCTCCTGTTATTTCCCTAAAATCTTACCGTTCGGTTCAAAGTGGGTGCGTAAGGCTTGCTGCTCGCCCTGCCTTGAGGGGGTGACCAGACCCAGAGGAGGGCAGCGCTCAGCCCCCAGCCACGTCCTACCCAGCCGCGGCTGCGTCTTAGCGGAGCGGGAGCTCTGTAGGGCGCTTTGGGGTGTTTTCCCGCAGAGGGGCAGCCCGCCTGCTTGCTGGCCGGAGCAGCCGCGCGTGTAGGGCCGCTGCTACCCCTGTGCTGTTGGTGTTTGCAGGTAAAGGAGGAGTCGGGAGAGAATGCCCCGGTGCTGAGCGATGATGAACTCGTGTCAATGTCCGTGCGGGAGCTGAACCAGCACCTGAGGGGTCTCACCAAAGAGGAGGTCATCCGTCTGAAGCAGCGGAGGCGCACGCTGAAGAACCGGGGCTACGCTGCCAGCTGCCGCATCAAGCGCGTGACTCAGAAAGAGGAGCTCGAGAGGCAGCGGGTTGAGCTGCAGCAAGAGGTGGAGAAGCTGGCCAGAGAAAACAGCAGCATGAAGCTAGAGCTGGACGCCTTGCGCTCCAAGTACGAAGCACTCCAGACCTTTGCTCGTACTGTGGCGCGAGGGCCTATTACCCCGACCAAAGTTGCCACCACCAGTGTCATCACCATTGTGAAATCAGCCGAAATCTCATCCAGTTCTGTGCCGTTCTCAGCAGCGTCCTAGTGCCCTCGGTGGGGGAACTAGCAGCCTTTCAGAGGGGAGGGGAAAAGGCTCTTATGCATTGTTCCGGAGTCCTTGGTCACGTCAAGAATTGGCATCTTAACAATTCTCTTCCAAAAGTGCAAAAAAAAGAAAAAAGAAAAAGGAAAAAAAAAAAACACAAAAAAACAACCCTACAAAGGGAACTTAACTGGCTGCTTCTCTCTGGACTCGGTGGCTCCATCAACCCCTCGTGTCCAGGATTTGAGCTCTGTATGCAGTGCAAGTTGCAAGACCTGCTTCCTCCTCCCCCCTGCCTCTCCAAAACCCCTCCCAGCCGTGGGCAGCTTTCCAGCTGGGAGAAGATACCTGAGGAGTCTCCGGAGTCTTCGTGAACGATGCTCAAGAGCCAGGAAACAGATGGACCGTAGAAATCATCATGTGAGATGAATGTATGGAAAAGAGTTTCCTTTAGTGGCATCCTACTCCCTGTCAGAAGGGTCTCCCCTACCCTCCCCACTTCCATCTGCTATTCTGAGGGCAGGGAAATAGGCATTTTGGTTTGGATTTCATCCTGCTACGAGTGGATGGGAGTGGGAGGATGATGGAGACTAATGCTTGGGTGTGACCGCACCCATTAGGAATAACCTTTTGTTTTCAATCCATGCTGTTAAAATATGGAAAAATATATATTTTACATATTTTAATATGCCCCACTACCTGTGTGGCCTATAAAAATTACATTGCAGCCTCCTTTATTCCAAGCCCAAGTTTCCTAATAGCTCCTTCCCTAAGGTGTGCCTGTGAATTGGGTATATTTATGCAGTGTATTTCTTCCAAACGATCCGCGGTTTTGAAATAGCGGCTTTTTTTTTTTTTCCTGGATTCCCTGAAGCTTAGGGGAAGGAGGCACAGTAAATGCTGTGAAGAGCTGTGTGATGGGGAGGAGAAGGGGAGACGAGGAGGAAAAACGCTGGAAGTATTACCAGGTGGAGGCAGAACTGACTGCGAGATGGTGGGACAGCTCTGCTGGGCTCAGCACTATGAGAAGGGGTTTGTGCGGAGTATTTCAGAAAGATGTTTTTAAAGCACTGAAGTGTAACTGGAGGGCGATGGTGCACGGGCAGGAGGAGGGAAGTTGGAGCCTCCTCTTTGATGGAAGCGTTGGTAGGTAGGCGATGGGTGTCCCAGCTGCAGAGCTGGGCTCAGCGGTCCTTGGTGGCCAGAGAAGGGCTAGGGGAGGTTGGACGGGAGCTGTGCGAGTCTTTTCCTCTCTGTCGCGTGTCAGGCGCTGAAGTCGGGATCCAAAGAGTCCCAGTGTACAACCCTCAGTGTTCAGACAACCTGTGTGAATGTGACCCTGAAACTTGACGTTTCCTCTTGGGGATCTGTGAATCACCCCAGGAGGTGCACAGAGGGCAGGATGAAAATTGTTGCGTGTAGGGGACGGAAGAATTGGGACCGAGAAGTCGTGCGTATGGCTCTGAGCAGTGGTTTGGGAGAGGGAATTCTGGCTCGGCAGTGGGCAGGAAGCGGGAGGCCGAGAGGAGGGATTCTGCTGTCGCGCAGCGGCGCTGGAAGGACGAATGTTTCCAGGTCACTGTAAAAAATAGCTATGTTGGTGTTTGTGTGTTTTGTTGTTTTTTTTATTTTCTCTTTGAAGTAGGAAAGAAAAGGGACTGTGAGTTTCGCAGGGCAGGGCAGAGACTTGTGGAATGGACGATGCCTGTTGTCACGCAGGTGAGAAGAGAATGAGATTGCTGAAGGTTAAGCCGAGGGGAAGAGCTTAGAGGATTTGGGCTCCGGAGTAGAAGCCAGAGATCACGGAGAACTCACCAGTGTTTTGGACTGAAAGAGAAGTAATCGAGTGCCACCGTTGTTGCAACGGGGACAGTAGGCTGGCATCCACCACCCAGTTTAATTTGTTGTTTGGGGCTTTGTGTCATCCTGAATGGCAGTACGTCTGTAGAGTTTCAGCGAAGCCCTCTTTGTCTTTGGAAGAAGTTGTTAGCTTGCTTTTTCTTTTTTTTTTTTTTTTTTTTTTTTTTCACCTTGTCATTGGAGTCTCTGGATTTCCCGAGAGGGTCCTCCGTGAAATAGGTTAATGAAAAGAGAAGCCTCAGACTCGGCTCTCGTTCAGTCCTCAACACCTACGTTCGTGACCTTACTGAGCCAGGAAGGGTGCAAGTGAAGCGCTTCCTGACGGCTTGTTACCCCTGCCAGATCCACGTGTTACGGAGGGGAGCAGGGAGTTTCCTTCAAGTGATTTTCCAACACGTAGAGTTTGGATGACACTTAGCGTTACCTCATTTCTCCTCCACTCCCTCCCTATCTCCTAACAGGCAGATCGATGTCCTGTGTATCAGTACCAGATATTGACTCCCACAGCAGAAGCTGAGGAAGAGAAAGATGTTACTGTCATTTCCCGGTCCTCTCATGTTCTCCAGCTCACAAACATTGGAAACTTTCCCAGACCTTACAGGTGCCTCCGAAAACAGGCAAAATGGAGACTCCTGGCACTGTTGGGGCTTTAATTGAAAACTTCAATGATAAAGGCCAGTTGACTTGAAAATGCCCAAATGCTTCCAGTCTTTAAAACAGCTCCAGAGCTCCATAACATTCCTGGCTAGATAGGAACACCCTCTGGCTGCCCTTGACCCCCTGTCGGTGAAATCAGACCAGTCGCATGGAGGGGGATGGAGGTTGAACTTTGTTCCATGGGGTCTTCTTGCTGTTGGAATGAGTTGGGAAACATATCTTTATGTGGCACTTCCCTTGCGGCCAAGTATTTCTTTTTCCAGTTCTTGGAAGGGTGCCAAAGGCTTGTCCAGGTGATTGCTAGTTTAGTGCTGGTAGGCACTTAAATCTCTGGTCACTCGATAAAGAACAAGAGGCCTGGGTGTTGTTAAAGCTGTTGATACCATAGCCATGGTAGGTAATCCATATTGGATATCCATAAGGACCACGTGGAAATATTTAAAGAGAGAGAAATATATATATAAATATATAATTATATACATTTTATCGTACAGATTTTTCGTAAAAAAAAAAAAAAATAATTTTTTTTCCAAGTTTGATACTGTAAATCTTTATTAAAAGAAATTGCCAGTCCAGGGCTCCCTGGGTGGTGACCTGGAGGGGAATGAAATGTCCTGGCTAAACTTCCACAGAGGGATCAGAATTGCAAGGTAACGTGGAGGGAGGAATGACCCGAAAGCTGCTGACCATGTTGGAGACCCAGCTCCTCCACCCTCCACCCCGGAGGGCCCTCCAGCTTGGGGTTGTCGCATTGCATTCCTCTGGGGTTCAGTTTGTTTCTGTTTGATATTTTGTTTTGTTTTGTTTTGTTTTTCTCTCCGTCCTGCACTTGCAAGCCTGACACCCAGGGCAGGCGCGGCGCGGGGAGCGGGCTGCCGCTGCGGAGTCACCAGGGCGCTCCCCCGCCGCCGTACCTCTCGCTCGTCTCTTGCTGCAGCAGTTTGGATGCCGGGGCTCCCTTCTCTGCCCCTGTCCGTTTGTTGAGGAGCGGGGGCTCTGAGTTTGAGTGCTGGGATCCTCCCCCCTGGGCCCGGCCTTTCTTGCCCCTCCACGGCACGATGTTGGGTACCGCGGGATGCTGGAAAGAGCCTGAAGCATCTGCCCGGGCACCGGGAGGGACATCTCTGGTCTCGTAGGCGTCTTTGCCGTGCTCTCCATTGGGAATGGGGAAATCTTTCCCTCCAGGGCACCTCCAGACCTCCTCGAAGCAAGTCAGCATCTCGGCTCTTGCCCAACCCTACCGTCTGCTGGAGGAGACCGCAGAGCCCTGGGTGACACCCGGCATGCGGGAAGGGACGGGCGCGCGAGCGGGCAGCGGCGGGGCTGGGCGCAATGGGTGCCATGGGCGCGCGGCGGGGTCGGGTTACCGGACGGCTCAGACCTGGGGAGGAGGAGAAGGTGGCATTTTTTTTTCTCTCTCGAATCATTTAAACTTCATTGTCATGATTGTTTTTATTTAAAAAAGAAAAAAAAAAGAAAAAGAAAAGAAAAACAAAACGAAAACGAAAAACTTTTGTAACGTGGATTTGTTTTCCTTCGTCTGTATTTCAGTCTGCTGGGGTGTTTCCGTAGATGGTGGATACTTGCTTTCATTTTTTTAATGATAGAAGTCTTCTGTTTTAAGTTGTTTTTTATCACCAGCTCATTCTATCCTCTGTGGTTACTCAGTAATTTCATTTCAATATTTATTTTTGTGCTGCTTTTTTATTATAAAATAAATTATTGATATACCAAGCAATGTGGATTCCTGTTTGTAAGGCGAGTAGCCCTGTGTATGTGTCCATTACTTTCTCTTGACAGCCACAACGTAATTTATTGCTGTAAATTTAGCTGCAGTGACTGGTTTTTTTGTACCTTTCCAATAAAGCATTTTCTGGTTTCAGACTTGCCCTGGTGTATGGTCAGCGTTTTGGAGCCTGAATTGATCTTCAGGGGCGCGTTTTCCTCGCTTGCCGCCCGTGCGGCCGGCCGCAGTGCTGCGGGTGAGCGATGTGTTTTTGGGAGGCAGGCTGGGCTAAGGCGAGCGCGGTGGCTGCGCAGCCTCTTGCAGGGGTCTGAGCTGGCCTGGCACGCGTGGGGCCAGCTCGCCCAGCTCCTGGCCCCGAGCTCATGCTTAGACCATAGATACTTGTTCTTCTGTTCCGGACCGGGCACTTATGGAGGTGACTTCCCCGAGCACGTGGGACCTTGGTGCTCGGTAGGCGCCTGCCAGCCCTCGCGGTGCTGGGCGCGTGCTGTGGGACTTGGCTCAAAGACCTCGTGACGTGAAACAGGTCACGGTGGTGGAGAGAGCCGCTCCCCTCCCTTTGGGGTTGTGAAATATCCCTTCGGTGCTTCCTATGCAACTGCTTGTGAGTAAACAGCTTTAACCCCTTAAATCAATATTTCATCTGATTTTCGCTATTGTTTCCTCTAGGCTTTAAAGCAGTGGTGCCTCTGTCAGAGAGCTCCTGGGAGTCACGTTGGCTTTAGGCCCCTACCACGAGCAGTCCCATCCTTTAGGGGACAGCTAAAGGGGAGAAAATGTGTGGTCTGTGCCAGGCCAAGGCAGTGTTGGAGGCAGTTGGCCAAGGATGGAGTTAGAAGCAGGGGTATGTATGGGCAAGGGGGAGAGCAGCAGGACTGAGGGTGCTGCGTGTGTCAGCAGTAATGGGTGGTCATTAGGTGCCAGAGTTGGGGCTGGCCAGGCTGGGCCAAGCAGGGACGTGGGGGAAGCCTGGGGGTGGTTGTGGTCACTGCTGAGCGAGTTGGAGGAAATCACCATCGTCTGCCTGCAGAAAAGCCGGCGAGGAGCCAGGGACAGCAGAGAGGGAGGTGGGATGCTGCATCTGTCAGAGGGATGGAGGAGCAGGAGCAGAGATGGAAAAGGGCATTGGGACTTGGCCAGGTGGAAGTTCATGGGTGAAAGGAGACTCAACCTTCACCGTGCTTAGGGGAGGAGAAGGTCCTAGAGCTGGGGGGAGAAGTCTCGGTACACAGGGCTGACACCGCAGGCAACCTGCTGCCTGCAAAGGGCTGGCACCAGCTGGTCCTGGGGACCCACAGGTAGGTGCTAACACCCCGAAAAAGAAATGCTTCTGCCTTGCAGTGCATGGTCTGAGGCAAGCACATTTTGGGAGCATGGTCAGCCCCTGGTGCCGGCAGGGCTCCGGGAACAGCCGGGTGCGTGCGGGTCACCCCGTGCTCACCTCCAGCTCTCCCCGTGCTCCTGCTGTAGAGGAAGGAAGGGGAGGCATCTTGGCAGAGGAGCACAGCACCGCGGCTGCTGGACGACACGTTCCGCCTAAGCCACCTTCGGTATTTCAGCTGTCCGTGGATGTGTTTTGACGTTGCAGCTGTTTGAGGGCAGAGGCAGAGCCCAGGCTGAGCCGTGAGCCTCTCTCCCCTCTTGGAGGCTCAGGAGGACCAGGAGGCCGAGCCTGCTGGAGGAGGACGCTTTGCCTGCTGCTGCACGGCACGGCAGCCAGCTGGGGTCCAGCCCAGCACGGCTCCTTCGGGCTGGCATCGCACTGCTGACTCGGATGAGTCACAGCTGTTTTTTTATTTTTTTTTTCCTCTGTGTTTTGCTTGCAAGAAAGACCTGTTTTACATATAATACAGTAATCAGGGCTTGACATAAATAGGCAATTGTTACTGTCTGCAGTGGGAATTGCACCTGCTGGCAAGAGCAATGAATGCAGCCCATTATGCGCTGGAGTCGATCATTTGTGCAATGAAGTACAACTATGCTTCTTGCTGTGTTCTTGGGTGAGGCTGTATCTCAGCGGCTGCGAGCACGCTGGCAGATGCCCCATCATCACCTCTGCAGTCTGTCCTCACCCCGGGAGGCGAAGCAGCCTCTGTTCCCGCAGCTGTGGCAGGCTCTGTCCCGCAGGGGCAGAGAGGACCAAGATGTTCGCTGGGAGATGGTCCTGCATCGGTGACGGCTGCGCGACGAAGCCAAGCAGCCTTGTTGAAGCCGCCCTTCGTGGGCAGCAGGGTCCTGCTGCCAGCGCCCGGCCGTGCCAAGCACATGGCACTTGTTTACAGACCTGGTGACACAAAACGTGGCAGCGGTCTCACCGGCTGGGCAGGTACAAGCGGCAGAGCTCCGGAGCAGAGGACTTGCAAGACTGGCTCAGCCATAGCCTACTCGTGTTGACTCCAGGCTTCCAGCATGATAAGATTTCTCTGATAATAATAAATAGATTTTGTGCTGTTGCTGCTGGAGTCTGGGCTTGGCTCGGTGGAAGAGGACCCAGCAGCTCTGAACTGCTGCATCTGCAGCAGAGAGGCTTGGAAGAGGTGCAGTGCGAGCAGGGGGGCACACACCGCTTGTGGAGTGAAAAAGATGAGCACAAATCCCGTGGGAATGCCAGAGTGTGGAGGATGCTGCGTGTGCAGGTATTTCTGCTGGGCCAGCACCAAGGGGCAGGGAGGACGCGGAGCTTAAGAGCATCAGCATTAGAGTAGGAACGGGCAGAGTGTGGGCTTTGCTTGGTGAAAACACGTTCAATCTATGGTAGAAATTACTGTTTATTAGAAAAAAAAATCATAAATAAAATAATTTCATCTTGCAATTTACACTTTGCAGCTCAAGAACAGGGAAAAAAAATCACTAGGAGCTATAAGATGGCTATAAGCCTTACCCATAGGCTCGTTTGCCATGCGACTGCAAATTGAAGGTTCCAGACTTGCCCCCGTCCTTCCAGTACCCAGCTCCCACCCCAAACAACAGCCAGCTGGTGCCCACATAAATGCCCAGGGATCACCCGATTAACAGCAGGGGAATAGAAATTGGAAAAAATAAAATCAGAGAGGAAGCTTAACAGAAGGATGCACGCTTTCCATCGCAGGTACAGACAAAATCCTCCCTGCAAGCACTGCTGCCCCGAGCGCATCTCTGCCTCCGCCGCCCTGGCCGGGCTCAGCCCCACATGCCTTCCCACGGCTCATACAAGGGTGCAATGAGTTTGTCGGGTCTGTGGCGGTCTGGGAAATGGCTCACGCAGCCCTCGCACTGCTGAGCTCCCCAGGTCCTCCAGCATCCATTATCTGGTCCTGCGAGCCCGGCACGCAGCACTTGTTTCCTGTAAGCAGGGGTAGGGATACGGACTAGAGAGGGGTTAGGAGGAACAGACAGTCCCTGGTCAGTGCATTCCTACCACCACCAGTCACAGTCTGGTTCCCTAATAATGGCCCTGATAAGGAAGCTGGAATCCCTTTTAACTTCTGATCCGCTCAGAGATAAGGCGGTTTAGACATAAACAAGCGCCTCTGTCACCAGCAGCTCTCAGAAACGCAGCTGCGAGACCTCGCGGCGAGGTCCGAGGGAGGTCCCGCTGCTGCTCCCGCGGGACTGGCTCAGGCAGCTGCATCCCCATCTGGAGGGAGAGGAGGATGAGCTGCTCTTCCTCCCGGGAAAGGTCTCCTGTGTGACTCTGTAGGCTTTTTTGGGGGGAAGGAGAGAGGAAAACATGTAAAAATAAGGCATGATGTCTTTCAAACATTACCGGGTTTTGAGGTGAAGTGAAGTCACCTTCCTGCTCTGCTTTTCTCCGTGGGGCCCTTGAGATCATTTTTTACCCAAATCAGGAGAAACTAGAGCAGAACTGTGCTGAGAAAAGCATTTCTCTCAGGCCTTGGCGCTGTTTGCAGGTAAGAGGAGGGTGAGGGCAGCCAGTCCATCTGACGGCACTGCCGGGGGGGCCCAGCCTGCTGGGGACCCCAGCCGGGGCACGGCACGGGGCTGGCCCCAAACCCTGGTGGTGAAGCACAGAGCGCAGCACACGGCTGCTTGGTCGCAGAGCAAAGAGCCCGGTCCCTAACACCAGCAGAGGCGGGACGGCAGGAGCTGGCACTGTTTGATTTAACCTTTCCCTGGGTTATTGCATCTTCCCTTCAAGGGACTGCCTTTTGAGTAGAGTTCCTGGCTTCCCTGGTCTCCCTCTCCTCCTCTCAGCATTCCAACTAGACCAGGTTGTCTCAGCCTCCAGACAGTCCCCTCATCCATGGGTTTAAGCCTCTTCAGTGTCACTGTCCCCTCTGACATCTCCTACAGCTCCTCGTCCGACAGGATCAGCACTCTCTTCTCGATATTTTTGCTCTTCCTGCCGCTTGCTCCCTCCGCCTTGGAGGCCACGTGCCCGTTCTCGTCCGGCGCTTTGCGCTCTGCCTCCTGCATGGACTGCTGGGTGTACTGCTGGTACGTGGGCGAGAAGTTGTGGATCGCATCCTGCACGATGTCCTGGGGGCTTATGGTCTCCTTCAGCCCGCTGGAGATGCTCTGCATCGGGGCAAGGTTTGCTGAAAAACAGGGAGAGCAGGAGGGTGATGGGACATCAGACGGGTAACAGCCTGAGTGCTCCAAGACTGCAGTGACACTGTTCCTTAGAAATTCAAGCTCATGGCCTCATCGTGGGCCACGTCTCACTGCAACAGGGAGCTTATGGTGGCGATTACCAAGGAGCTGGAAGGCAACCCCAGCTCTGTGTTTCAAAGAGGATGGATCCTCTCCAGCAGTGTGTGCCATAACACCAAAATCCCCTAATCCTGCCCATCCACATTAGGCTGTATTTTCCTATCACAAAGTATCACAAGGGATGAGAAGGAACTCATGGAGCACAGGAAAAGGAAACTCCTTTACTGGTTTTTACCATCCCATTGGTAGTGCTACAAGGGGTTGTCCTTTCCTTATGCTCCGATGAAAGAAGGAAGAAGAGAGGAAGAGTTACCTGTTGTGTTTTCTTTCTTCTCACTGTACACCTGGCAGGTAAAGGCGTAGCGCAGGGCAATGGAAGCAAAGAGCATCTCAATGCAGATGATGAAGTTCTGGTAGCCAGCAGCCACTGTCCCAGCTCCCACCTCCTTCCCATCTATGATCTGAACTTCGGGGATCACCCCACATTTCTCCAGGATTGCCAGCAGTGTCCCTGTGCAGGGGAAAGGAGAGGGATCAGCTCTGGTCCCACATCCCTGGGCTGCATGGTGCTAGGAGAGGAGAAGGGTGGTGGGACCCACCTTGCCAGAAGGAGAGGAAGATGACTGCCTTGATGGTGATGAACTTCAGGACCGGCTCAAACGGGCGCAGCAGGTCCATGGTGGCAAAGTAGAAGAGGAAGAGGGCGTAAAGCGCCAGGCTGACAGAGAAGTTGTAGATGATGGTGATGTAGAGGTAGCCGCTTCGGACACTGCAGGGAGAGAGCAGGCTGCTGAAGCGAGCGTAACCAGAAGCAAAGAGGGAAGAAGGGGAGCAGGGGGGCTGGGGTGGGAGACGTGTGTGGCTTTGCTGTGGAGGACAGTCCAGCCCAGCCAGGGAAGAAGAACAGGGGGAGTGGGGACTGCTGTCACTTTTCCTCTCTTGGTGTGGCCTTTCGTATTGCGGCCCTTGGGTGTTTTGTCCCCATCTCATCTGGGGGCAGTGAGTCTCCCTTCCTGGGCGCTTTGGGCCCCCTGTGGCCTTGCAACCCAGGGAGGGCTGGCAGGTCACCCTGTCCCCTGTCATGGAGCAGGGACCCATCCTGTCCCCTTCCCCCAGGGGGTCCGGTGCCCTCCTCCCCAGCCCCAGCCAGCATCCTCACTTGAAGTCCCCGTCGTGGTACTTTCCGAACGCCTGCAGGATGATGGTGACGATCGCCATGAGGGGTTTCACGATGCAGAATTGCAGCGTGGCCTGCACAGGGGAGAGACACCAAGCACCCGGGCAGCAGGGACATCCTGCCCCCCCAGCCCTGCTGCAGCCAACCCCCTGCTCCCGGGACAGAGGAGCAAGCGCTTCTCCGTCGCTGGACCAACCAGTGCTGTGCTGAGATCTGAACAAGCGGACGGGAGGGAGCAGGGCTGTGCCCCCGAGCGCTCACAAAAAGCAGCGTAGCCACTCCGAGGCAGGGGACTGGCTGGCTCGGGGACAGATCAGTGCCAGGATTCGGCCCCGCAGCGCAGCCCTGGGGAGTCAGGGAGCCGTCCAGCTGACCTGGGACTGGACAGAGATAAAAATCTCAGCTCTGCAGTGGGAGGAGACCCTGACTCAGCAGTGAGTCAGAGGCAAGGACAGCGAGCGCAGCAGCGTTCTGCTGCTGGCCAGGTGCCGGCAGAGCTGTTCCCTCGGAGGAAAAAAATGAGCATCTTGGGTAAGATTTCCCTTCGGGTAAGGAACCCGCTGTGACACAGCCTGGAGAGCCCTCGTCCCTCTCTGCAGAGGGGAGCAGAGCCAATGCTCCCCACCGGGTACCCACCTGCTTGCAGAAGCGCAGGAACCCGATGGAGTAGGACATGCCCTGGAGGCAGCAGGTCCCATAGAGGCAGCTGGACCTGGAAGCAGAAGCCGAGGAGATGCCATTGAGGTGGCTGTATGGGGAAGGCAGGTGGAGGGCTGAGGAGCTGGTGGCACGCCACCACTTACGCAATGGGCTTCCCTCGGATCTCCGTCATGATGGTGCTCTCCCCACCGAGATACTCAAAGCACAGGCTCAGGAAGCTGTAAATCACGAAAGCTGGCAAGGCAAGGGCAGGCACAATCAGCAGGGCTGGTGGAGATCCGGGGGGTTCTTACGTTTCACATCCCTTCCTGCTCAGATGTCTTCTCACCCACCCTGGCACAGCACCAGGGTTTGGGACACGGGTGCAGGTGGGTGGGAGGCCACCAGCAGGTCAGATCCGTCCAAGTCAGACGCACTGTGCCACGTGTGCAGTTGTTGCAGACACAGCAGCTCCGCTGTGCACACATGGCCCCTGTGTGCAGAGCACGTGGTGGCACTCGGATGTCCCAGCAGTGCCCATGGAGCCGGTCCTTGTGCACACCCAGACAAGCCCAGGAGGCTTGCAATGGCCAGAGACCTTCATGGAGGACCTCAGAAATGCCAAGGGGCAGCACAAGCAGCTGGTGGCCAGCAAGGAGCAGACCCTGAACAGTTTTCTTGGACAACCCCACCACATTTTTTTATGCTCTCTTGCTCCAAACCTGAAGTATTACACATGCCACCAAACCCTGTTCTCTGGGGGGAAACAACAAGGTGAAAGAGCAACCTCAACACTCATGAGCTCCCCCTGCACCTCAAAACATCCCAGCTCCCCAATTTCTTAGGTACGTGTACCTTCCTCTTTAGAAAAAACTGCATTTCTACCTCAAAGGCAGCCAGAAAATCTCTTCCCTGGGAACATGACCAGACACTGGGCTCCCTTTGAGCCTGCGGGTGTCTGCCCCTGGGCCACCTCTCTCCCTGTTGCTGATGGAGAAGGAAGGGGGAAATCTCCACATGGAGGAAGGGAGAGTTGGAAGTGAAAACAACGGAGATCTGGCACTGTGTGCAGTCCAGGATGCTCCAGAGACACGTGTAAGAGGGAGGAGAGTCCTGCTTTGCCGTGAGCATCCCTGCCAAGGCGGCCACCCTGTGCTCACCTTCATAGCAGTCGCGCACTGAGTCGAAGTAGACGTAGTACTGGTGGCTGCCGAGGAGGAGGAGGCTCAGCCAGGAGTCAAAGGCGTAGATGGGCACGATGAAGAGGATGCGGATGATGTAGCGCTGCTCCTTGGGGATGGTGTAGTTCCTCAGGTGCGTGTAGATCTGCAAAGGAGAGCGTGCCCATTGTGCAGAGCTGTGGCTAGGACCGATGAGCCTGAGCTGAAGGTGGTGCTCAGAGGCAGCGGCTCGCCCTGGGGCAGCCCCAGCACCATGGATCTACGCAGCACCCCCAGACGTGCCTGCTGGCGGGGTGCTGCAAGGGTGCGTGCCCCAGAGGCACAGGCCTGGGGTGCTGGACGAGACGTGCCGTGGAGCTCCCCGCTGGCGCCTGCAGCACTGCTGATGCCCTGCACCTCTCCCAGCTCCGGCAGCACGCGGGCAAAGTCCACTCTCCCGACACGGAGACATCCCCTCCAGCCACAGGAGGAAATACCCACCCGGGGCGAACGATAAAAACGAGGTTGGTGGCAATCGATAGCTTTGCTCCAGCGTTAACCCAGAGCCGCGGCTCCGTCCCGCCCGTACCTGGTGGAAGGTGATGATGAGCGCCGACCACACGAAGATGCCGGAGATGACCTGTGCTGCTGTCGTGGTCAGGAAGAGCTGCTGGCTGTCCTGGGAGTCATTGTGGGCGGCCATGAGTGGGGTGACGGCTGGGGACGGGGTGGCTGAGGCCAACCTGGCCACCGGGGAGCTGGGTGTCGTGTCAGAAGGCAAGGCACGGGTGGCATTACTCATCTGCAGGAGGGAGAGGCACGGGGAGTGGCACAGGATGGAGGTATGCTGGTGAGGGGGGAGGTCCCAGCAGGTTTCCCAGCCCACACAGCGTGGACAAACCTACTGTGAGTTTTTCTCCTCCCCAAGCCTTTTCCAGCATGTCCCTCACCCAAGCCAGCCGATTCACCATTGTCAGGGCTGCTTCTTCCAGTGGGACAATGCAAATGTCCTTCAAGAGAGGACCCTCATGTCTCCAAGGAGGTGTCTGTGTCCCTGTGTCCCCCAAAATGCATGCTTTTCCCTCCCAGCCCTGCTCCTTCCAGTTTTCTCAGGGCTCACCATCCCTCGTGAAAGGGAGAGATCTGCCCACACTTGTGCTCCTGGGAGTTCACACTTGTGGCTCAGGACCCATCGTGCACCAGAGACTTAAGGGTTGAAATCACCCCCATCCATGATCAAAACCAGCCCCTCACCAACAAGCCGTCAGGACACTGCACATCACCATCTCCTTGGGAGTCCAGAGAACACCAAGACCCTTGTGGTAGTGTTCCCCCCACCCCAAAATTCAGCTCCTTTCCTCACAAGTGACATGCTAGGGGCAAACCCCAGCATTGATCAAGAAGCTGGAGGTTTGGCATCACCCCGGGCGTTCAGCCAGGGAGCAAGCCTCAGCCATTTTGGGATTTGGGGGTCCTGGTGTGCCAGCCCAGTGGCAGCACTGTTTTTTGGGGCTGCTGAAGCACTCCTGCATCCCCACAGCATCCTCGTGGGCAGGTCTGCCCTCCTCAAAGACGCTCACCCCAAGCATTCCCAGCACAGAGGGTGGCCGGGGAGTACCAGGCACTGTGTACCCTGCAGCTCCAGACAGCAAGGACCAACCTAATAATATGCTCTTATTTATAGGGCAGCTTCATATCTCAAGGCCAACAGATGCACTAACTGCCATGGTTGGCCTCTCTTTCAGCTAATCTATGGAAAGCTGCTTTTTCCCTAAGTATAACAATAGCAGTTTAAAAAAAACAACGAGCAGAGCTCTAATGATATAGACGCTCCTCGGCACATGGTTAATAAACAAAGATTTTAGCTGCTCGGTAACTGTCACCCGGAGGAAAACCTGTAAGCACGGGCTGGCGAGAGCCAAGAAAATATCTGCCGGAGATAAGCGTGGTAGGGAACGACCTCGATCCACTTAAACCCAGAAACCAACCCAAAGCCGGAGCTCGCCTGGCAGCTCCCGAACCCTGAACCCCAACCTGGTAGGAGAGGAAACTCAGCTGGTGTCGGATCAACAGCCCTAAAAATACCTCCCCCCTCCCGCCGCCTGTAAGCGGAGATGCGCGGGGCGGGCTGGGTGGCCGCGGGCTGGCGAGGTCCCAAGGGCTCGCACCGGCGTACCTGCGGCGGGGAGGCTGGCAGTGGGCTTACGGAGGTGGCAGGAGCCGGGGTTTTTCCTCCGTGCAGCCGTCGTGACCCTGCCCTGGCCAGCAGGAAGCAGGATCCCGGGGAGGGATCTGTTCTTTGGACAGACCGGACCTGCCTTGTAAACATTAACAGGAGGCCAGGGAGAGCTGGCAGCGCGGGGAGGAGGGAGACATCCAAGCTGGGCCCCTTCCCCGCAGCCCCTCGTGCTTTTTGGGGATGCCCTGCGTTAGGTGTGGCAGCACTTTCCCTCTGCCCAAGCTCTGTGCTAGGGAAGGGCTCGCTTCCTGGGACACGGCAGAGAGCTGTGTTCATCTCTAGACCCATTTATTCTGTTTTCAACCCGGCGCCATGCCACAGAAGCTTGGCCCAAGCCATCCTGGCTCCTCTTAGCTTTCACAGCCCAGCTCTGGAGCAAGCACCGCGGCACCAGCAGCCGGTCCTGGCAGGCTCTCCTGCATTGTAAAACTCGTAACACGTCGGAGCAAGTCATTAAAAACAAAAGCCTCGGTGCCACTCGGAGACAGGGCTCCCAGCTCCAGAGGTAATCAGATCCCGGCCGTGCAAGGTAGCCGGGCAATTCAATGCAGTGGAGGGCCCATTCGCTTCCAAAACAAAGGCAGCGAGGAGGTGTGAGGGTAATTCTAGCTCCAAAACTCAGCTCAACAGGACGGCACAAGTGCCAGATCCAATCGGGCTGATCTCAGACGCGGTGCAGATACGTGCCCTGCACAGGCTGCCTGCTCCGCTCAGCCCCTGGGACATCAGAGACGCTAAGCGAGCGCTGAGCCGAAAAACCTGGGCAGTGACACCTTTCTTTGGGCAGGCCACCTGCAGGATCGCTTTGTCTGGGATCCCCCTCACACGGCAAGCTGCTGGATCCCTCCCCAGCTGCCTGCCGCCGGGACGCCTTGCAAAGCACAAACCCCACCTTGGCGGCAGTCCTGTGGGGCAGGGACAGCCGGGAAGGAAGCAGAAGCCCCCACCAGTGCCCCCCCAGGAGCTCTGTGCCCCAGGGCTGGCTGTGGCCCTGCTCCTGGTGAGGGGGGAGATCACTGACCCCCACCAGGGGACGGGAGCAGCCAAGCTGGGTCCTGCCAGCGCAAGGCACACCTTTCCTCCTGATTGCTTTCAGATAAAGCCTGGGCACGGGGTTGTTTACCTGAGCAGCCTCTCTATAGCACCCCCACACCTGCCAGGAAATACCTATAGCACATGCCTATAAATAAGGCAGAGCAGCACCCAGCCTTCCCTAAAGCCCATCTGGAGGAGTGGGTGATGCACGCACAGGGCTCCTGCTGCAGGCTCTGCCCTGCCACCAGCTCCCATGGGTGCTCGGGGCTGATGGCTGGAGCAACCTCTGCTCTGCTGGGGGACCCCTGCCAGGCCACCATGCCCCCCTCCCGATCCCAGGGCCCCACTCACCCTGCGGGGCTCCTCCGGGAGCTGGCCTTGGCTGCCTCCCGCCGTGCACCTGCCTCCGCATCCCCTGCGCCCTCCTCCACTGCAGACTCCTCCTCCAGGCACCTTCCCAGCCGGGCACTGCTGCCTCGCCAGCCCCACACACCCCAAGGGGCTCAGCCCTGGCCCTCTGCCCCCTCCCTGAGCCCCACGGTAGCTGGAGCAGCAGGTAGGGCTTTGCCTCCTGCAGAAAAGCTGCCAAACGTACCTTTCAAGTCCGCCCCACTTGGCACCCACGCCCGGAAAGCAAACACGGAAGGCTCCGGTGCTGCTGCCCCCTGCGCGGCACGCACCCCACGGCCGTGGGTGAGAGCTGTGCTGCTTGCCTGGGTGGCGAAGATGGTTCTTCTTGCAATTGGGAGTTAATCCTTCCTGGAGGATAACGATGACTAAAAGGCAGACAGCTGGTTGTATGAGCAGCCAGGCTCATGTGGCTGTTTTTTGGGGCAGGCCTTCCCCACATTTACTGCAGAGCAGAGAGCAAAGTCGAAGGACCAACTGCTCGTGGCCTGATTTATCACTCGTAGAAAGGCAGCCAGGTAAGTCTGTTGTGGCTCTGAACACCAAATGGGAGAGATTGCTACATCCTTTCCTTGCCTGACACCGGGTGCAGACCTGGTGGCAAAGAAAACCAGGAAATTACGGTGGTTAACCTGTGGTTGGCTTTCAGGTAGTAACACAAAGTCTTCAGGGCATAGTGGTGGTGTGCCACCATATCACCACAGTGGAAGATGTGATTTACATTCAATTTGCTGATTAACATATGCTTTCTATAAGTTACTGGAGCTACAGACACCATAGGAGCACCAGGAATCAGGAAATATGTTCAATTTTGTAGTGAGAAAGAATCTCTGCTAGCAAACCAGGATCAACATTAACAAATTCCACATGCCTCTCTCAGCCCTCTTAGAGCAACAACAGAAAAAGAAGTGTAAAAGAGGGAAAATTTGGAGTTCTGACAGATGCAAATCTTTGATTCTTGGAAGCATAGTTCGGAAAACTATTTTTAGATGAAATTTCTTGTCAAGGGCAGCTGCAAGCCTGCAGCTTTTGAACGTACTTTTAAAAAGTTTCATTTCTCATTATCTTTTAAATACTGTAAATAACCCTTACTTCAGAGGGAGTCTTTTCGAAATGTATTTTCTGCTTTTCTACTTTTAGGGGATTTCTTAGCCACAGAAATGATCCAGCAACTGGATCTACATAGGGAATGTACAGGCTCTGTGCTGATTCTGCTGATATCAATGAGTCTTAACACAGCACAGGTCTTCCCTGCACAGAATCTAAATGCAAGACCTGGCCTGTGTCTGCTCAGTCAGGTTCATAAGTGACAAAAGTGTGTAACAGCTTACTTAAAAATTTACTACTTGGTGTTACTTGTTTGGAGAAGAGGTAAAAACAAATGTGCTTTCCAAGCAAATAGCAAAAGTTGACTACTAAGCATTGCATTAACTCAAATGACTTCATGTAACACCTTAGAGTGGTGGAGAGGGGCAGCTTTTTGCAGGTGGTCCAGAGCTATGCACGTGCTGCCTCTCCAAAGCAACAGTACCATATAATAGGTAAACAGCCAGTATTTTGCCTTTTTTCACCACTAATTTGAGTTCCTCTCTGCCATCCTGACATCAGCTTTCATGAAATTTGAACAGTGTAATTATCTACCTCTCTTTAAAATTTGACTGAAAGTAGAGAATGGATTCAGAATACATCAGGAAGGGACTGACATAAGGATAAAAGCAGTCATATAGGAGTCATTTCCTTTAAAAAAAAAAACAGAAAATCTTTCCTATTATGCAACTGCTGCTGATTTGTTACTGAGGCTTGTATTTCAATTGAAGTGATTTTCACAGAGTAAAAAAGAAAACACGTAAAATTAGATTCATCAATGTTTCTTTTATTCACTCTGCACTGGGTGTTCCCCTTTGCGGTACAGTGTAGCTACAGAGCTTGGCATCTATCATTCCTCAGGACACAAACGCAGAGCCGCGATGTTTCCCAAATATACATCCCGCCCAAAGTGATAAAAATAAAATTTCTCTTGTATGTTGAGACAATTGTTCTTGTCTCATCACTGACTATATGGACTGCAAACCTGTCACAGTAATAAAACCCACAAACATTCTACACAGTAGAGAAAAATTCATCAAATTCCTAAGTATGTCCAAAACCAGCACAAAGACATTCCATCATTTTCATTTTTTGTCCTTTTAAAAAAGTGGTGATGAGTCATGGACTCAAGATCATTTCCTTGAATCCAGATGGTACAACTTCACCACACTTGGCAACTTCGGATCACTTCCCGTAGAGCTTGTATTCCTTCCATGGTCTTGTCCTTTAAAGCCATAGCGAGAAGAACAGGTTTGTTCCCAGCTTCCTGAGACACGAACGCCACCAGGTTTTTGGCACAAACATGGACGAGGGGCTGAAAAGCAAAGGTATACAGATGCACACTCTTAGAGCTGGGAAAGCCCTCCCACATGAGTTAGGAGAAGAGTCCTGCAATGACTTGTTCACAGAGCACGTCGAGAACCTGTCTATACTGGACTCAGACTGAGCATTAGTTTGCTGAATGGTTCCAGCATGATTGGAAACAGACACACAGCTTGGCTGGTCAGCAAAGCCAAGCCATGGTATGGGACATTTTAGAAAGCACTTTCTCAATTATCTTAAAATGGAAGAGTTTGGACCTGTGAGCAACAGCCACTCAACCCACCCTGAAACAACTTAACTGGAGCTGCACTTGAATCAAGTTTTGCACCAGTTTGGAAAATTTGGAAAGCTGGTGCAAAGAGTCTTTCCTTCCGCTATTCCTCCCACCCAAACTATGTCACCAAATATCAAATTATATTAAATACCATGGATCAAAACACCTCTATTCCCATCATAACCAAATTTCTGATCAAGTTTCTGAGTACCATATTCTCCTAAAACCTTGTTGCTGAACAGGGTTTGCTTGGCTGACAAATTGTGGAAGAAATTTTTTTTGCAATTCTTAGAGATCTCAAAATGGTGTTGTATACACACTCTTTGCATGCCATGTGTAAAAGACATGTTTTTGATTTTAACAAAATAATGAAAAATAGAAATAAATGGCAAGGCTGAAGCAGGAAAGAAAAGGGATATAATCTTCTTAATGAGGTTTCTTTTACAAGAACATCCAGCTTGTCTAGGTTTTATTGACACCATAGTTACGTACTTATTAGAAGGATGAGCTTTCTTGATTTTAGCTATCTGTGTGGGTTTTAAGTATGTACCATCCCAAATGGAGATGTTAATGGCAACAAACAGGAAGTCAGTAAACTAAAAAGCCTTTCCTTAAAGTTTAGATTAAGTTGGTAAAGTGATTTAAAAATACTATGTAACAAAGGAAACAAAGGAACTTCTCATCTCCAAAATAAAACACAAAAATGGCTTGGAGGTGGTGCTGTTCAGAATTAGCAGACATCACACCTGGCAAAGCAAAGGTTCTCCCATCTAGGAAAGGCAGGCTGTTACTGAAGAATGAGAACTCTTTATAGAGAAGCTGCAGACAGAATTGGGAACTTCTGTTGCTAGAGTTTTTCTAGTTAAAGTTAGTAAGTAATATTTGACAGCTCCAACCCTGATGGAAAGCCTCATAATCTTGTAGCTCTATAACTTTTTGTTTTAATGCTTGACTAGTTGACACTTTGCGAAATACATTTCCTTCTGCTTTCTCTCCAGCTTTGTGAAATAGTCGATAAAAACTCATTTTGGTGAAGCAAAACAAATTAAACTTTATCAAGGGCAGGTGCTGGCAGGCACACTTGGGAGAGGGCAACTAAAGTCCATTATGGGGCTGGCATAGATGGGTGTTGGGGGAAAGAAAAGAGACTTGAAAAGTTAAACTCATTGGAACAGAAACCCAGAAAAGGTTATCGAAGGCCATATGTTTGATCTTGCAACCCTTAAATCAACACAAGCTGTATCAAACCTTCCATAAACACAGCAAAACAACCCATATCCTGTAGGATACAAAATAACAGACCCCCAAACCACTCTGTTAGTTAAACTTATGCTAAAGAACAGATGAATGTGCATATTTTTCTGATGAACCCCTCTTCCCTCTGAACAGATTTTTACATTAATTTTACCCCTGTGCAAACACTGCTTAACTACTGTGATTCATCAACTCCCTGGCAACTCGTGCAGCCCCGCCTACCACATTTCCCCCTTTGCCTTGGTGCCAGTGTGCTGTGCATCTGTTCTTACCTCATCCTTGCCCAGTAGCACTTTCGTGGTAAGCGAAGGCCTGCCAATGTTGTCGCCTATTGTGTTGGGGTCCACATAGACAAGTGTCCCCATCTTGCCATACTGCGTTACCACCACAAGAATGGAGTTGGAAAATGCTGTGCACACCACCTCCGTGGGGACCCCATGTACCACTTCCTCTCGCTGTTTTGACGTCACGATGGGATTTGCTGCCATTGCTGCGGAAAACAATAAAATAACATTAAAAACATGGACCACAGGCTATAAAAAGCCCGAATCCTTTCATTCATTCGGTATACCAAGGTTAAGTTGATTTCAGAGCATAAAAGCACCCAGAGGTGTAGGCGAAGCAGTGTGTCTGTACAGGAACAGTTGTCAACATCCAGTGTCTGCAGCTACCTGACTCAGAGGTGAAATTCAAGTGCCCCCACACGGACAAGCTGCTGTTTATAGGCTTCCACGCTACTCACAGTATAACAACAACTGCACCTGTACCCACTGATGGCAGCACGAAGCAGAACTGGCCGCACTTTGCCCTCCCTCACAGCCTCCTGCTTGCTGGCATCGAGGCACAACCCCAAACCCACCCCAGACCGCACAGGCCTCAGCACTGGGGGACAGACAAGCAGGAGAAATAAAAGACCGATAATAATAACAACAACCCAACCCTATGTGTTTTAGGACCGGGCACCCCCACATCGCAGCCCTCTAGGAAGGGGGCAGGCCGCGGCCTGTACGGCGGGGCCCGCGTGGGGCGCCCGTCCCCGAGCGGCCCTTGCTGCGGGAGGTGTCCGCGATCCCCTCACCCTGCCCCGGGCCCCG
>VXAA01001568.1:1735679-1751657 GCA_013399115.1 Anseranas semipalmata | reverse complement strand
CCTCAGCGCGGGGCCGCCATTAGCGGGCCCGCCCGCCGCGCCCAGGGAGGCGCCATCTGCAGCGCCCCCCCACTCCCCTCACGGGCAGCGCCCGGGCCCGCGCGGCCCCGGCCCCGCAGCCCAGCACGGTCTCCTCGGGCGTTTCCTGGCTGCTTTGCGCTGGCGAATCGCGGCAGAAAATCCACGAGGGAGTGGGGTGTGCCCCTCCGTGCCTGCACCGCGCGGCCCGCAGCCGTGTGGCGGGACGGGGCAGACCTGGTGGCAGGAGGGAGGCTGCTAAATTTAACTTCTTTGTTTTTCTTCCCTTTTTTTCCTTTTCCCTCAGTTTCCACGCAGGATAAGTCTGTGCCCTGCAGCTGGGTGGTGTTGTACAGTGCTGGATGGTTGAGGCCTGCACGCGCCCATGGTTTCAGGTGGGCACTTCAGCAGCAGGCACACGTTCCGTCACGACACCGTGGGTTTTGGGCCATCCATCGGCTTTTGACCACCTTCGCTTGGGCCCTGCCAGCCCCTGGCACTGGTGGGATGCATGGGCTCACTGCTGATGAGAACAACGGCATCATGTTCTCCACTGAAATACCCTTCTACCCGTGCCCCCTTTGCTCTTGTTCCTTGAGCAAAGCATACGACTTGAGCAAGTAGCTACTGCCCACCTGTGCTATAATGGAAGATAACGACATGTATGTGAAGAGTGCAAAAAGGTTTATATACCATGAGCAATTCGTACAAGCACTAATTTCTGTTACATCCATACAGTTATTTCAATGCTAATTATGATTTTTCTCCTTCTTTGAACTGCTAGTACTTATGAATAGTAATTCTGGCTGACTTATACAAAGCTCTGGAAGCTGGCATTTCTCAGAGGTTTGCAACTTTCTGCACTTGTGCATTTGCTGTGTACAGTGCATCTAAAATACAGTCCAAACCTTCATTTCTACTTGTTAACTGTTCTTTACCATTCTTTATACCAGACACAAAATGTCCCAGCTGTGGCTGCAGCAGAAGGAGCCTGAATTCTGGGTTACCTCTTCAGATATCACTCT
This sequence comes from Anseranas semipalmata, assembly GCA_013399115.1. NCBI lineage: Eukaryota > Metazoa > Chordata > Aves > Anseriformes > Anseranatidae > Anseranas > Anseranas semipalmata. The sequence goes on along the minus strand of VXAA01001568.1, from coordinate 1,750,614 downwards.
TCAGGACCTCATGATATTTTTGTTTTGCATTAAAAGTTTAAACAAAACTTTTAACTACAGTTCTAGGAAGAGCACATAAACTTTGTGCTGAGAATGCTTTAAGGCACCATTAGAGAGCAGCAGAGGTCCACGGAAAAAAACTTCTGATAGAGCAGGTTATTGTGGTTAACGCAAAAAGAGGCTTGATACCTTTTTGGCACTCCACGCAATCTGGCAAATAGTCTGTTTTCCAGCACTGCGAAAAACCAGCATCCTCTTTCTAGCCTACCACAATCACTTGAGGCTTTGCCTGTTTGACAGAGATAATAGCAGCTCTTGTCAGTAAAGCCTCCTGACTCATAAAGAAGTTTATTCCTGCTCTACCTTCTCTGGAGAATTAATTTTACTTCGGGAAACACAAAGGACCAGATTTCCTGCCATCCTTGCCAGTCTGTTTTATTTTTTACATGAGAGTAGGACAAAGAGAGTCCACTCTAGTTCAAACTTACATGGAAACAGCTCTGTCCCCCCATACTTCACTGTTTTTCATTAGTTTCAGAGCAAAGAGTTATTTTTAACAGTTTCATTTAATTGGAAACCGCATTTTGGCATGGATCTGAGGTAGGATATAGCAAACGCATGAAGCAGACAGCAAGAGGTAACCGAGCCCTGAATTTTCATCTCCAAAAATAAATACATTACAAAAATATGGATTGCTGCTAAGGAGAAGGCTCCTATTGTCCATCTGACTCAGTCAGGGCATGGAGATTTGAGAAGCAAATGATGGGACCTTTCCTGTGGGTCTGCCTGCCTGCCTGCCACCTGCTTCCCATCATGTTCTAGCTGAGAAAGACATGTATCTGTACTTACACTCTGGTTATCTATAGCACTTTTCATCCAAAGATCCCTAATCACATTGCAAACGTTATTACATTTAGCTTCATAAACTCTCTTTTGACATAAGAGGTTATTAATATACCCCATTTTACGGTCCGAGGGAAATAAAGAATTGAGAGAGACAGCAGTTCAGAAGCCATCATGTCCTTGGCCACAGATCGTGCAGGATTCCAGGATCTCTTCTTCCATTCCCATGCACTTAGTGCTGAAGAAACATAAGTCGTGCATGTCACTATCTCAATTACCAGTGAAAATCAATGACTGTGCAGCCCAATGCTTTGACAAGAAAAACTACTTATAATATTGCAGCTTTATACCTTTATTATTATTTATTTGAGCAGTTTGTTACTACTCTTCTTTTTAAAATGCTTAAGTGCCTCTGTGTAGAGTGGAAGCAGTCTGCTTTTTATAATAATCTTTGCATTTATCTGAAGTCATTTTATAGAGCAAATGCGTAAGATCCACAGAGCATTAGAAATGTTTCCCACTTCTCTTGAAAACTAGACACGTAGTGTTTCAGGACATCCATTAATAATCCCTGCTCTTGGGAGTGCCTAGCTATCAAAGTGCTGGGTTGGTTTATTAGTTTACAGGTTATTACTTCTCTAGTTTAGATTTCTCTCTTGTATCTTTTATGATGCAGAATATAGACTGTGAGCTGGAACCTCAGGTGCAGCTGGGCTCTGGTCTGCGCATCCAAGGAGAGAGGAAAGGAATTAGTTTGCTCCCTGATGCAGGAGCTGCTTGGGAATTATTCTCACCCTTGTTATAAATCAGGTATGTGAAGCAGAGCTGCCGTTAAGGACTCTTCTCTGGCCAGGCAATATCAGAGTGCTCCTCTTCACTGTATCAGCATCACAGCAAGGTCAGGAGGGTGTGGGTGCTGCACGGTTGCTTTGCCTGCATGTCGGTGCTCCCTCCTTGGGCCAGTTGTATCAAAGGGGTAAGGGGGATGGCAGAAATCAACTTCCTGGCTTTTTCAAGCAGTTCCCACTGCATTTAAATGGAGTCTGACAGAGGCTGTGTCCAGAAAATAACACTGAATTGAGAGCCTAGGGGAAGTGGGTAGAGGAGCACATTTGGGGCTGTTCTGGAAGACCAGCTTTAGTCCCAGAAGCCCTGTCTCCCTGTCTGTCTGTCTCTGCAGTCAGTGGGGAGAGGCTTTGTCACACCTTGATGTCACGCAGAAATGCATCTTTGAACCTGGCTATCTACAGCTGGGAGTCAAGCCTGCCAGGGCTGAAGTTGTCTGTTGTATCTCCTGGCTTCTAGATCCCAGTCAGGCTTACACCTGACATAGGTATGTGCCTGCTAAACATGACCAAAACTGAACAGCTTCTGTACATGAAAAAAAAAAAAAACCAAAATGTTCCTTTCCTGCATAGTCCTTAGACTGCACCCAGCTGCACATCTGAAATGCTGGATGTGGTTGCAAGCCTGACACAGTCAGGTCATCCTATTATCTTGTTTTCTTGCATTTGCAACTTAGTAAGAAGACAATATAGGAATGTTCATTGATGTCTATGTAAATAGTAACTTCCCACATATGAGCACTAGCATATTTTCCTGCAAAAGCTCAGTATGCAGGGTAGGATTTAAAAACATGGCAGTAAGCCAGCACTCTCTGGCTGGGCCTGGAAACATCTAGGTAGCAATTTGACTAGAGCTCTTTACATTTTTTTTTTTTTCTCCCAGATTTAGCAAGCTATAAATAGAAGAGTACTCCAGCCCTTACAGGACTTTGTTATGCTGTGTCATTTGTGTTTTCTGAGCTGCTGCGCAGACTGGGGAAGGAGGACTTGAGACCCATGAGACTGAGATGAGAAATGGGCTCCCTTGGTGCTGGGGGAAAGTTTAAGAAAGGGACTACTTCTGAGATTGTAGAACCTGGCATAAGTGAGGCAAGTCGCACCTACAGAAAGACTGCTGAAAACAGTTTCCTGGGTGCTTGATCTCGAGCAGCAGTAGTTTTCTTATAGTCACTACCTGGAAAACCAGTGGATCCTACATTTCTTTGCAAAAATTATCCAGAAATGACTTCAGCAGCTACTGAAATGAAAATTACGTTCTTGAAATGTGTGAAATGCATCTCCAGAATAGTCTACCTAAAGAGCTCCAGCTACTTAAAAGACTCAGGATTACATCATGCAGTCAATGTGGTGCTGTCTAACAATAATTTTATCCCCAATATTTATCATGAGATAACAGCTGCCTGTAATGGGCACTGTATCAGGAGTACGGAGCAGATCGAGTCATCATGCTACAAGATTGAGTTTGAGTACCGTTTACATAATTTTCATTTGTCAAATAACAGCCCTACATTGATCATGACCATGACAGCGCCTGTGGATGGTATCATCCATCAACAGATCCACTCTGTCAGCAGCAGAAACTTTGCATTACTGGAATGGCTGAAGAAATTATTTCCATGGATCAGTAAAGACAGCAGTAATTGTTATAAAGCTCACTATAGTTTACGCAGGAGTTTTTCAGTTGCTCATGGTGGTCTGTCAGATGAAAGACAGCATGCAAATGGAGTGGATCGTAAAAATAATAGTAACATAGCTTCTAAGAACAAAATTTGTACCACTCTTTTTTGCTAAGATGTGTGAAGACAAAGACAATAACAACGTGACTCTTGCAGAAGCAACAAAAGAATATCAGAGTATGGTTATAATACTAATAGTATAGTCAGTTGTATGTCACTTGATTGCGACAACAAATTAAATAGTGCTGTTGTCTAGAATTCACCCATAGTTAAAATGATGTATCTTGATGAGACAAATGTTTTGTGCACTGCCAGTAATATATTAGCTCCTCTTTCAAGTGAGAAAACAATTAAAAACTTGGTTGAAAAGGGCATATTTTCTCTGTGGCCACTGATCCCTCAAACTCTGGAAATAATAAAGTGTTTCTAATAGTTGTTCATTATTACACAGTTGAAAGAGGAAAAATCCATTGTCTCATTATGTTCAAGACAGTTATGAAATTGCATTGGGAATATTTGAAAATATAAGAGGCATATTACCAAATGTTTTCAACTTTGACAATGTATCATCATTTGCAGCTCATAATGCTACTGTTAACTTTGGGAGATATCAGTCAGTGCACGCAGTGGAAAATTAGAATAAATATTTACTTTTAGTTCATATACTGTATAAATAACAGCAAAGTAAGCAGTAGACAAGTCCTGATTGGATTTTGAGGGTCATGTAACAAAAGTTGCGGAATTACAGGAGGTATTCATTTTGCAGAACTTAAATATGTGGAAATATTGAGGCATCTCACAGTGAATTGGGTAGCTTTGTGCCTTGGTAATGCAAAAAATTCAAAATGATTTCTGGGTGTTAGGAAGTACTCTTGGATATTAGGTGAAGATGGCCCCATCTAATTGTTAAGTTCTTTACAGATTTTGAAGACAGAGTAGTGGAAATGCCTTGTGTCTGAATGCTTCCTCTTTTTTAGTTCATTATTTTTTTTTGTCATCTAGTCAAAATTAAAATACTTAGCACACAAAACATTATTTATGCTGTAGATCACAATAAAGAATGAATAACACATTTTTTGGTCATAAATCTCAGACCTGCATAAAGACATACCATGACAAAGCAAAAGAATGTAGGCAGGTACCCTTCAGTGGGATGTATAAGCTTTCAGATCCCAGTCTCCATCTACTGACAGTAACCTGATTCAGGCTCTGAAAAAGTGTGAGATTTTAAGAAACTGGAAGCAGTATTGAAGGACATATCTATGACAAAACATTGGAAATACATCGGTGAGGAATATTGCAATTTGAAAGATTTTGTGAGGCATGTGCATATGCTGCACGAATTTGTAAATTATAAGTGCTTCAAAACCTTGTTATCTTCATTTCATCACACTTGTAGGATTTAGTGTATCCATTCCTGTCCCTAGAAAGTGAAGGAATAAATGTTTTCTCTTTTAAGCAGATTTGACACTTCACAAACCTGTAAAATGTTGTCTGTTAAAACTGAAGTTTAAATTAAAGTTAAAATTAACTGACCACATAAAGAATTTTATGAATCAACATTTAAAAAAAAAATTGGAATTGTTTGTTATTACCATCCTAAGTAATGAACTGAAGTTTGTAATAATAGATTTGTGCCTTTGATGTACACTATAAATGTACTCTGAGGAGAAAAGATGCAATTATACACTGAGGAAAATGGCATTAAAATATTGTCCTTTATTTCACAGATGCTTATCTATTTCTGTCCAAGAAACATAATCATCAAGAAAAGGGGATATGCTATGAAGTTTTAAAGTTTCATCCTGGAAATGAGGTCTGAATATTCCATGAGGAAATCAATGTCATTTTCCTACTTTCTCTTCTGTCTCTGCAAGAAATGCTCTGCATAAGTCTTTCTCTGCTCTGCACTTACTTCTGTTCCTTCAGGGGACTCCAGGCTGTTGCTCATGTTGTTGCTCGTAACTTCACGTGTGTCTCCTTTCCTTTCCTATCTTTTCCAGGAGCGTTTTGGAACCAGTTTGCCCTGAAACCCTGAGATCAGAGAACGCCGGGGGATTAGGTTTAAACTTGTTAAACTGAATTAACACTCCTACCACATGATTCTGGCCTGTGCCAGTCCTTCTAATCTCGTTCGGAGTTTAGGATAATTTGTTTAGTAGTGCTGATCAGTTGGAGGTTAATTCAATTGGACTTTGGTTATTTATTCATGCCCGGATTTGCTAAGTGTCACAGCAGATACATGAGGTCTCTGTTATAGTTATGAGACGGCTTCATTAGTGTGACAGAGAGTCCATCTGGATGACTTCTTTTCCTCACTGCAATAACTGGCTGTCAGGGCTCTCTCCAGTGGAAAAAAATCCTTATGTAACACCTCCCTTTCATTTGTGTCGTAAGCGTATTGATTACAACTTAAAATACACTTCTCTGTTCTGATTGCTGGGATTGCCAATGATCTTTCTCAGGGATCTCAGTGGTATTCCAGCTCTATATTTTAAATTGATACCAGAATTTAAAAGAAAAGTACAAGTATGTTTTAAAAGCCATTAGTTACTAATAAACTGTTTAATGCAGTATTTTGGTCATAGAGGATTCCTACTCACTTCAAGGTCCACTTTCTTCATCAGTGTAATCCTGCCAGCTGTGGGGTGGAACACGGTCAGTCTTCTACACTGTCCAGAATTAACTACTCAGAAATGGAAGACAAAAGGGAAGATAAAAATTGCATCCTGCTGAAACCTCTGGAGGATTCTAGGTTGGCAGAACGTTGTTACTCAAACTGGATCATGGCCAGGACACCAGGATTAATGTTAGCACAAAATGCCACTTGATTGCAAGTGTTCGGATAACCTTGGATGGAAGTCTTATCTGAAAAGAGGCTCTTCGGACAGAATAGGGCTCCCTGATATTGGCTGGGGCTTTGGTTCAGGCTTGACTCAGAATTTTTGCTATTTGCTTCAGCAGTTTTTGAATGGGACAGCTCTTGAATGGTAACAGATCTCTCCTTCACAGCCTGCAGCACAGCAGATAATTTCCCAGAGAGGATTCCATGCCATGGACTGATGTCTCATTTTAGAATTACGGTAGTTAGATGTTTCCTGATATATTATGCAAACATTACAAACGGGAGCCTGAAGGGATGCTTGTTGGGGAAAGGTCCTAAAGATTAGAAGCCAGGAAAATGTTCAATACCGAGAAGGCACTGGGCCAAGCTGGGCTTCTGCGGTCACATAAAGGTGGAATAGCTACTTATGTCATGGAGTTTCTCCCAGAGCAAGTGAAACCCAAATTTGCCTCGTTCTTATTTTATTCTCCTCTCTGAATATTACTGTCAGTCCTCTAATACATGTTATGGGTTGGGTGGGCAGAACCAGGTGATGCCCAGTGAAAGCTTTGATGATGAAGAGCAGCATTAACCAACATTTCTTCTCTTGCCTTTTTTTTTTTTTTTTTCAATTAAGTTGTAAATCTGTGCTGAGGAACAACGATTAACTTTCAAGGAGTGAGAAATGTTCCCATGTTTGGCCTGCTTCAGGAAACCCTGTCACAGTTACATATCATGAAATATGGTTTCCAGCAGAACAATGTTCCCCAAACCAGCTGGGACCTGCATTACAACTCAGCATTCTTTGCAGAAGTTTATTTGTTGTTGACTTGGAAGCCAAGTTAGAGCTTTTGAGCAGAGATTTCTACTTAACTACACAGCAATGCAACATGGCTCCCACAGCATCAGCTCCCACAGAGAAGCTGGAGAGACCAGGGCTGAGAGAAAAATGAGTCAGTACCCATCTTTGCCACCAGACAAGTGGCCTGCGGGGGGCTTTGGTGTTTCTTGCACTGGTCGTGGGTCTCACAGTCCTGCACGGGCAAGAGAAAGGCATCCAGGGACCATGTCATGGGAGCCTGCCATAAATTATGAAGGGGGCTGCATGTGCCAAAAGCCAGCGTGTGTTCCCAAGAGACAGGATCCGTGGCTGGAGGAGGGAGAGTAGTGTGCAATGCCACCTGTGCATCTCCTTTACTGATGCTGCAGCCCCTTCTTTACAGTAAGGCAGGAGCTCCATGCAAATTGAACAACCCTGACAGGGCTGTATGTTGGCTGCATGGGTGGTTACTCTGTATGTGATCATAGGACTTCCTTTGCCACGTGTTTTTGAGGGCAAAACCCATCACTGCTGTTATGTGGGGTGAATCCAGCCTGGACTGGTTTGTAAGTGGAGCTATTTTTCACCTTACCTGGGCCCCACTGAAGTTTTCCCTCTTCTTCCGTGGGAGCTGCTGATTGTCTCCTCTCCCCCAGCCCAGCCTTCCCATTTCTCTCCTGCAGCAGCTCAGACTTGTATATGAGCCAAGATATGAATCCCTGAAGAATTTGCTTCATTTAATATTCCTCTTCCCCATCTTCATTATTTTTCATTTATAGGGTAACCAGCACCTGAGATGCTCAGTGCTTTCCCTAACTTTACTTTGACTAGATAAGCTTTTAAATTAAACATTTTCTTTCCCCCCTCCTTCTGTTGGAGGGCTACTGTATAATTCTGTATTTTTAAAAAACAGCAAACAGAGAAGTAATCACAGATGCATTTTGCTAAGGAGAGATAGATGGCCTGACATAAAGGATTGAATATACTATTCCACAGATATCCCTGTATCTGACAAAATAGGCCAAGCTTGTTCTTTATGTAGCTCCACCAGGGATGAACAAGACCCAGGGGCTGTAAGGAAGACCACGTGCTGACATTTTGTTTCATCGAGTCCCCGGAACATTGAATATGCTCTTGATATGCAAGAGTAGTCTGAAATCTGCAATCAGCTCCACGAGTGTAATTGAATCTGAGTCAGGAGAAGTGACACCTGCATGATGAAGAAGGGCATTCATTATGCTCTGTTCAGGTCTGTACCATCCTACTTGTGTGGACGGAGTTCAGCATGTACTATCTCGAGCAGAGAGATCACACAATCATGCTCCAACTATCATTTCCTATATATATTTCTACTACGTGCCGGCCAACTCAATGCTATGCTGACAACTGCATAAGCACACACCATCCTATCTAAATATCTGCTCTATACATGTGCATCAGCAGGCAGATGCACATTGGACTTATGAATATGAATGGGCTGAAATGTGTAACGCAACCTTCACGTCAGGCTCACTCTCCCTCGTGTGCCTGTGCTTCTGATAAATCACTGCTGTCCTGGGGACATCTGTGTCAGTTAAGACCAATCCCCTGCCATTGCAGGCAAACACGATATGCTTGTGAAGTCTGCAAGGGTCTACAGTGTTGTGCATCTCACACACATGCTCCCTCCGTAGCCAACAATAAGCACAAGACCTTTGTACAAAGGACTAAATGTCTCAGAGACAGTACAGGAAGAGAGAAGGAGAGGCCATACACATCACCACTGCCTTAAGGGGAAATATAAGAGGGGAAAATGCCTGGATGATTTTCTCATGATGTCACCAGGAGTGGTCCTTTTGGGGACAGTGCAATGAAGAGCTTTTCAGAAAAAATGTCAAAGCAGTTTTTGTTGGAAATACTATTTTGACACATCAGGCCATATTGTTTTGATCACTCCTTTTTCAAAAGTAACTTGTAGCTTACAGTGCTCTGCTTTGATGATTTTTCAAACAAAGCTGCAGTCATTTCACTTCATGTCAATTTTTCATTCACATTTTATCTTGCATGGGAAAACAGAGAGTGAAAGAAAACATTTGATTGACCCAGACTACCCATGGGACTTGCTGGCTTTGTGAAAACTTTCAAAACATTGCTCCTTTTTCCCTCTTTGGAAGGAAATCCTAGGACCTCTCACCTGTTGGAGAAGGGAGAACCCACTCTCATGAGGGCATCTGGCACAGAGGCCAAAAACAAGGTGCTAAACCAAGGCTGGTACTGAATTGCCTTCTTTTACGTCTAAACGTGGATGGGTCTCTTGTTCAGCTGCGTGGTGGTCCGATGTTTGGCCATGCTACCATGTGAGCCAGCAGCACTGCTCCTGGGGGCCGTGGGCTCAGTGCTTGGCAGGCAGGTCTCGGGGTCCCTGTGCTGATGACTTTATGTCCCCTGAGACGCAATGCAGGGCTCCTTGGCGGAGATCACTGCAGGCGGAGCACATCTTTGCTTTTAGCCTTCAGGGAACCTGGCACTGCTTATGGTTAACCCTCAGGGAGGGTATTGGGTGCCCTTGACAGGGGGCCTAAATGGGGAAAGCAGCACATCTTGGCAGGGAGACAGAGGAGAAAGCAGCTTTGGCAGGTAGCCTTTGTGCAAGGCAAGCACTTTGCCCTTCTCCTTTAGAGGAGGGAAGCACGGTGCGGTGACAGGTAGAAGGGACAGAGCCACTCCAGACCTTGTACCCAAGGTTGGAGCTCCATGTTCCCTCCTTATGTCAAATGGGAAACACCTGCCATTTCTCCATACTTGGAGAGTCTTCCCCAGATCCCTTCCATATAATATATAGATATATAAACACATATATAAAATCAGCTACTGAAAGCAAGAGAAAAAGATATTGCAAAAGTCAGCTGGACCCTCCAGGGAGACAATTGCAAAATATGTATCCAATAAAGCTTTTCGGATGATACCCATAAATACAGAGCTGAAGTGCTGGCCCTGCTGTCCTCTCCAGTGCCATTCCACCAGAACTGTGTTGCTCACATCCTGAGTCATCCCCAAGGAGAGCAATAGATGTTATACACTTGGAACGGTTTAATTTCTAACTGGCCCAAGCACAGTTCATCCCTCCTTCATCAAGCAAGAGGAAGATGGAGAATTTTAATATCTTCTAGTGAGATCATGGGACCTCTGAGTCCCTAGCCTTATTCAATGCAGCCAGTGCATTTTGCCAGTTCCATGCAACAAACTGCAGGTATGAGGGAAGCTGGGCTCCCAGATTGCACTGCATGGAGAGGAGACTGACAATGCTTGCACAGAAAGCTGAACCTTCCTGGTTGCTCTGACTGAGCTGCAGGACCTTGAGATCTCTGTTTTCAGCTGTGGGAGACCCTGGTTAGCTCTTAATTTTATAGCAAGGCACTCGAATGGCTTTATTTCCAGAGGCAGAGATGAAGAATTCCCACTTGAAGAAACAGGTCTGTAGGCAGATGCGTTCAGTGAGGATCTAACCCTTCGTTTGTCCTAGAAGACCTGAGGTTGCTACATCCGTTCCTCACTTAGGGCCAGCCTATGTGTTTGGTAGGTAAACTGAGGTGGGGAGCTCCCAGGCTCTGCTCTCCCCTCCGAACCAGTTGTCCCAGCACACAGGGAGGGGGTGGCTCCCAGGAACCTGCCCTCACCCCACGCCGATTGCCCTGGGGATGAGGTAAGTGTATGGCAGGAGGAGAGTTTTGGAACAGATCTGGCCACCTCTACAGTGGAGTCCAAAGACAAGAAAGATCTATAGGACAGCCTACTGCTGTGAGGTGACTTTGCTTTGAACATAAGAAATACATTTGCAGAGAGTGTGGAACCCACAAGCACAAAGGAAATAAAATGAGGAAATCAGATGGCTGAATTAGTAACTCATTAGAGGCCAGTAGGGACTGTGGTAACACAAACCACGTTATATTGTCAATTTGTATTGTACATTTGGAACAACAAGGATCGTGTTGGCTTGAAATTAAGAACAACCTGGAGGGGGCAAATAAGCTACCAGTGTACCACATATTTGAGAGAGTGACAGAATTTGTACTTGACATTAATCAATACTCGTATGTGTCTTCTAATTGAGTCAACAGAGTTTTCCTTCGGGATGAGACAATGACAACTGAACTCCTCTTCCCGTTTGATGGATTTGATTGCACTGCAGCTGTAAATACGGAGTGCATCAAAAGTGGCTTTGGCTTGTCCTCAGTGCCTGAGCACCAACCTGGCTTGGTCCAGAGCATCACTGAGCCAGGCAGGATGTGGGCACTGGTGCTGTCTTGCCTGGGACACTTTGAGGACACAGCCAAGGATAGGCCCTGAGGACCTTTCCCAGAGGAGAGCCCACTGTCTCCAGCATTCAGCTCCCTTGCAAGCACACAGAGCAAGCATCCTCTGACGGATCAAATGACCAAGTCTGGTGGCTTTCTCAACAATTTGCCCCTTGTCCTGTCTCCTAAAATAGTCTTTTAAAAATACCTTGGTGCCAGAGGCACCAGGCGGGTTGGTTGATTAGCGTGACCCTGTGCTTGGGGATCCACAGCTGAAGTGTGTATTGTTCCTTTTCAGTCTGAGGTCCTTGCTCATGTGCACAAGTTTGCAACAGTTGTTGGATTCATGACTGGGAAAAAATTAATTGTGAGGACCAGGGGCTCTCATCTGGCATGTGTCCGAGGCAGACCATGGGCACCCTCAGGTCACTTCTCTGGATCTTGGCATTTCCTAACTTGTATTTCTTCCTTTGTTCTTCCGCTATGGCTGGAGGCACATCCTGATCGAGAAGAAAGGCTTTCCTTCTCCCCCTTCAAATTGCTACTCACGTCGTTGATTCAAGCTCCTCACTTGGTATGTACTGGGGGGATGAGTCAAAACCCCGGCCTATTCATATTTTACATTATGTGCACATTAATTGGTATTTTACATCGCGGGGACTTCCTAAGGAAGCACTGATTTGGTCTCTTAACAATCTTATTACAAACCCTTTTTTCCCCCTTCCTTTTCCCTTTTTGTCACAGATAAGATTTTTTTTTTTTTTTTTTGTAGGACATGAATCTACTGCCTGAGTTTTCTCAAATTTCTGCTCTGGGACACCGCGAAATTTTATCTCTGAGGCAGAGCAGGAAAGGAAAAGTAGTACATGGGGGGAACTGTGACTCATGCAGAAATTGAAATGATGAAGCAGAAGCTGCTATTATGAAGACCCAGAGGTGTTCAAAGACCTACTGGTGGAAAGGCAAAAGCTTGGGCTTCTCAGCCTTGAAAGGCTTCTGCATATTGGAGCCGGATGAGGGTCGTGCTCTGCTGAGCTCTCTGCTTGCCTGCTAAGTCCTGTGCATGCCAGCAGCAGTGCAGCGGAGCTGGGAGCTCGACTGAAGGCAGCGTGCAGCGGATTTAAGCCTGATCAATAGAAGAGCTGTTAAAACTTGAAATGGCGCTGCCTTTTTCCTTGTAACAGAAACTTTAATGATTTTTTTTTTTTCCTGGAGGGGCTAAATCAGAGTGAAGGAAAATGAGGAGAAAACGTGCCTGATTCTTGTATTTCAATGAACAAGCTGAAGGAGGCACCTATGTGTCTGTCATCATGAAAAGCTCCTTGTTTTGATGGAGCCTTAATGGATTTTTCAAAAGACTCTTTGAACGCCTCTCCCAGCTCTATTGGAAACAGTTATGTTTTGAAGCTGGCACCTTGCCATGTCTATTTATGTTCAATACTGCCTTCGAAAATAGCATCACTTAAATCTTTTCCCAATTATTCAGAGCAGTATTAATACATAGGACAATGAGCTGGCCTTACCTCCCCTGTGCTAGGGAAGAGGCTTCAGGGGAGCCCAGACCAGCTCCTCTCCCTGAGGATGGCTGAAATTCCTGAATTCCCTGTGCCACACAGCTGGTATTTTTGACACCACAGAAGGAGGGAACGCTGCACGCTGACAGGAGAGAAAGGTTTGCGGCTCTGGTGCTATGAAGCCCCTCGACTGGAGACTCCCCGGCACCCCGGGGTTACCTGCTCCGGAGGCCCTGTGGGACAGTTCTCCGGGTCTAACCTGATTTGCTCCTGCTGCAATGTCAGCCCATGACATCTTGTCCTGTCTGCCGCAGCTGCGGAGAACAGGCTGTTCCCTTCCTCCCGAAGGTTATCTTTTAAAGGCCTTAAGGACTTAGCGGTTAAGCTGAGGGAGAGACAAGGCTAACACCCCTCCTCCGATATTTCTCAGGCTAAGTAAGGTGAGGGACCACTCCTCATGTGGCACAGGGCTGCCCGACTCCGTGCCATTTCGTAACAGCACCATTGCCCTGTGTCTGCTGCTATCCCAGCTCCTTTCTGGAAGAAAGGCCATTCCTCCGTTCATTCGCACCCTGGATTTGAGCAGTTTGTGCCTCCTGCTGAAATGCGGTACCTTGTTGTTGTCCCCAGTTTGCATTTCACCTCCAGGTTTGGGGCTATTTCACCCAACTTGTCTAAATTATTTTGAATTCTAGCCTTGTCCGCAAAACGTCCTTGCCATCCCTCCCTGATCGCTCTCGTCTGCATGCATAATAAACCTACTCCTTCATCCATCACCCGTGTCTTCAGTGCAAACACGAGATGGAGCGGGAGCCAGGAGGACGTGCAACCCAGCCATCCACACAGCCTGTGATCCGCTGGGAACGGCAGCTCCCCGGGGACCTGCCATCCCCTTGGGTGCATGCTAGGGGCCACAGCCCCTTCACCACATGCTCTTTAACCAAGGAGCCCCCAAACGAAGGGGCAGAGCTCATAGCCCCAGGATTACAGTTGCGATGCGGCACCCCTTACAGCAGGTGGCTGAGAAGGTGGCAAGGTGAGTGGATGGTCCTTTCCTGGGCAGACCTCCCCTCCCCTGTGATCAGCTGGCTGCAGGATGAGAAAGATGCCCAGTCATGTCCTGACTCCTGAGAAATCCATTATCAGAGGCCATTTTTTCCTCCAAAATATCCTGAACTTGGTGAGTGCTGCAGTGTTATCTCTCCCAGTGCCAAATTCTCCTTAATGAGGTTTATCCAGCTTTTCCAGGATGGCTTAACATTGTCCATCCGGTCCGGCCAGAAAGGATCCTTTATTTTGCTAATGTAATTAATAGCAATAAGCTGTCCGTGCTGTGAGGTGATAATAGTATTGATGCTGTAATACCCCACAGACAGAGCTTGGGATTTAGAGAAAGTTTCATTCTGTGTGTGCAGCGTTAGCAATTTCCCCAGCTCCCTTCCTGAACAATTTCTCTATTTCACTTCCTATGCTGGAATTATGCCTCCCGCTGTTTACATTAAAAATGCATTATACATGTGTTGAAAACACTGAGTTCTATGTTGCTGGCAAGGAAGGAAGCTGTTATGTTTAAGAAGCACTCTCTTATATTATTATCACTTTTGTTTAATTCAGTAGGATTATTTTCTCTAATTCCAAAGCTGGGAAAAGACTCCTGTAAATATTCTTCCCACTAGCCAATTTCTTTATCATCCAAAACCATGTATAAGCTGACTTGTTTATGAACAGCCACATCAGCCAGTTAAAATGCTGATTTCCCTCTGTTAGCTTTCTCCTGTGCTTTGGATCAAAAATATACAAGGAAAAGGTAATGTCATTTAAGAGAGCTCTAAATGGCTTGCTGCAGCACAGGGGAGCTAGGATTTATGCCAGCAACAGAGCAGTGCCAGACTGGGGAGGTGTCGAGGTTTCTTAACTTTCCCAAAAGAGCCTCGTGACCTTGGAAAATGTGAGATTGAGCATCTCTGCACCTGTGGGGACTGGATGTTCAAATGGACCATACGATCTGCAGTTCTGTACATAAGAAGTATTTCTCTATGGAAAAAAAGAAGGGAAGAGAAGAGAAGAGAAGAGAAGAGAAGAGAAGAGAAGAGAAGAGAAGAGAAGAGAAGAGAAGAGAAGAGAAGAGAAGAGAAGAGA
>VXAA01001568.1:1713160-1735646 GCA_013399115.1 Anseranas semipalmata | reverse complement strand
GAGGAAAGGGAAAGGGAAAGGGAAAGGGAAAGGGAAAGGGAAAGGGAAAGGGAAAGGGAAAGGGAAAGGGAAAGGGAAGGAGAGGAAGGGAAAGGAAAAAGGAAAGAGTAAGAGACAAAGAAAGGGTGAGAAAGAGAGAGAAAAGCCCCTGAGGCAGGTGAAGTGCCATTTAGTAGCGCTGCTTGCAGGCCCAGGAGCTGTTCTGCATTGTACAGCACAGGGGAGATCACAGGGGAATCACATCCAGCTTGGGGCAAAGCAATAAGGCATCAGAGCGGGACATTGCAGGGAGGAGTTACAGGACCGAAGATTAAGGAAATTAAATCTGTGGAGGAAGCTAGGGGAGATGCAGGCTAAGATGTAAGGCTGTAAGGAGCACTGCTTGAGGGAAAGAAATAAATTATTTTCTTTAATTAGTGACTGACAAAACTGTACCTGGCGGGCATGAGCTGGAAGAGGAAAAAATCAATTTCCACAACCAAAAACTGCTTTTTAGCACTAAGACCAGCTGGGGTCTGGGGTGTGCAGTGGGACTGGGCAGGGGATCGCTCGGTGTGCTCCGCTCTGCGGCGCGGGCAGGAGAGGTTGCTGCAGGCGGTCAGCGGAGGCCGTGGGTGCGATCTGTATTCGCCCCTGCAGCGCTTTGCGAAGTGATGGAGGGATGAGTGCTGGCGTTAGGATGCAGACGTCTCAGGGGGGAGAAGTGTCAGCTGCTCAATGGCAGCTGGTGGCAGCGCGTTGGGAAGTCCAGCAGAGCCGCGTGTCTGCGCAGGTGAGCTGGGGGAGGCATGCCAAATATCCCAAATATCGGAGGCTGGCCAGGGAGCGCGGTCTCTTCCTCCCGGGGCAGAGGCAGGGCGCGGGGTGACTTCTCGCAGCCCAGACCTCTGGTTTCTCTCGTCCCAAACCCAGCGTGCCCAGCAGCACAGAGGCAATTAGAGACCAGCATGGGTCACTGGTGGTCCCTCTGCCTTCAGGAATGCAATAACATGTTTGTTAGATCTCCTTAAGCATTCACCGAGCCACCGCTCTATCCTAGAGGGAAATAACCTTGTGCTGAACAGTTCGATTGTCTAGTGCTAATATAACAGGAGAAAGCCTATTAAATGTTATGCTGGAAGGTTCCTTTGGGTCTGCAATAACTTTTCTCTTTTTTTTCTGTCCTTTTTCCCTTCCCCTCTTGCCTTTTTTTTTTTTTTCTTTTCTTTTTTTTTTTTTTTTTCCTTTTCTCCCTTCCCTTTCCCTTCCCCACAGACCAGAAACGAGCAACAGCAATGAACTGAAGGCAGGAAAAACAATGTCTGTATGAAATGAGATTGCAAAACAGCTGGCAGCATCGCCTGCGGCCATGCACCTGCCTACTGCTGGGGTCAGACCTGCCTTTTCTCTCCTGCTCTTGCACCACGCTGCAGGCTCACTTTGACTGGCTCTGCCTTGCATCTCCATCAGCAAGATCCTCTACGAAATATCTGAGAAGTTTTTCCTGCTCTGCGCAATAATTTATTTCTTTTGCTTCTTGCTGGAGAAACCTCCGCGGCAGGGCTGGTCCTGGATCACTTCCTGCTTCCCATGCACCAGCAGCTGGGCAAGAAGAGCCAAATGAGACCACCAGCTCCTGGGCCCAGGCAGTGTCTGGCCAAGGATCTGTGAAGACGAGAACGTCCCACCCAGTCAATGCGTTGGCCAAGGTAACGGCTGGTCCGGCTGTGGCTGGTCCCTGACCCTGCAGACGGCCTCTTGCTCCAAGCACTTGCTATTAATTTAAGAGCAGAAAAGGAGAAGCCTGTTCATTCATCACCTGGGCTGAACACCCAGAGGAGCAGCACCACACGGACAGAGTCCCTTCCCCAGCGAGCTGGGGAGAGCCAGGTTTAAAGCTGTTAAATCATGGATTTGCCCTGCTAACAGCAACAGCAGGAGGCCTGTTCCCCGTGGTCGTGACCGGGTGCTGGGCACCCGCAGTGACCCTTGCAGAGGGGCTGAGCGAGGCCATTGCAGAAGCCGGGGCACTGAGATGTGAAGGGCCATGAGAATTTGCAGGCTGTGGTAGAAACCGGTGCAATCAGCGCTGGGGAAATGCCATGGATCATGCAATAAGGTGGTGACCTTACTTTTAGGGTGGCTTTTTTAAGAGGTGATTGCTTAAATTAATTAATCTTGCAGACCCCTAAGCATTCATGGGTCTCTGCACATCTTCCAGGGCAGAGGGAGATGCCTGTTGACCCTCTGCAATTAGTACCCCTGGCTTAATTGACTTTCCCATTCTTCCAAGCTCCTGTGAGAGGAATGGCTCCATCTGCCAATCCAGGGCAAAGGCAGCTCTTCCTGAGATGAGAAGCAGGTGAGAAGCAGACACGGGGCAAGCCTCATGCTCTCATCACAGCTCCTACAAGGGGAGCTTCATGGCCACCTCCTGGGAGGCTCCCGAGACCGTGCCAAGGCCATGACTTGCACCCACCTCCATCCCCTGTCACCCGGTTGACTCCAGCAGTGGTGCAGGACGCCAGAGCCCTGGTGGTGACTGCAGCCCCCGTGGGATGCTCGTCCCCAGCCGGCAGCGCTGGCAGCCCCGTCTCTCCCAGCTCAGCCCAACTCTCGAGCTGCCGGGGCAGCGGCATCCGCGCTTGCTGCTCCGCTTGCGTAACTGCATTCTTCACGTCTCGGTGGCTTGCTCGGGATCTGGTTAGGCGCACGTGAGCTGAGCTGCTTTTGCTGTTGGAGCCTTGAGGGGAACCGGGGACATCCATGCATGTAAATCCATCAGCTCCGGAGTGAAACCTCCACCTGACCCAGTAATTACTGGCAGGGGGGAGCAGAGAAACTGCTCCTGACAGGCTTTGCCAACCCAGCTTTCTGCAAGGGACCCGTTCAGAGACCTTAAAGATCCAACAGCTGGGCTCTGGCTCCAAATAAATCATCCTCGTGCATTTGCTGTCATCAGGGGATGTGATGAAGCCACCGTGGTGGCTGAATCCCAGATGCCGAGTCTCTTTTTTCGTCCCATGCAAATCCTGCCCTTACGCTGTTCCTCAGATCCCCACATGGTGCTGTCACAGCCCCTGGTTTGGACAAAAGGGACGAGAGCTCCCTGTGTGTTGCCAGAAGCCCCCGGCACCCAGGAGACATGCTGCCCGCCGTGCAAATGTGCTTCTCCTTGCTGGAGTCAAGGTGTTCTCAAGGCGTTCGTCCCCTTCCCACTGTGTATGTGCCTGGGGACCCCCTCAACCTGACCTCAAATGTCTTTTGTCACTCAATGCCACCAGCTTTGTGTCAGCATACAGTGCCCACGCAGCCTGGCTTGCTTCTGTAGGCGTGCTTTTGCCATCCGTGCTCCTCCAGCAAGCCCAGGGTGCGCCTGGGGCGGCCAGAAGAAGCAGAGCTCTTGGCTATCATCCCGCTCCCTCCCTAAAACCAAGAGATTTTTAGCTTCAAAGGAAGCAGGCCTGGGGCTTTCCAGAGAGGATTCAGAGGGAGCATGTCCTCGGAGCAGGTTCTCCGGCTGCTGGAGGAGGCATAGGTCTAATCCTAGTGCTGTCACCTCCAGATGCGAGAGAAGTCTCACGTGTCCTGCGCACAATTCCTTCTGCTCCAGCCTGTCCCACTTTACCACCCCTGAAGAGCGCCAGGACGGGCACTGCTCCTGGGCGATGCTCATGCATGATTCCCCTTGAGGACTAAGCTAACCAGCCACTGGATGTCATTATTGCTCCAAACAAATACATCGAAGAATCCATTGCAGATCTCCAAAACCACGACTTTTTCAGTGTTCAGTAGGGAAAGCTTGAAATGTGCTTCCTAAGGATGCAAAGCTGCTCAGCTCTCGCCTCCCCCAGTGCACCTCCGCGTGCCCGGGACGGGGTGCCTGGCTCGGGCACCAGGAGGACATCATCCCGTGTGACCTCCCTGCCCTTCCTGGGGGCTCCTGCGTTACCTCCTGTCTGTGGGGATGACATCGTGGCTGTTTCTGCAGTGACAGAGTGAGGACGCAGTAGCAGGAGGGCGATGTGCCCCCAGCGCTGCCCCGCGGGTGCCCCTGGCCTGGCTCTTGGGCTGGAGAGGAGAGGAGAGCTGGTGAGTCAGAGGGATTTGGGCTGGTTTCTGCCCCAATAAACCAAGGGGGAAGAATTTGGGTCGGGTCACTCCCTTTGCCCAGTCTTCCAGCTGGGGACCGCAGCTGTCAGAGTCTTTTCCTGCCTTCTCTCTGCTTCACTTCTAAAGTGAGGTCGGGTCTTCAAAGAAAACCAAAGCCACAGCGGAAAGTCTAATTTGCAAGAGGGCAACACCTTCCCCCTGCCTCCGTCCCCCAGGGATTTTCAGTACAGTTTCACCAAATTCAGCTTGATTTCAGCAAAGGTTTTGCTCTTTGAATTGTCCATTTACTGGCCGGTGCTGGCAGTGGGGAGGAGACCGGATGGTCCCTTTGGAAATGCTGGGCAGAGCTGCCATACAGCCTCAGTTATCGGTCCTCTTTCATCTTTATGTTCCTGCTTCTAACTGAGCCCATTGCAGTTAAATCCCTTTCATTGGCTTTTCGTGTTCCACCACAGCCATAAAAGCAGGCGGGGAAACACCAGCTGCTGGGAGCCTGATGTAAAGAACTAATCCTGGGACGGCAGAGCCGGATGCTCGTGGGCTGAGCCACGTCTCCAGCACCACCTCGGGTCCCACTAACAGCTCCGGTCAGCACCAGCAGCTTCCCGCTGCAAACACATTCGTTTCACACCGCTGCAAGGAGCCACAGCCCAAGGCAAAAGAAAAAATCGTTCTGCTCAGCCTTGCTTTTCAGCTCCAGAAGAAGAGCTGGGGATAGGCCCTGGGTGCGCATCGGCAGAAGGGAAGCCGTTTCGCAGCACTGGTAACAGCACTCGGCATATGCCTGCACTCCCTGCTTGTTTTGACTTGTGTGGGAATCTTTGCAATCAAAATGATACAACAACCCCAATCAATGTCGATCGCTTTAGGCAGGTGTAATTCAAGCTCTGGCTGCAGACGGTTCTCATTTAATTAACAAGGAAAGAGCCAAAATTCTGCGTAAGACTGAGGAAGGCAAAGAGAAGAGCCTAAGGGGGACTTGTGATGATCGCGAGCGGAGGATGCCAGCAGACTTACTCAGAGTTTAGCTGTTACACGAATGGGTAACGCCGACATTTATTCCCTGCGTCACAGGCAGAGACGTGTGCTCGCCAAGCTGTGGTAGGCAACACAGTTATCCACTTATTTCAGTTCAAATCATGGGGAAGGACTTGAGGACAACACAGAGGGAAGCCCTGCGCAAATCTCCTCCTGGTGTTGTTACCAGCTCTAGGAATTCACAGGCTCTTAACCCTCTTATCGCTGCTCTCGCAGTTCTGCCACAAGGGTGTCAGTGCTGCCCAGGCTGGGTGCGAATGGCCGCAGCTCTCTTTGGTCCACGAAGTGGTATGGGCCCTGGATGGGGCAGAATTTGGCCCCATCATGCTGCCTTTGCAGCTGCTGGCTTGCCAACAGCAATATTTCTTTGCAGTTGGCTGCGTCCAGTGCGTGCCTCCACTTTCCCTGTTTCCAGCCCAGATTTCAATTTTCTAAATCTAAAATGAAATTAATAGGTCCGGATACTGCAGCAGGGGAAGTGGTGCGCAGCGAAGGAAGAGCTTCAGCCCTGTGTACCGTGGGCAAACTGACCATGTGGAGAAACTGCTTTCGATAGCTCGTGTCCTGGCGTTGCGATGCCTCGCCTTCTGCAGCTGCTGCCGTGCGAGGCTCTCCCTCTTCTCGGTCCTGAAGCAAAGGGGCCTCAGCGTGTTGCTGTGGCATGTGTGTCCAGAGCTCACCTCTGTGGAGGGGAACCTGAGGCACGCGCCTGGAAAGTATTGTGTGCCAGGTTGCAGGATAGAGATGAGGTCAGAGCTCAGTTCTGAGCTCTTCCAGCCACTATGAAATAACTAAACAAAAGGGGAAAATAAATCTGCACGTATATAGGTAAGCCAGGCTGCCCAAAGAGGTACCTGAAGAGTTTTGTGTCCCTGCTCCAGCACACGTGGCACTGTCCCTCCCCTCACAACAACCGTGCCTGCGTGTGACGCCGAGCGGGCATCACGCGGAGCCTCGTCCAGCTCCTGGAGCCACCCTTGGTGTCCCACATGCATCACCTGCTGGTTTGAGGCTCCAGAGCCGCTGGGACCGCAGGGCCTCAGAGTCTTCTAATTTAGTCCTGTCTCAGCAAATGGCTGAGAAGCTAGGAACCAAATTTTGGAAAGAAGGGAAATGAAAATCCAGAGGAAATTGCTGGCTTCCCACAGTGCTGACTCTGAGCTGTTTGATATTCTCTCTTTTTTAAGGTTTGCTTGTTTTAAAGCAACATTAATTGGAAAGATGCTGGAGTGTCAAATAGAAACCACTCCCTGAATAACCTTGCTAATGAGCGTGTTATTAAAGCAGGGTTAGGAGCTCCCTAGAGGGCTCTTGCTGGATAGGATTAAATTAAAAAAAAATCATCTAAACTAGAGAGAAAATCACTGTTAGTCTGCAGTGATGAATGTAGAGAAGTCCAATGAAAAATGGCTTTGAAAGGTTTAAGCATACGTCTTCCTACCTGGGACTAGTTTCCATCCCTCAGGGCTCGCTCAGGCAGGGAAGAAGGTTTTAATGAAGCAGAGGGTGGAGAAGTTGCAGCTCAGAGCCCAGCAAGCGCCTTCTCCAGGCGGTCAGGTCTCTGTCCCTAGAGCTCACCCCTGTAGGTCCTGAAGGACAATCCCCAGTGCCACCTGGATGGGGAATGTCTCTGTCCATGTGGGATGGCTTGCGGGGGGCAAGGGTTGGCAGAGATGGGGCTGTGGCGACCAGGAGGCACAAGCATGCCTGTCTTCAGCCACCTCGATCCTTTGTGGTGCTGAGCAGTGGCTCCCTATTTGTCCAGCTCTCCCGCAGGTCTGGAGGAATCTCTGGGAGCAAGGAGACAGCAGCAGGTCTGGGGCAGATGGGGCTGTGGGATGGGGTCATGCAGCCACCCTCTGCTGACAGCAGCGTGGGCTTGGGTATGGAGCAGGGATGCTGGTCTCCACCTCACCCCTGTGGGGATGCTGGTCCCCACCTTGCCACTGTGTCCAGGCAGCCCCAAGCACTGGTTGCTGTAGCAGCTTTGTGGGGGGATACAGAAGGAGAGGTTTCGTGGTCCCTGGTCCCCTCCCTCTTGCTGGAAAGGATGAAGGAGGATTTAGGGCAGGAAAGCGGTTCTCATACCATCTGAAGACAGGCATGAAATCCTTTAGCAAAGCTTCCCTGCAGGCGACGATGACTTCCAGAGAAACCCCAGCCTTGTTGTGCCTTGCTCTTGCTTCCCACCCAGAGAGGATGGGCAGCAGGGTGGGAAGGTCAGCCCTGCCCCAGCCGTGCCAGGGCCGGCTGCGGGGCTGATTTACTGCGCCTGCAGCCAGAGAGCTTAACAGCTTGAGGCCATCCTTTGCTTGCATTACTGTGGATCACATTTCCAGGGCAAGCCTGGCTGCCTGGCCGGCTCCTGCCCAGATATTTGGACTTTGCAGGCGTGAGCATCTCTTCAGAGAGGATTTTGTCCGTGTGCAGAAGGAGGTGTATTGCCTGCCTTTGCAAAGCACTGTCTGACAGGCTGATGCAAAACATGCCAACACCAAGCTGTGACTCTAAACAAAAAGAAAGAAAACACTGTATTTTTATTTTCTCTGCTGCTGCAGAGAGGGTTTTTTTTGTGCTTTCTTGTTGTTTTATTTTTTTTTTTCTTTCTCTTTGCCTGAGACAGGTATTTGAATGCCCTGTCCTCCCAAAACTCTTCCCCAGGCTGTCGCCAGCAATCAGACAGAGTGACAGCTCTGAAACTCTCCAAGTTAACAAGTTCAAGTGCTGATGATTAACTAGATTCACAAAGTTGATTGGAAAAAAATAGGGATATAAATAAATATTCCTGGAGATATTCCACCCCCTGTAGTCATGAACTTTGAATAATTGGAGGGAATTATGCTGAGTACTAATCAAAAGTTTTTTTTTTTTTTTAATTTGCTAATTACTGCTGGGTTTCATCAGTGTCAGACTCTAATCATCTCAAGACATGTTAATTGACCCTTGGGAGTTGTTTATCTGATGCCGAAAGTTTTAGATGGGGTCACACAAAGAAATGTAATCACCGAGGTTACTTCTTGCCTGCCTCGCCTGCCACTCAGCCGGAGGGAAGAGTTAAGGAGATATGGGCCACGTGGAAGTGTGCGCTGCCCTTCCCCTTGGTGATCTCCAGAGCAGCTCCTTGCAGCTGCTGCCACCACTCCCTCAGCTGGGGAGCATCTCTTCCTTGTCCTAGGCACTTCTGTATCCTCTCCGCAGGCCTTCCTTTTGTTACATACGTGGATATTAACCTCAGCGATCCACAGCCAGTGAGCACTAACCGTGGCATCCCCCTGGGATGTGGCAGTGCTGTAATGCTTCTCCTTTCCGTGCTGAAATCCGCTGGGAAGTGTTTGTGGCTCTCCAGGAGTGGCTGAGGGTCCTGCTGCGGAGTGCAGGCGTTGCCGTGGATGGTGTCTGCAGAGAGGAAAGTTTCAGGGTGTTTCCGAGGTGAATTCAGATTCAGATTCTGAAATCCAGACACATCTTCCACCTCCTGAGAAAGCAGGGACCAGCAGGGGGTGGGATGGAAGGCTGGGATCCATCCCTCGGAGTAGCTGCGTGGTCCCCTCCTCCCCATGGAGATGGGGCCGCAGAGACGCATCACGCGGGTGGGTGCCAGACGTGTGTGTGCAGCCCAGTCTCTTCCTTAAACCATGACATCTTTTTCCATTATTACACCCAAATTCACTGCCTGGGCAGTTTCTCAGCCTGGCTGCCTCACCTATGTCGCGTCCCGTTCATTAAACCAGAGGAGATGGGAATTAGTGGGATAAAAGGTGGTGCAGTGTGAAGCAGGGAAGCACTGACCTAAGGGCTAATGGTTCACCAAGATTATCAAAGACGGGTTTCAGGAATGACAAGGTTTTCATCATATAATGTTTTAATTAATGACCTTGGTATAAAAATTAGTCTTATGCTAATGAAATGCTCTGGAGATACAATCATGGGAAATATCCTCAATACAGAGGCACGTAATATCATACCAGAAGACCTGGGTGATCTTGACATGAGTAGAAGTGATTAAATCTAAGAGAGCCAGCAGAGCAAGGTCGTACACGTAAGGACAGACAATTCGACTTTCTGCTACCGGCTGGGAACTGAGCAGCAGCTGAGGAAAAATGCCGAAATGACCTAGTTAATGATGGGTGACTACCACTGCGGAGATGCAGCCCGGCCCATGGGACAGCTCTGTCATGTCCATCACGACACCACGGCAAAAGTGGATGTGATTCAACGTAGGAGGCAGAGGAGTACTCAATGTTACCCCATGGCATGGAGGGGTGAAGCCCCCACGCTGGTACCTCCAAGGGCGTGCTGTGATGGGGCAGCGGCCGGCTGCTGGGAATACCCAGTGAGATGCTCTGTTGGTGCTCTGTTGTTAAAGTCCCAGCATGGGTGAGACAGTTTTACCTCGAAGGGCTTTATGCTGATCCTGTTCCTTGGCATTCCCCCCGTGGAAATAGCAGAGCTGGTACAAAGCACCTCTGATGGCTCCAGCCGCATCCGTGCTGTGCGTATCTGTGGGAGGAGGAGCTCTCAGGCAGGATTGTGTTTCTGGAAGAAAAGGAATGGTGTTTCTGATTTACAAAGGCTTGCTGGTGATGGTAGGAGGTCGAGGAGCAGGGCCAAGCAGCCTCCTGAAAACTCCCAAATGTGCCTTTAAAATGCATGATTATGAAGGACAGAGGTCTGCCTTGGAAAATGGATGGGATTTTCATAAAGATGTCATGAGGAGAGGGTTTGGAGACATTTGGAGGCTGGAGGGAACACCACGACATCTCCCAGGGCTCCTGGTACCAGCCCAAACTCTCACGCTGGAGCAGCACACCCCGGGGCTGAGCTCTGCGCATCCGCTGGAGCCGCCACTTCCCGGTGACAGTGATGGAAGGACCCGCGTTCCCATTCCTGACTGATAATATTTCACCACCTCTCTCTTGTCCCCATTTTCATTTTGATTCCAGGGTAATTTGTATCAGTTTATGAAATGTGGCCATTCTTTCATTACAGAAAAACACAAAACCAACTGCGACATTTAGGTGTTATTGACTTAAGGCATATGTAAGTGTGTGTTTTTATTTGATCATCTTCATTATTCTAATTTTCTCCTTCCCATCTTCTTTTCCCTCTTTATTACATTGTTGGGTGTTGGAAGCCCTTGGAATGGGAATAAACTTTCTAGGTAATATTTCTTAATAAAAAACATCATTTATTACTCTTTCTCCCTTCCAGTAAATGCCAAGCTCCTTCTCTCATTTGTTATAAGCCTAGTTTAACATCTTTGCTGGCAAAGGTGGGACAGACACCCGAATAAGAAGGCACATGTGCTCCCATGCTGGCTGCACCCAGCCATGGGTGTGCTAACTGCGGTCAGGTCTCAGCCACCACCAGCGTGCCACGTGTGATGATGTGGCAAGTCCTCGCTGCAGCACGGGGCACTAGATGTGGAAAGGATTGTGCTGCCAGATCCTGCACCCCTTTTTATCATCAAGCATCTGCCTGCTTAATCCAGGCTCAGACCCCTCCCCTCCCATTCACTTAAACAGTTTGTCTGGAAGTAGAGGCAGAGATGGCTGCTGAAGACACCTGAGCTGTTGTTTACTGTATCGCCGTTCCAAGGAAAAGCTTTTTCAGATAAATACACAAAAATAACTAATGTCATTAATATAAACACATACTTTAACTGCTGTTTAAAGCTGTCACTGGGTTAAGAAAAAAGAATGGTGCTGCATCCCAAACGCACGGTAATTATGTGGCGAATCTCTTTATTATAGTGTGTCAATCAGGGGATGATGTAGCTGCGAGTGAAATCGCTTTTTGGCTCCACTGATATTCCCAGCACGGAGCACCAGGCTCTCTCCTCCCCGCAATGCTTCTGGAGGTCTGCGTGTGTGTGCCCAGAGCGCCCGGTTACAAAGCGGATGGATGGAGAACTGGGCACAACACCCGCAGCTGGCACTTAAGGAAGGAAATGGTCCTGCGAAGTGTGTCCGTCTTCCTGTATCGAAGGAAAATGCACAAATATTTGTCCTAATGATGTGCATTGCTAGGTGATGCTCACTGTGTCCTCCAACTTGGATGTCCAGGTGGTTCATGCAGATGCTGGTCCTGCCTTTGCTGCTCCTCCTGGCAAGGAGGAACCATGTGCAACAGCTGTCCTCACCCATGTTCCTGGGCTTCAGCCCCACACATCTCAGCAAAGCCAGGGTGATGGTCCCAGGGAGGACCGGGGGGGGGGGCTGGGGGGGCCTGGGTTAATTCTGCAGAGCTAGGTTCTCTGGAGAGGTGGATTATTTGGGTTTTGGGCTTAGAGGCTGCAGGGTTTGGGCTTCTCCATCAGTCGCTGTTCGATCTTGTGTCTAAACACAATAAATAATCTCTGCTTCCCATCAGAGGTCTGTACCCCACCAATCCTCCTTTTGCTGGGCCGGGAGCTGGGGAACAGATGCCAACACCTGAGCACTGGGATTTAATGGGAGGGTGAGGAACGCAGGCATTTCCCCACCTGGCAGAGGGCTTTCGCTTCATTTTCTCCTGCTCCCACTGCTACCAGCTGCTAGGATCTGCCTGAAGGGAGAGGTCCTCAGGGAGCGATGTCACCCGTGTCCTCCAGGACCACATGTGATGCCCCAGCATTGGGGACAGCGTGGCTGCAGTGAGTCTCACCTCTCCCACCCCTCCTGGCCATTACTGACCAACGGTAAATCTGTCCTTTGCTCCTCTCCTTGTCTCACTCCTCTGCTCTGCCTGCCTTGCCACTCTCATTACCTTATCCCTCTAACACAGGATCCCTCCATGCACACTCTGATATTGGCAGGTAAGACAGATATTTGAGCAGAGATTACAGAAATACCCTGGAGTTTTGCTATGTGAGGGTTGCACTTCCACGTGTCATTGTGTGGGGACCAGGGGCAGTGGCTGGGGCAAGCGCAGGCTGTGCTCTCCGAGGGGACTCGGGGTCCAGTGCGGAGCCGCGATGGATGGGTCGGGCTCGAGGCTGGGGCCTCTGCTCTTCCTGGGAGCCTCTGGTCCAAACCCAGCCAAGCTCAGTTTGCTGTCATCCTGCCAAGCTGGATAGACAGACCGGACTTCCCTGTCTGCAAATCTCTTGGGTAAGACCAGAAAATGCCACATCCTTTCTGGTTTGTGAGGACCTGAGGAGCCAAGGACAGGGTTTTCTTGGTCCGAATTCCCCCTTTCTCCCACCCAGAAGTGGGATGGTGGCTGCTTCACTGCTGCTTCCCAACAGGGCCCCTGCGTTTCAGCGGCTCTCGGAGGGCATGATAGCAAATCACTTTGGGAGCCGTTTGTGATAAAAAGTGCAATACAAACAGATAATATCATCATACTCCACTATTAACAGGCTTAAATCCCAAGGATGGGGAGAAGCTCCTGTGGAGAGCAGAGCTATCTCTCAGACACTTCTGCTGCAATTTAAAAGCACTCCCTAGCCTGGCAAGGCTAATTTCACATCTCTTTTTCTCCAGGGAATATATCTGGGTTTCTCCCTGCATGAAGCCGGAGCCCTCTGCGGCTGATTAGATGGATCTGGGGGTTTTGGTTATCACTGCCCGTGAGTCCCGATGGAGCGGGACGGAGGTGCCCAGCTGGGCTGTGCCACACATGCCGCCCTGCCTGCGTGTCCCCTTGGTGCAGACAGGCTGCGGGATGCAGCGGCAGCTTGTCTCCTGCCCTTGGGTCCCGCTCGGCTCCGGGCACCAGGTGCCTCCATGGGCACGTCCCCCTCCCTGGCTCTGTTTTCCCACTCTCCCACCCAGGATTAATCCTGGGCTGCATACATCACTTTACAAGCAGGACGTGTCAGATGGTTGCAACAACAGGCTTTAATTAGCACTGGTGTTTGGTTTACACCTTGGGTCTTGGCAGCTTCTCTGGTGGGGTGATTTAAGCCACCTTTTTGTGATGGGATGGATGAGGCCAACTATAATGCTCACAGCAGCACAGGGAGGAATAGTTCATGGGCTGTGCCTCTTGGAGCAGGCGTTGAGGACAGCAGGGCAGTCACTGCCCATGTTCATGTATTACTGCTGCTGTGCTGTTTGCCTGGTCTGCAGGGAGAGTGTCATGGGCAAGGCAGGAGAGTCAGAAAAATTAAAGTGGAAAAGGAGAAAAGAATGAAAGGCAAAAATCTTTTTCCAAATTAAGTCTTTTGATTTGCTTTGAGTGCTAGCGATTGCTTTCTCGATCTATTTCTCTTGGCTGAAAAGGTGGTGTTTATATCCAGATGTTGCTGGCGGGGATGGTGTTCTGGCTGGCCTTTTTCATTTTGGTGGTGCTTCTGGAAAAGCCACATTTTCCCACACAAGGTCTTGGTTTCTGCCCTGAACTCCCCAGGCCTTAAGCTGGGTCCCCCACAGCACTGCTGGGGAGGCAGCAGGGATGCTGGGGATAGAGCGTGGATACGGGGATGTCCTCAAGGGAGGAATAGGGGTGGTGAGGACTGAGGAGCTGCAGCTACTGCTGCAGCCCTGCAGTGCCTTCAGGAGAGCAGGGCCATCATCTGTCCACACCGCTTGGTCTCCCACAGCCACCAGCTCCATGCATGAGCTGGGCCCCAGCTCAGACCCCGCTTGTTTCTGGCTGGTTTTAAGTCACTTCCTTTCCCTTCATCGCTTTTTTCATGGTGGGGGCTTTTTCCCCACTCGGCGTCATTTCCCTGCTCATCTCCAGTGTAGACAAGGCAGGAAACGTATTTTCAATGTATTAATTAAAATGTCTTTGCAGCAGAACATCTGCATGGAGAGCGATAGATCACCGAAGTGTGTGTGCGTGTGTGCGCACAGTGCAGGCTTCCAGATAACGCATTGCTTTGCATAATTTATTCCAGCCAGCACAGCAATAATTTTCATAGCCTGTGATCTTCAAGTATGCGATTATAAATCTGAGACCCAGCTCCACATGACCCAAACGTTAGATTATTGCCAGATAAACCTCTCGGAGATGCAGGACGCTTGGGTCTCCATCAGTCCCTGCCGAACAGGCTGTACGGCCTGAGATCAAACACTGCGTTTTGTTACATCCCGCTGTGCCGGAGCCATCAGTCTTCTCAGGTATTTGTCACTGTCAGCTATTTGGGGAGAGGATGGTCTTTGCCAATGATGCTATTCAATTTCCTGATTGTATAGTTCATATAGGTTTAGCCTGAAAGATAATAAGATAAAAAACAGAGACTTCCAGTCAATAAAAGGAAACCTCAGAGGCTTTTTCCGTCTTGCGTCTGTCATATGTTGTTGATATTTTAGCTGCAGAGCTCTTGACAGCTGGTTGTAAAACTCACGTTTCCTCCTTTGAGAGAATTAAACGATGAACATTTCATTTATCCCATGCAGGTTTCCCCAGGTGACCCGTGAAAGAAGTCCCTTTCTGGCAGCTGGACTGAAACTGGAGGAATTTGGAGCTCTCTCCAGCTGGTGGGGATAAATGACTTCATCACCTCTCCCCTTTCTCTTTTCATCTCCACACCAACCTGTGCTTTCCATCACTCACCTCCTGTTGAGGACCACAAACCACCTCTGGTGTCCATGGGATCAACACTGGTGCTGCTGGGGGCAGCCAGCATTGCCCACGTGGAAGCCTTGGTGCAGGATTGCACTGGGGACCACTCATCCCTGGCCACTGGTGCAACTGGGAATGGCAACTGGGAGCACTTCTCTTGTGACAGGCACATGGTGTCTCCCTTGGGACCACCATGGGATGCTACCTGCTGCATCCCAGCCCGTTTAGCAGGTCAGGACATTAAGGGGCTAATGGTTAATGTTATTAACCAATATAAGGAAAAAGCTCCCTTAACTGTGCCAAGGGCAGGCTGCTACTCAAAGCAGCACAATAATTATGTATAGCCTAAGTAATTATTTTTGTCACATCTTCCTGGCAGGAGAAGACCATTTGTGGGATGGGTTTAGCTACCTTCAGCAACACGCCTATGTCTTATTTATCCAGAACAATACACTCAGCATGATTTTTCTGTCGCCTTTTTCCTTTTAACATCGTTTTCAGCCCACACTGCTTTTAATTCGGTGAGGCAAATCAAGATTTGGAAGGGAAGCTGCAGAAATCCTCCAAACTCCCATTTGCTGAGCAACAAACCCATTCCCCTGGGGTCTGACGGTATCGCTAGCGGTGTGAATAGCAGGTCCTGCCTTTTCCCAAGGGGGTTTGGAGTCTCAGCGGAGGAAGAATGCTATTTTGCACGGCAGTCGTCACTGCACGGCCGGGTCTCGCCGTGGGATGTGCTTGCAGCCTTGCAGCCTCCGCGGCGTCTCCCGCCTCACCTGTGGGCCTCTGAGTCAGCGGCCCCGCGAGCCGCCGCGTGCTGAGCTATTTTGAACGCCGTGTCAATAAAAGGGAAATTGCCCGAGCGCTGCCGTCGGAGCCCCGGCGCTGCGGTTTTGTGGAGATGGAGGAGAGTCGCTCCCCACGCTCCTGCTGCACTCAGCCTGCCTGGGGCCACATAAAGAATATGAACGGCGCGGAGGTCTCCGCTGCCTGCATCCTGGGGGGGAAACTGGGGAAAAGAGACGCACCGTGTGACTCACTGCGGATGCATTCCTGAATCTCCTCTGGAGTACGCTCGTGTTTGTCTCTTTCTCTTCTCAGCCTGAAAATAAGGGAGGAAGCTGAGATGATGCCATTAATCCCCCATTTGGTGTAGTGGATATCTGGATTCCCAGCTGAATTTCCAGTTTGTCCATAGCTTTGCCCAGCTTACAGTTCTTTCTGCTTTTTGGAGCCAAAGAGTTTAAGTACCAACAGCTGTGACCTAACCTATCCTGCCTTGTAGCTTCACCTTCGCATCTCAGTTGTTCACTCCTTTTTCCCCTTCTCCCTTTGGTCTGAAACACAAATAACCCTAAAATAGCCAGGTGGCCATGTACAGGAACCTGTGGCCAGTCTCCATGGTGGCACTCAGACTATCCTACTGCCCTGTTCCCTGGCCTGTGCTCTTTGTAAACATCTTGAAAACACAGCTTGTAGGTCCCAATGAGGTTTCCCATTCTGGATTTAGTACCCCTTATCCGTTGTATTTGCTGTGGAGTTGCACAGCCTTGAAAGACACATGCTATTTTGCACAGGGACAACCTCCGAGGCTATTTAATACATGAGTGCTCACTCAAAGGTGTCCTTTCGTTTACTGCTTCCACCATCAGCAATCTATAAAAGCTGAAGGTGCCTTAGGGAATTGAGTGCGTGAATGTTTGCCTCGGCAGCAGAGCAGCTGCTCCTGGAGTGAGCCTGTGTCTCCCCGCCGCGTCGGAGCATCGCCTGTCCTCTCCGTCTCAGCTTCCTCCCTCCTCCTTCCTCCTCCTCTGGGTCTACTTGCAAAGTGTTTGCTGCAACCATTGAAATGGATATAGTGGCAGTTTTGGGATGCTGTTTAAAGCTCTTTAATTTAAGGGATGCTAATTCATTCTGCTCCAGCCTCGGGTGAGTTATCCAAATACATGGAAGCCTCCTCTTCTCCACGTGTCAAACGATGACTTACCTCGGTCACTATTTAGAGACTTCACTGAGCCTATTTGGGGTTATGACTCTGGCTGGGGAAGGGAACAGTGCAACGGGAGAGGTGACAGCTGGGGCAGTGCTGCAAGTGGGAGCCAGCCATGGGTGGTTTCGGCTGGGTGCTGGAAGAAATGAAGTGCTGGGGGCTGGGACTGGATGGGAGAGGGGGAAGCCAGCATGCTCCTCCAGCCACATCCCTTGGCAAGGACAGGCAGCTGCAATGTCTGTCCTGCTTGGGACCACAGCATGGCAGGAACCTGAAGCAGGGCTGTTTGTCAGCCAGGGTGTGCAGGCAGTTACTGGGAGTAATAAGAAACTTGGTTACGGATCTCCGCAGCGCAGCCGCTGCCGGCTCGGTAGGTCGGGTGCTCAAAGGGCTGTAGCCAGCCCAAGTGAAAAATTGGCTGGGGACCTCACTGCAGACCAGATGCTGACTCCAAGACAAGCTGAATAAATAGCTTTTCAGGCTGGTGGGGGCAGCTCTGTTGAGAAGCCACAGGGTAATTCCCTGTGTTTAAAAGACCCCCCTGCTACCACTCCAAATTATTCCTGTGCACAGGCACGCTCCGCAGAAAGGCTGTTATCCCTCGGGGTGCTCCATGTGCCCCCGCACAACTGCTCTGCAATCTCCCCCCATGTGATATTGTGGGATATTCCACCGCATTAGCAAGTCGAATTTGTTTTTACTGCCCAGTGTCTCTCTATGCAATATTTCACTGTCTCACTGGCTATTATCCTGGCGGCACAAAGTCCCATTGAAATTCATGGTGCAAGTCGCCCATTTGTTTCCTTTGGGCTTTGCAGGGTTGTTCTATGCAGCTTTATGCATATCATTTTTGCTATGCAAAGTGAGGGTAATGACTTTACCTGCTCTCTTTCAAAGCACTGAACAAAGCCTGTCCCCACGCTGTAGACTGATTTTGGAGTTATTTGTTCTAGGGTTGGGGAAGGATGAATCAGAGCTCTTAGGGAGTGTGCAATCTGATGCTCTGTAAATAAAAAGAAAGTCATGCTGCATCTACATGTCTCCGAGGCGGGCATGTGCTCCCTGTCAACCTTTCTTGCTAGGGTTTGGCTTCAGGAGCAGCTCTGGCAAAGCTTCATCTCAATGACAGCCCTGAAGCAGCATCGCTTGGTTTGGCCAAAGCCACCAACAAGCCTTGAACCAGCTCTGCCTTTCAAGGGGCAGATAAGGTCCCTCGTGATGAGGTGAGACTCCTCCAGCAAAGGGTCACTGGAGAGGTCCTCAGATGGACACCAGGAGTGTAGGAGAACAGAAGGAAAGGTTTTGCTGTGAAGATCTTCAGACCCAGGCTGACTTGCCTTCATCACCATTCCGTGTGTGCTTGGGTCTCTGCTGTGCCAAGAAAGGCAGAGAAGTCTTTTCTCTGCATCCACTGGTGTCTGGAGGTGGCTAAGTGGGCAGGGTGCTTTTGGTGCATTGCCCTGGGATGCACAGTTTGAAAAATGTGTGGTTTTTTTGGACCATGACTCAAATCGCAACTTGAAGATTTGATGGCAGATTCCTGTTGTGGGTTTGAAAGCAACCACAAGCCAAGAGTTATTCACCAAAGAGATTTGTGAAAAACACCACACATGTGCATTGCAGAATTTCTCATTCTCTTCATGGACAATGCGTGTATGAGAGGAAAAAAAAAAAAAAGACAAAACTCTTTAAATAAGTTATTCATTGTGAATTATTCACCCTGTTTACTCACTTGGAGGTCTTCAGGTGGAAGGCGCTATATAATCTGTGCTACATTAGCACGTCAGCGTATCCAGAGAGCTCAAAAGAAACCATCACAGATTTCAGTGATGGTGGGATTGGGGGTCCTGGGAGGACACCCAGCCTTTGCTGCACTGATCCAGAGATCCATAGGATCAGTTATGATCTGTGGGGATGCAGGCATGGCAGGGAAATAGCAATCAGCATCAGTGAGGAGGAATAGGACCAAATCAAGCCCATTTTCAAACTTTAATGGTCAAAGCAAGCAACACATTGTGTTGGTGTTGGGAAGGGTCTGCTCTCTGAGAGGGCAAAGCCACGCCAGGCTGTGGTCACTGATTGCACCAGGCAGCTCTTGATCAGAGCCGTGAATTGAGAGGCTTGGTCCAGGCATGGTCGAGTGTCTGCATGATAGCTCCACCACCCTCACGGGCACCACATGTCACCTTAGCTGCAGGCCCAGCAAGTAGAGGTAGATCTGGAGACCAAACCAGTCCTGGATATCTCTGCAGCTCCAGCCAGGAGGCTCTAAACAGAGCAATTCATGAGCACAACCACACTGCCTCTGGGCTGTGGGCTGGCAGAAATCCCCCGTCCCCACCACTGATACCTTTCACTGACACAAAATCTACTTTTTGAAAGCTTCAAAGGCAAAAAGGGAAAAGAAAATCAGAACAAATGGGAATCTATAAAAACGCACCCAAGCTGCCAGGTCTATAGCAGGTACAATTTGCAATGGATGAGGTAT
The DNA here is from genome assembly GCA_013399115.1 of Anseranas semipalmata. Lineage (NCBI taxonomy): Eukaryota > Metazoa > Chordata > Aves > Anseriformes > Anseranatidae > Anseranas > Anseranas semipalmata. Next base: position 1,716,543 of record VXAA01001568.1, on the reverse strand, counting down.
TAACACCCTGAAAAATTGGGGTAATGATGTGCAGCAATATTTGTCATCACCAAGGCTGAGTACGTTAAACAAAAACGTTCTAAAATACAGCTGCTGCCCGAGCCCAGTAACTCTCTCCCAGATGTAAATATCACAGTTGTTTTCCACGCATTCTTTAAGCACTGTAAGGCCTTAGTCCACTTACAGCACTAACAGCCCGTAAAATGTCATTTTTTGTTTTCTAATTAGTCTGATGATTTTTAGATAGGATTTGACAACAACAGCTAAAAAGCATCTCGGCCTGCAAAAAAATTATCTTTTGGATGACAAGTCACCCAGAGCCGTGCCGGTGCATTGCTGGAACCGCCTTGGCAGCTCATTTGCACAGCAGCATCCCCTCGTTTTGCAGGATGGAAAGCCAGCTCTGCTCACCCCCGGTGCTGGGGATGCCAGCTGCTGTGGGGACAGGCTGCAGGGACTTGATGGGAAGAGGGTCCTGCCCTTCCCACAGGAGCATTTCTACCTTTTTTTCTGGTGAGAGCTCCTGCCAATGGCCTGTTTTGGGTGTACCAGGGGTGGAGGGAGCTGCAGGCAGAGCCCTCGCAGGAGCCCAGTTTGCTTTCACCCGCTGTTCACAACAGGTCATGGCTGTAATGAGTCTCACTGGGAGGGTTCAGGCACCTGTGGTTTTTAAGACATTTGAAGCCATTTGCTTTGGGGGGAAAAGTATGGTGTAACTGAGCAAAGGACCCCAGACGCCCATCCCTTGCCCTGCATGGGGTGCCATGAAGGTGGGGATGGGGAGGTCTCACCAGACCCTGCAAAGAGGCAGTGATAAGGCTGTCACGTCACCACCTCTGCCTCCTGGACTACCCTGTTTTGGGGAACGCTTTCCTCTCTTGGAGGACACCAGGTTGCCACGATTGCAGGATGCTGTCACACAAACAGAATCTGCCGTTGAGCCCTGCTGGTGTGAGCACCTAACAGGGGACAGCCCAGCCCCTGCCCTGAGCAAGGCCAGGGGGATTTCACTTGCCCAAGGTCACACAATTCAGAGCCATTTATGTCCTCATCTAATTTAATACCTCGTGTTCTGCACGGACAAATGGAGTGCTAACCAGTCTGTGCGTTGGCCAGCATTTCCGTTCCAGGTGATGCTACAAAAGGCAGTGGAGGAGCTCTCATTCCCATGCCTCCTCCATGTCACTGGGAGAAGCAGCCAATGCTTTATTAACCATCCTCTCCCTCCTGATACTGCTGGCAAAACTGGGTTAGGACTTCTCGAACCTGCTGTGTCAGTCGTCTTCTGCTGCTGGTAGAGGGGAACAGCCAGCGGAGGCTGTCCTGACCCGAGAAACCTTTATCACAGCATTCCTCCCGCCACCTCACGTAAATAGATCAGTCATCTGAGCAAGGCTACATCTTCTTTTACTCCTTCCTGTCTTTAATAATATTATCAATGTCTGGTTTAGATTTTTACTAAATATAGGGCTAGAGGCTGGGGTGGCGTCACTTCCTCCCAGACGAATTGGAACAGCTTGCTTAGAAGTACTCACTTCTTTTATTCATTTATCTTGGTTTGTAAAGTTGTTTGATTGCACAAAGTCATTCCACCCCCCTGGTTGGCCTGGCAGCTCATACAGATGCTGCTGCTTGTCCTTGATCCATGGGTGAGTCTGGAGGTTTGGGGGGCTGCCTCTCCAAAATCAGCCCCAGGACGTTGAGCGCTACATGCTAGGAGCTGCAAAGAGACTCTTGCAAACCTTCCCTCCCCTCCCTGCCGATCTCCATGGGTGAAGACCTGCAACAGAGCACAGACTTGGTGGCATCCTTGTCCCCTGCAGGTGACTCCTCCTCCAGCTGTCAGGGGCCAGAGCCCCTTGTATGAAGCCCCCCAGGAGTTGTGTCACTCCCTGCACCCCAGGTCATCCCCCTCCTGCATCCGGGGGGGGACCTGGCACTTGCCCTCTCCCTGCCCAGGAAGGGAGATGTGACAGCTCAGTGATGCTCGAGAGCCTTCTCCAGCAAAGGCAGAGGAGGGATGGGACCTCTTACCTCCAGCCTGCCAGGCAGGCATGCGACCCCATGGCAGCCCCCTGCCTCTTTCACCTCACTGCCTGCAAGCTGCCTGTGCATTTATTAATTCGAAGCAAATTCAAGAGGACCCACTTTACTTCAGAGCATCCCACAGGACATGGGAGAAATGGGATACCCAGGGGACGGAGGGATCCCACGTGCTTCAGGGGCATGAGCCCAGCTGGTGGCGGGGAAGGGGAAGCAGAACCCCAGAGCAACCAGCTCGCACAGAGGCCAAGCCCTGCAGCTCCCCGGCAGGTCAGAGGCCAGGCCAGGGCTGCAGAGCAGGAGGTGCTGGAGTGCTTCTCCTGCCCCAGCCTCCCCATCACGCAGGGTTTTCTCTTGCATTTCGGCGAGTGCTTCCCCGTTGCTGTGTGCCTAAACGCAGGCGAGCGCCGCGCCAGGTTGCCAGCTGCCGTTTGGAGAGTGGCCATGGCCTGCCTGTTCCCCAGCTGTCTCCCAGCCCTATTACTCCACGCTTCAGGTTTTTTTGGCTGCGTTGTTGTTGTTGTTGTTGCTATTAAGCTGAAAGGAGTGAAATTTCTCTCCTGCACCTCACCTTCTCTGTCTCCCCTGCCACATCCCTGCAGGGCTGCAAAAGGGACTTGCAGGCTAGGGTTTGGACACCTTGGGACATCATGAGAAACACACCGACCAGCCCTTACCTCAAGTGACAGTGCTAGGAGAGAGAGAAAAGCACTTTTATTCCAGGGACCAGCCACACTTCAATCACTCTGAAGTTTTGGGTTGCTAAAACAGCATTAAAAGAGGCCCCAGGGACATGGGATGGCAGTCTCTGGGGCAGGCAAGGGATGGTCTTGGGGCAGGATGGTGCCTGGCAAGGGCTGAGCATGGGGTACACTGGCTACAGCCAGGGCTGGGGGCACCGGGGGGGGCTCCAGAAGATGCAGGTGGGGTCCTAGTGCAGCCCCATTGCTGCCCCAGCTCTCCCTGCCTGCTTGCCTTCACCCCCATGCTCCCACTGTCACCTGGCTGGGCTCGGCTGGGACCAGGTTGACCCACAGAGGGTCAGGTTTGGCGCGAGGGGCTGGGTCACACGCACACGGGGACACACGGAGATGTTCACACGTGCATGCGTGCAGACACGCGGGCTGCTGCACCCACAGCCACGTACATGCACGGTCTCACTGTCACACATACATGCAGATACCCCCAGCGTGCACGCTCACGTTCACTCACCCTGAGACACCCCCAGCACACACACACACCCGCACACACACACACCCATCACACACACGCACACTCACACACAAACACGCGCACACACACACACACACACACAGCTCCCCTGCTCCCCCCGCTCTCCC
>VXAA01001568.1:1684212-1707951 GCA_013399115.1 Anseranas semipalmata | reverse complement strand
CGGCAGCTCCCCGGCGGGGACCGGCCCCGGCGGCCGGACCGGCCCCGCACCGCACCGGGAGGGAGCACCGGGGCTGCCCCGAGCAGGGCCCAGCCCACCGGGTGGCAACGCACCGGCCGTCTAGATCCACCCCCCGAGGGGGCATCCAGCTTCTGCTCCGGGCCCCTTTTGCTTCGTGGGGGCTGCGGTGGGGAGCCCCTCTCCCCCCGCTCCCGGTGCCCCCTTCCCCGCCACGTCCCTGCTGCGGTTACATAAGGAGCGTGGAGCCAGCGCTAACGCGGGCCAAAGCACCGGGATCTCGCCCCGGGAAGCCCAGAGCCGGACCCAGCCCCGGCCGGCCGCCCCCTCTCCTCCGCTGCCTTCCCCTGCCCGCAGGGCTGATGCTTGCGGGTCACGCAGGTGGGCGGCCGGGGGGCACAGCTTCGCCCGTGCACACGCACACCCCTGTCCCCTGCCCCCCAGCCCACGCACGGAGCTGTCCCACGCTAACGCCGCTTAAATGCGTGTAACGCTCGCCGTGCACACACGCACACGCGATTTGTTGTAGCAGCCTTGCTCTCGCAGATGAGTCCACTCCAAGGCGATGCACGCTGGAGGTGTCTGCACACAAACGCGCACAGCGGTAGGTGAGAAGCGAGTCGCTTTCGCTCACCCATGGGTGCTCGCCGGTGAGGCCAGTGCGTGCTCGCCTGCCCGCATGCACACGCGGGGACCTCGTGCCGGACGGGGCTGGCTCCCAGCCCAGCGAGCGCTGCGGCCCAGCAGGGCAGCCCCGGCAGCTCTGCGGCTGCCACTGGCTTTCCCCTCCCTGGCCGAGGTGCCCCGAGCAGGGATTGATAATGCCTTTCTGATTGGCTTCAGTTCCCCATTCAAAGTAGTCACTGCATTAGGACTTGATTTTTTTCCCCTTTGACTCCCAGCCAGATGAGACTGTGAATTTGGCTGATTTCAAGCAACTGGGGGAGGGAAGAGTCATACAGCGAGCGAGAGAGAACTGAAATATCCTACAGGATCCCCTGGAGGGGAGAGAAATCAGGTCTAGATAAGAGCTTGTTCTCCCTGTCTGGCTAATGCTTTCCTGTTTGATGATCAGAAAACACAAGATCTAACCTCTCACCAGGACAGCTTAACTATGAAAGGTCGGGTTTTTGGCTTGTTCAAGGTGCAAGGTTTATTATTATGAGCTATGGATTATTTATTTCGGTTCTCCCGTCATATGCTAAATATAGGTTCGCACAACGCATGCAAACAGAAAGACGTGGCCAGTGCTTCGGAGGTTTCCGAGCTGAGCTCCGGATGTAACGCTGGGCTCAGAGAAGCTGCAACAGGGACAGCACACGGTCCGTGCCCTGGGAGAGCCCGCTGCTGTCCCTCCTGTTTGTAAAGACTCTGTCCCAACCTCGGGCAACATTTCCCCGTGCTTATTTTCCTCGTGCATGTGCTGGGGACAAGCAAGCAGCTGTGGGTTACGCTGGCGAAGCCCCGTGTCCCTCTGGGACGCAGAAAGCAGCGGCCGGGCACAGCCCAGGGCTGGGATTTTGCACCGAGGGCCGGCAGGAAACCCACAGGAGCACAGCAGCACCCGCAGCATCCCAGCTGCTGGCAATCAACCACGAATTGGCGTTAACCCCAGGTGTAGCGAAAGCCTGGGATTGCTCAGCAAAGGGCACTGTGGAGCAGAAGGACTTAAAAAGAGCTGCTGCAGGGTGGCAAGGAGTCTTGGGAGGAGAGGATGCTGGTGGTTTGGAGCAGGTAGGCTGGGCTGTCTGTGCTGGGTTGGAGCAGGTGATGGGGGTCTGGTGAGGCTGGGGTGTGCGGAGGCTTTGAGGTGGATGGGGAAGGTAACGGAGAGGCTGTAAAGGGTGTGAGTGGGGTGTGCAGCCCTCCGTGGTGTCTTGTGTGAGCTGGTGTGGCTGCTGGGGAAAAAATAAGCTTATTTTTTCTTAGTGTTATGAACCCAGGGTCTGAGAGAGTGTGATACTGGGACAGCACTGGGCTGAGCGCTTTGTGTGGTGGTGACTTGTGGTGAGCTGCGATGGTCAGCAGCAACATGGGGCTGGAGGAGGCTGGTGGAGGGGAGAGGACCAGGATGGGGCTTGGTGAGATGCCTACAGAGCTATGTGTGGCCCCAAACTGCAGGTGAGGAAGGAGGCAGAGCTGTGAAAGCAGGAGGGCAGTGGGGACCTCAAGGCTAAGGGTTTAGAGTGGAGACCTTGAGTGGCCCTGCGTCCTCTACACCCTGTGGAGAGCGGTGGCAGCTGTGGTGGTATGGAAAAAGAGGAGGATGAACATGGAATAATACATTAGGTGCAGCTTGGCCACTGAAGTGGTGTATGGCCCCTAGCACAGGGGCACTCTGGGTCACAGAGGCATCCCTGTAATAGAAATAAATAATAATAAATATCTAAGAAAGGAGCTGTGAGGGTTAGCTCTGGGTGAGGGGGACCTGGAATCTCCTTGCACCATGAGGAGCTGGGGCAGGAGGGTCTGGAGGAGATGGCTGTGTGTGTGTCTGTGTCAGCCCATGTAAAGGAGCTGGAGGGATGCAGGAGGAGGCCTGGGAGGTGGAAATGGAGCTGGTCAAGTTATGACAGCAGAGAGAAAGCTATGGGCACTTAAAACCAAACAAACTGAGAAGGAAAACTCCCATATATATTATATATATATATATTTTTTTTTCCTCTCCCATTACAGTGTTTCTTTAGGAGCTGGACAAGGGCAATCTGTGTAACTTGCTCATACTTTTAAATCAGCAGAAATAAGTGTATAGAAATGTATGTTTTACAGTATCAGCTTTTAGCTTTATTACAGCAAGTGCAGAGTTTTTTTTTTGTGGGCCAAACTCATTCATTGGATTCAATGGTGTTGAACTGCAGGCAGATTTGTCAACTTGTTTCTGTGTATATCTTTGTGAAACGGACAGGCAGAGATAATAAAATTTTATACTCTATATGGTATCTTTTAGGAAGAAGTCTTCCAATATGCTTTATAAATGGCACACATGTTTTGCTACAATATATGCTTATACCTAGGTATGACACTTTAGCGCTGTTTCTTTTTCCCTTTCTTAGAGGTACGTATGTGTGTGAACTCAGATATGCCTGTGTTATTTTCACGTGCTGCCTTTCTTGCAAGTGTCTTTAATCATTTTAAACAATTTCTTTTCCTTTTGGTGTATTTGTCTGGGTCTCTTCTTGGAAATCCAGGTGTAGTAAAAACTGTGAGCCTTGCTGTGAAGGGCTCAGAAGGAGGGAAAAATAATGTACGTAAAACCTCTTGCTAAATACTCAAAGAACTAGTGAACTGTCCCAGTTGCAAATGCAATATCTTGGGACCTTTTACAGGTACAGACATCTGCCATGCAACCTTTGAGGGGCTGATATTTTCCCCCTTTCCATAGGATGCCATTTCCTCCCCGCTTCCAGCCTGTGATGACACTGGTTTGTCGAACTGTTCTGGGTCAGGCTTAGATCCTGCTTGCGCAGGGCCCTTTGCAGGGTAATGTGGAGCAAAGTGACACGGGAGGATGCTGGAAGAAAATATTTCTAGAAGCTGGTCTGTTTGTTAATGAAGCATTTGACATTTTTCCAGGCTCTAGACAAATTAGACCCAGACCTGTGGCTACTGAGCAGAGGGAGAGAAAGTGGCTGAAGAGCTGAACTAATTCATTACTTGACTTTGACTTATCACATGGCCATCACTGCCCCATATGGAGCATGTGGGTGTGTAAAATTGAGGAGAGAGGATAATAGATATACAGGATAAATACCAAACAATGGTGAATGACAAGGACATAAATAAATCTGGAGATTCTGGTGACATTAAAATAAATTGCAAGTAGTGAGGCATGAGATGTATGTGATGTCAAAAGAGCCCTCCAATGTATTTATACCCATGCTCGGGATTTGCTAGGGTTTCTAAATAATGCATTAATTCAATTACACATTCTTAATTAGTGTTTGCTCAAATTGGAGCAACATCATTAATTTACTTTTACTGCCTCTTATTTTTATTTTTGCTTGTTTTGTGGATTTCATTTTTTTGATTCTTTCCCCTCTCTGCTTTGTGAGACTGGTAGCACACAGCTGTGATGCTCACACCATGAACTGCAGCCTCTTTGGTACTGTTTTATGTACTATGAATAGTCTTATGCTCGCAAGCTGCACAGCACTGACCCAGCCCCATAATTGGAGAAAAAGGGGCCCAGATGTGAAGTGGCTCCTTCCAAGTGCTGAGCAACATCCCTTCCCGGGGCAGCAGGGCACTTGGCAGCAGAGCAGGATCAGACCTTGCAGATGTAACTTTGGGCTGCCCCAAGCAGGGGGATGCATTGAATTTTTTTCCTCCTCTGCAGGGAGGAGAAGCAGCTAGCTGGGCTGGTCTCACCAGAGCAAGCACCCATGCAGGGGATGTGTCCCATGTGTGTGGCAGGAGGTGGCTGTGACTCGGGTGGGGACAAGCAGTAGGGCGATGTCAGGGTGATGGCTGTGCTGGGCTTCCCACGGAGGGGAGCAGCACCCGTGGCAGCTGCAGGGATGGGTGATCCCCATCCCAGTCCCACCATGGTCACTGGGATGCTCATGAGTGCACAGGACTGCTCCTCTCTGCTGCTGGCACCTGGAGCTGCCCAGGGATGGGGCAGACACAAGACATTGTGTCCATAATCCAGTGGGACTTGTCTGTCTGCTTCTGCATGGGATGAGCTGAGGGATAACGCCTGCAGTGCTGTGCCCTTTCTTGCTTTTTCTTGAAGGAACACATGCTTTTGAGACCTGCTGTGAGGTGGTTGCTCTTCTCCTCCACGGAAGGAAAGCGGTGCCTCCCCTCGCTGGGTAAGGCATGTGGGCAGGACAGAGGCTGGCAGCCCAGCCTCTGCAAGCCAGGTGTGGGGCTATCAGTTACTTAATAAACCAGCCAATACACTTATTACAAATGCAGGATGACAAATAGCAGATTGGGGAAACTAGCACAAGCCAAGACTGTTCCTCAAAACCATGCCTCCCAGCAGTGGAGGAACGCTTGTCCTAAGCTTGCAGTGAGCATGTAGGGCATTTTCCCTCCCCCTCCCTGTTTCTTCCTTTTTAAAAATTCTTTGCTTCCCTTCCCCACCCTCTGCCCACGCTCTCCTCTTGCTCGGAGGCGAGTGATGCCATCTCGAAAGCCCCATTCATCACCGCCTGCTCGTGAGGCGCTAGCAGCCGCCGCTCAATTGATGGACTGCGGCGATGAGTGAATTTAAAATCATTACGCTCCTGAGACAGCTTTTAAATATGATGAGATGAAAATCAAATCTGTAAGAAGCCCTGGGAAGGGGTGTCTCCAGCTGGAGAGTCCTGCATGGCCCTGGATGCTGTTTGGGTCTTGGGGAGACCCCACTGCCCCCATGTCCCTGTGCCAGCCTGGACTGTGCTGTGCCCATGGGGTGGGAGTGGGCAGGCAGCTGCTGGCAGGGAATTAAGTAGAAATGTTTCACCTTGCTGAAAAGACTATTGTATAAAGCTGTCCATCTGCTGTCTACCTAATGCTTTGCATGAATTAATGAGCTGATTGATTAAGAAAAGCTTGCGACAGCTGGGTGAGGTAGATGGTTCTTGTCCTCATGTTACAGGTGGAGGGGGGGAGTTGGAGGCACAGAGGTTAGGATTAAGGCTTCCAAGTTTCTCAAACTAGTGAACGTTATGATTAAGACAGTTGTCTGTGTCTTGTTTTACTGATTGATCAGTTTGATTTTTGGATGCTTTTTGGCTCTGAGAGCAGCTTGAGAGCTCAGTGTGGCTGAAACTCAGCCCTGCAGAGTCGCAGCTGGGGATCCGATCTCTGCGACTTGCTCGATCTTCCAGCGTGTCTGTGGCAAACCCGAGCAGTCTGCTATGGCTCTTGGCTGTAGTGTTTATAACTGACAATCTCTTCTCTTTCCCCTGGATGAGACAAGCTCTCGCCATTTCTTACAACATTGGCTGTTTAATGCACCTTCCTCGCCACACAGCGTTTACCAGGCAAGGCTTACTGTAAGCATCCTCACATTCCTCAAAGCAACTCTCCTCATCACCTGCAGCTTGCAGAAAGTCTGGCTGCTGACTGCCGGATGCATCTCTTTCCTCTCTGCTAAGCTGAGCACAGCTTTTCAAGAACAGTGCATTGAGCAAATGTCACTCTGCAGCCCCAAAATCTATCAAACAAAATGACAGCAGCTGTAAGCATTAATCATCTGGTATCATCAAAATAAAGTCATTGCAATAGAGCATTGTCAAAGGATAAGTGTCTCAACTTCAGCTCAGAGCTGGTTGCATTGATGCTGCTGGTTCACCAAGGTATTCTGGCAGGAGAAGGTAATTACATGGCCTGAGTGCTCATCTTCTGACATTATTAATTAACTCTTCCCCCTCCAGCCTGGGCAGCTGGTCAATTGAGCACAAAGCAAAAGCCTGGGACACTTGAGGCACTTGAGCAGTTTCTCTTCAGCTCCCTGCTCAGTCATGCTGAGGAGTTTGTGCTTGAGCAGCTAGTTTGGGGTGTAAAAAATACCTGGTTCTGCTTTACCTGAACCACTCCTGCCCCATGACATGGCTTGGAAACAAAAGCCGTAACCCCTGTTCTTGTTCTGCCCCTGCTTAGGGCACAGAAGGTACAGAAGCTATGGGCAGGTATAGAAAGGGTGAGAGATGGGGCATCTATCAGGGCCTGTGGGATGAGGGATGTGATTGCTGGTGTTGCTGAGCCAATTAACTCCTGAGGATGCAGGGAGTGACTGCAATTATGTCACTTCCAGATGCCTTCTCCTGGGAAGGCAGTGCTGAGCAGTGAATTGCAAGGTCTGGTGCGTGGCCTGAGAGAATGGAGAGCTGCTGTCTGGCCTCTGGAAGTGGCTTGCTGTTTAAAATCCAGGAGTTCAAACGGATCTATTGTGTTTTATGGCACTGTTGAACTTTATGCTGTCTGTGTTTCAGTCTGTCCCTGAAGGCTGTGGCACCTGGCCTGTGCTAGAAGGCTGGGTTTAGCAAAGAGCTGGGTATGGGGCTGGGTCCCAGCTGTGCCATGCAGGCAGGGAGGGCTGGAGCTGGGGTGTGTGGCCTGGCTCCTGTTTACCTTGTCTAGGGAAATGCTGAAGTGTGGGCACAGGAATAATGCAACACTTCTGGAGAACGTCCTCCACAGGAGGAGTAAAAGGAAAGCTTCAATAAATCAACACGTTTCAACAGCTGTCCCAGTTCACAAAGGAGCGGAAATCAGGCTGTGGTGTTTGTGCAACGGCTTCACATTTAAGGAAAGGAGGAGAAATAAATCTGTGGAATGCAGTTCTTAGAGCTTCCCAAGATAGGCACACAGAGTGAATGCCACCACCAGGTCCATGTGGAGTTTGTTACTTCTTTTGCTGTGTGGGTCAATTTGCTAATCTTGAGCTTCACTAATTATTTTGTAGAAAAATTGTCTTCTATGTTAAAATACTTTCCAATTGTGGACTCATTTTTAGGTTCTTTAAATTACATGATGGATTTAAGAAAAAACCCCAGACTTTCTGCATGGCTTCCCACCTCCCAGTGAAGAATTACTAGTTCCTGTTCTGACTTTATCTTTCTTTCCAATCTCTATCTTGATAACAAAACAGCCATAAAGTGTTATTGTGTTGTATAGCCCTTAAGACAACACACCTCTTTTGCATTGGCACTCTAACTTGTGATGGTGGGCAGAGTCATACACTTCTCATTTTAATTAGCTCAGGCTGGGCCGGGAAATAAGATCAATAAGTGAAATGCACTTGCTTTTCTCCCCATTTATTTTGAAGTGCTGTTGTCTTTATTTTCAGCAGACAAAATCCTGGCTGTTGCAAATCCCGACTTTCTCCTGTGGGTGAGGATCTGAGCAGCTCCTTGGTACCCCATGAATCCTTGGAGCTGCTGAGGTGGAAGTGATCCACTCTTCTGTAAACGGTGCATAAAGAGCTGGCCATGGGGACCAGATGGAAAACAGCCTTCAAAGCTGGTTGTGTCTTCTGTGGACATCTGAGAGCCCCTTAGAGCAGTCAGGGGAATTGTACCTGGAGAGCTGGCAGCTGCCTTCATTGGGAAACCTGGAGGTGAAGTGACATGCCCAGGGCTATCCAGGGCATTGGTGCTGGAGCCTGTGCTGGGATTGGGTCCTTTGACACCTGCTTCTGCTCCAACCGCAAGACCCATTTCCCTTCTTTGTCCCCAGTTTTGCAGCGTGAGGAAATTTGAGCTTAATTTTAAATGTTCTCCTAAATCTTGGTGATGGCAGATTGACGTAAGCATGTGCTGGATCAGGGCCTGTTCTCTTATGCATATGGATGTGTACACAGCTGTAAGCGTTTTCCATCTTTAGGCTTCTGCTGTCCAAGTGAGATCTTCCCTCCCTGCCTATGGAAGTGTCCTCTTCCCCCCTTGTGCTGTGGGCAGCAGCGTTGGATCCCCTGGCCTACAGAGTGAGGACATAGGGGTGAACTGAGTGGAGATCTGCTCTTCCATGGCATATGGAGGACAACTATGACCCAGTCAGGTATTATCTTCAGTGATGTGCCTTTCTCTTCTCTGAGGAGCATGAATGAGAATTACAGGCTTGCTCATCACTGCTATATTCATCTCAGATCCTTGGAGAAAGATGTATTATCTACTGGGGGTGGATTCGCCATGCAGCAGCTCAGGAGACTTGGTGTGAGGAGGTGGTGGAGGGCTGAGCTGAGTTTCCTGTTTGGCCGGGAGGGTGAGATGAAGAGAAGAGATGACAGCAGAGTCTACAGCAAAGGGTTGCTGGGGCTTTCCACATCAAAAGCATGTGATGGCCTATGTGCCCTAAACATGCTGAGGCCAGAGCAATAAATTCACTCCCCAAACAGTGAAGTGTGGGTAGCCTTCCTGGTTGTCCATCAAACAGGACAGAGCCCATTTGCTAACAAAGCCACTGCCTGTGGGCAGCCTCCAGGGACACTGAGGAGCTGGGCATGATGGTGGGGTGGAAGCCTGAGCATTGGGGTAGGATTTCCCATGGACCGCATGAGCTGGGAAATTCCTCCCAACCTGATGCTTTTGGAGCTTTTGGGTTGTGTCAGAGTGTTTTGACAGAGAACTGTTGGTCATGCCTTCTCTTCCAGAGCTTGCCCTGGGTCTTGCTTTTATTGGTTTCACCAGCAGCTGAAATGCAGCTACTGTGTTGGGGCTGAGAGCAGCAGCTCCCAAAAAGGGTGATGCAAACAGGTTGAGCTGGGTGGTGAGGCAGGTGGTGCTTGTCCCCACCACCCAAATGCAGATGGGGAAGTCCAAGCTTTGCATACCTTCTGATGTGAGATATCCCTTCAGCTGCACCTTAACCCAGATGCTTGCTCAAGAGAGCGAAAGGTGCTTCCTTAACCCTATGCAGCACCGAGCTTTTCCCGAGCTCTCCCTTCTATGTCCCAGCCTGGGTTGTGCTCCTGAACCTGACATCATGTTGGATGGTGGCCTGCAGTAATGGAACTGCAGGTGGAAGATTAAAAAAAAAAAAGCAGTGGGGAGATCAAGTCAGTTGATATCAATTCCAACTTATTTAAATTAAAATGGATAGTGATATATAAACCATTTAAATATTTAATCTCAGGAAGAGCCCTGAACGAGCACATACTGTGCACACATAATGAGTGAGTGGTGGTGGCAGCAGTGGCAGCTGAACGGGGCTGGATCATACCTGGAGGAAGCAGCCATGCCCCCTTCCACCCCAGGCTTGCTGGGGGGAGGAGGGGTTTGAAATATTATATTTAAATGGAAGATTAATGTTCTAGTCAGCAGAAATTATTGGAAATTAATGAGCAGATTGGGTCTGAGTAGCCTGAGGAGAGGGTGTCATCCTGCTCCTGGGCACCTGGTGACTCCAAGAGATGCTTAAAACAGCCCCAAATCAGAGCTGTGCAATCTATGTGGAGATTCACGAGGTCACTGGTGTAACTGGGAGAACTTGTCCTTCCCCCTTTAAAGAAAAAACAATCAAAAAAACTGTGTTTTCTCTAGAAGAGCTTTCCTCAGGTGGGAGCACATGGTCCAGCTAGGGTGCTACCCTGTGGTAGACAGTGCTGGGACACCCTCAGCCCCAGTTAATCCCATTTCTAAAACACTGTCTCTAAAAATGAGCCAAAACAGGCAGATCTGTGTGGGTTTCTTCTTCCTCCTGAAATATTTAATTTCCTGACTTCCTATAGCCAGGTTTAAGTAGATGTTCCCTCTGCAGAAAATGCTCTGATATCGTTAAATAGGATTCTGCAATCTCCAGCAGCTAAAGTGCTTAGTTAGGGTCCAAGGGTGGTTTTTTAATCCCGATTTGGTCCATCCTTACTGAAGTGCAGGGTTTGTAGTGATGAGCGATTCAGGGCTTATCACTGTGCTGCGGTAGGAAGTGCCGTGAATGCCAGACCTGTGCTTACATGGGCAGGGAAATGTATGAATTTTTCCACATCAGTGGGAGCCGAAGATTCTGCTAAAGGTGCCTGCAGCTGCCAGGAGCAAGATATGGCTGTGCCAAACAGCTCTGAGGGGGCAGAAATCAGTGTAGAAAACTTAAATGTGGATTTCATGCCTTGGAAAGCCAACTATAAAAATGTGTCCCAGGTGCTGGTCTGCTGTTGGCCTTGCAACAGGAGATTTGGGCTCCCTGGCTGGTGATGTTGCTGAAGCACAGGCTCTGCGGCTCTCTTGAATTCTCCAATTTGACTCCGGAGATGTGAATTAGGGACACTTGGGTGGGCTGTTGGCTGTGCTGGGCTGGCTGGAGGGCTGCAGCAAGCCAGCAGCTGCCTGTGGGGCAGCGTCAACCCCCATGGGTCAGTGTGGGTTCTGTCTGGGGTGGCTGTCTCCATCTCCTGTGTAAAAGCCCCATTAAAGGCTGGGATGCTATGGAAACAACAGCTGCGGAGGGACCTGAGCTGCATTGACTGCGGTCAGGACGAAGTTACCTTCCCAATTACCGCCTCTGGTGGTGCATGCTAAAGGAAAGGCAATAAGTGAAACGAGCCTCTGCTTATTGTCCTGAAGGTCTGTCTGTTAGCTAACGAGGCAGATGGCTGAGCCTCTTATTAAATGATGCTACTTAGCACTTTTGTAGAGTTATAGGTAGTAACTCATTTAAACTGGAGCTCTGTATCGACAAGGGGCTCGAAACAGCACCTCCTTCTGCCTGTGATTTGATTTCGGCAGAGGCTGTGCTGGCTGGTGCCAAGGGCAGGTCGGTGCTGCCGCGAGCTCTGTGGTGCAAACCCAGCCTGCGGGGAGCCGGGCTCAGCCCTCGGCTGGCGGTGGCCCTTTGTAAGGCAACACCGCAGCATTACTTAGCCAAAGCGCCGGCTGCATTGTGCAGCGGGTAGCAACGTTGATGGAAGTGATATTTAATCCAGGGAAATACATGATACATAGTCTAGTATTCCCTGCTTATCCATCATACAATGCAGTTCATGGGGATTAAATATCCCTCCTGTAAAGTTGTTTGAGATCAGTGTTATTTGTTTTGCAAATGATCCTGACAGGGATGCTGAGTGCTATTGATTACCAATGGTTCTTTAAAAATTACTATTATACTGCAAATTATGAAGCTTGGGGGTATCCAGTTATATGATAATGGAAAGGCATTGGTGTGTAATGACATATGCATCATAATAAATTTGCTCTTCCTATACAACGGAGATTGAAAGGGACAAGACTTGACTGATAGCATTAGCTGTCTGCCATGGTATGTCCAAGGGAAAATGATGGAATTGCCTAGTTCATTGTGGCAAAAAGTAATAATTAGGAAAGCAATTTAGGGGAAAAAAATGAAGAAAAAGCCCTTATTCTGAGCAAAATCTCCTCTATCTTCCTGTTAAAATATGTAAGCCACCTCTTTAATTCATAAATAGCTAAAATCCCTCATTGCTCTCCCATGTTCTGTTCCAGGAGCATCTACAAAGCATTGCCCAGGTGACAGCCATGCTGCCAATCCCAGGGGGCTCCTGGATTTGCTGGGAAAGCCTTTGCTGGTCTCATGGCCGTGGCTGTGATAACAGTGCAAACAAGCCCTGAATCAGCTGGGAGTTTCAGGGTGTTGGTGCCCTTGAAGCTGATGGAGGACGCTTGGGTTGTGTGTTCTCATTTGTGATGATGAATGTGAGGTAATGCAACTGCTTGTCTTCCAGGCTCTCCCAGCATATCCCAGCTCCATAGCAAGGTCTTTGGTCCTCAGCTGTGTTTGGGAGGAGCTGAAGGGATGCTCTGGGCTATGGTGGCTTGAGCAGTGTCACAGGAATCTTCCCCAACCTGGGGGCAGTGAAGGGCGCTGTGACCCTGCCCTGGCCACTCTCTGGGCAGTTGATAGCTGCTTTTGATTGCTTTTCCATCACGGGATGGCACAGGGGGCTGGTAGGGAGGACTTGATGCTGGTCTGTGATGGGTAATGCATTCAGGAAGGTGTGTGGTGTGAAGGTTAAATCAGACGCCTTTTACTGTGGCCGTTCTGTGCTCCTGGCATCCTGCTGCAAATACCAAATGATGGCAATGCAAATAAGCCTTTTCCTCATACTGCTGCTGATCTATAGGAGAGCCCCCAGACAGCAAATGCCTGGGTCTGTGCTTCTATATTATCATGCTCAGCAGCAGCTGAGCATGGAGAAATACATGTCCAGGAGCAAGTGTCAGCAGAAGCGTGTGTAAATCAAAAGGAAGAGGGAAAAAGTTTCCCTTCTTCCTCTGGCACCTTCTCAGCATCCTTTGTCATGAAGTCAGGTATTGCACCAAGAGTCAATGGGCTGCCAACACAGATGTACCATGCTCTCCTTATGGCCACCCAGCAAGGAAGTGCCCAGGGGCAGGAGACCTCCTCCATAGATCCTAATTCATTTTCACTCCCCTGTTCATTTGTTTTGCTGGGCTGCAGTAGGGATGCTTGCACAGAAGCTACAATTTCTTTAGAGAGACTCAACACTTGTTAATGTGGTGCTTCAGATGAGGGAAGGAGGAGGTGTGGGCTTATTTAGGTATTATTTCGTGAGCTGTAAGACATTTCCTAAAGATCCAGCACTGGCCTCCCATGAATCCCACTTGGAAAGGGGGGTGGAGGAAGATTGAAATCCCAAAAGACTGATGGGAGCTCAGAGCCCACATGCACTGGTGGTCACTGGAGGCTGGGTGCATCCTGATCACAAGCAGTACTGCAGTGTTACTGACCTTATCCAGAGGAATTATTCCTCCTGCCTGAAGCAGAAGGTGTCCTGGCTGAGGCTGCCAGGCTGTGTCCTGCCAGCCCAGCTCCTTGGAAGGGGCTGGGGGTGGCTGAATGGTCAGACAGGGAGCAGGAGCTCCTTGAGCTGGCACTGTGGGAACGATTCTCAGTATGAACACAGTGCAGAATAAATAACCCCCCTTCTCTCCCCCTTGCGAGGATGCTGTCAGTGGAAATGCTCTGCCCCTTGACTTGCAATAAAGTAATTATTTATCGTGCTGTTCTCAGGCCAAGTCCTCTGCAGGTTGATGTGTGCTCTACCCTGTCTCGTGACCTGTTTGTAACCACACTGCGATTCAGGAGTAATCAACAGCTGCAGAGATGCTGCTTGTCCTTAGAGAAGGGCTGAGCACCTTGGGGGGAGCAGTGGTGGCTTTGGTTTTTGCAATAAAGATAAAATCCCAAGGTTTTGTCAGTGCTTCAGGAGTGGGGTTCTCAACTTATAGCAACAGTAACAAGGGCTTGAGAACTTCTTGGAGGAATCACAATATCAAGATTGTAGAGGAGGGAGGATTGCAGGTATGGGCTGCAGAGCCCAGGAGATGGGGGACCAGGATTGTGGGGTGAATAGTGTCTGCATCCCAGGATTGATGGCTCAGTTCAAGGCTAATAGGGGGGTTTCTGGGGTTTATTGCAAACAGATCTCTTTATTCATCTTCATCATTCCCAGCTGAAGCTGGGTCAATGTATGGAGCTGCATTGGAGGTGCCCATATCAGGACACAAAACATGCTTGACTTCTGCAGAGATGCACGCAGGTGTGAATATGCTGGAAAACAAGGTTTTCTCCAGCATTACCTTTGCGAATGCCCTAACCTGATGTCTGTGATCCAAACCATCCCAGGGGAGAGAGCTCTTCCAAGAACTCTTTGAATATCAAACACTTCACAGTGACCCCGAAGAGGCTGGATGGGGAAGAAAAGAGTGCTTGTCTGTCTCCGCTGGTTGTATGGACCTAAAAGTAGCAGGCTTGAGTGCTGCTGATGCTTTCATTACCTTACCACCTTATGGAACAGCCATAGTGGGATGTTTTCATGTGTATGGGTTCTGGGATGTCTTTTGATCCAACATTGCATTACATCTTATGATTTAAAAAAAAAAAATTGTGATTGGAGCTGTCCTTTGGCTGAATGAATGAGCCACAGGGTCACTTCTCACAGAAGCAAAGGCAGTGGGAAGTTGAGGAGGATCTGAGCGGCACAGGGGTGCAATTGTGTGACTTGCGCAACTGTGCAAAGCAAACTGGCTGGGGTGAAGGTGGGGAGTCCTCTCCACCCCCAGACACCCTAGGCTGGACCTGACTACCCTCAGAGGGGCTGGCATTGCTGGGGTTGTTGCATGAAGGTCAGCCATGAGCTGACGCAGGGTTTGTTCCTCTTCGGAAGGGTTTATCTGGGAAAATGTGGATGCATGAGTGTCACCACCGCTCCCCACCTGGGCTACTGCCAGTCCTGACACAAACACTTGTGTGTCAAGCAACAAGTTCTGGCCCCATAACATCACTCCTTTGTGGGGGGGGAGCCAGATAAGCAAAGGGGGCCCCAGGGGGCCCCACATCATGGCTGTGGCTTAAAGAGATTTATCAGAGGTTTGATCCTAGCTTAGAAAAACTTTCTCCCTGTCTATGCTAGTGTTGGATTTCAATTTATTTTTTTCCCCGCCGTTGTAATGAAAATCTAAGTGCTACAGTGCTGCAGAGATCTTGACATTGGAAAGCAGCAGCCAACGTGCCCTGTTCCTCTGGAAAAAGGGATCTATCAAAACGTTTTCTTTTTTCATGCTCTAATTTTGCCACTGTTGGTTTATTTTTGTTTTTGGCTTCTTTTTTCCCCACTGTATTCTTAAAACTTCCCTTTCAGGGCTTAACAGCTTAACCATTTCAAAGTCATGCCAAGCGGAAATGTAGCATACGATTTTCTCGCTAAACATTGTGCTGATCTCTCAAATGTATTCTGAATTTGTAGAAAAGCTGCAAAAAACAGGGCTGAAAGAGGGTGAGAATTAGCACTCAGCTGGGGAGCCAGGTCTTTGCATGCTTAGGAAAGATCTGGGTGAGCAAATGCAGTGCTTCTCGCCACTGTGCTCTGCAGTGTTGGCATGGCACAGTATTGGTGGGCTGGAGGGAGGGTAGATGTGTTGAAGCACAGATCTCCATCCTGAGGACAGTACAGTGTTTAATCTGTCCCTTGGTGTGGGTCTCGGTCCTGGTTGTTAGTCCCTGATATCTGAGTTATGCTCCAGGCTTTGCTGCCAGATCCCTCTCTGGGTTTCAGCAGCTTCTTCAACCTCTTGGACCTCCCTCTCTTTTCCAAAAACAAAAGGATAATAGTACCCCAAAGAGCCTATTTTCTGAGGGGCTCTTTGAGTCTCTATGTAAAATGCCCTTTTTCCCCTATTTTGCCAAGTAAAATACAAAGGCAAAGCGATTCACCACCACCTCCAGTGTGCCAGAATCTTGCAAGGGAATGTTACTTCTGGCATGCAAGGGATGCTTTGCCCTGCTGACACCCTGATTTTTTTGCTGAGGTTGTTGGCTGCCTGCGGTGCTCATCCTGCTGAGATGCTGCTGGGTTTGGTGCAGAAATGGCCCCTCTCCTTGTTCATCCCCACTGTGCCGATGGAGGACCTCTGATGTAGCACGTGCTGCTTGTGGGGGCTGAGATGAGCATTATCTGGTTGCAGGGACAGCCCTGCTGTGTGGGAACTCATTTGTGAAGGGTCTCTAGTGACTTTTGTTTGGCTCATGCTCCCATGAGACTGTAAATGGCTGGATTTTCCCTGGGAGGAAGAGGTCAGTGAGCATTTCTGGAAATGCAGACTTTCCCTTACTGCTAAAATGGGTCATCACCACCTAATGAGTGTTGTGACAGAGGCTTCTGCGCAAACCTGGGCTTGAAGGGTGATGATATGGGTACAGCCCGGGACACAAGAAGACAACTTGGTGTAGCAGATCTGAGAGGCTGGTGCAAGTTCTTCTTTCCAAAGCCATAGATAAGAGCTGTTTTTCTGCCATCCTTGGCTTTTTAAGATTGTTCACATTAGAAGACCTTTGAGGTTCTCCACCAGTTGCAGAAAATGTCTATGGCCCTGAGCTGGGCTCTGGATTACGGCAGCCTCCATTAGAGATGCTCAGAGCTGGAATTTGCTCTTTCATTATAGCTATGAGGCTTGCAGGGTGAAGTGAGGGACAGCTCATGATTATTAGTAGCTTTAAAATTAATAATGTTCTTTCTAATGCTTAATCTTTCATTAATAATAAACATACAGCATGCTGTGTTATATCTAGACCAGGAAATGCCCAGTGTCCCCCAGTGCTGGTGCAGTTCAGAGAGCTCTACGTTGACATGAGCAAGGGGTTCCCCAAAGCAGGCCCCTTGTGGGTTCAGTCAGAGGATGTGGGCGAAGGCTCAGTTTGATTTCTGCAAGTCTCACCTGTGTAAATCCTGGGGGGGGAGGCGGAGGGGGGGCAGGCCGGATCCTGTGCCCTGCCAGGACTGCGTGCCTTTGAAGCTGCTCCAAGTCCCCGCTTGTATCACCGAGACCAAGAGCAGAGTGTGGCCCTGTGATTATTTATAATATTTCTAGGGTAAAGGGGAGGGCATGTGAAGGTCTCTGGGCTGCAGGCAGAGGTGAAGAGCACAGCATAGAGAGAAACCACGCAGTGGTGGTGCAGGCTGCAGGCACGAGAGAGCGATGGAGGGGAGCGCGTGTTTGCTGCTTGCAAAACCTCTGGCTGCAGGGGTGCAGGAAAAAGGAACCTGGAGGAGAGGGTTTGGTTCCCCAGATCCTCTCCCAAGCAAATCCATGCTGGTGGAGGGGGTTGGTGCGTGCAGAGCAGTGCAGCTTGGTGCTTCAGCGGGGGGTCTGTGCAGGTGGGAGACTCTGCCCAGAACTGGGAGTGCTGAGGAAGCTGGGGGGCAAAATGTCTTGCCATGAGCTTCAGGGAACGGTGGTGAGGAGAACTGTGGTTATTGTTTATATTGTAGGAAATCTCCCCTGCCCTTCCCTTCCCTCCTTTTCAGTTAATAACCATCAGGAGGGAGATGCTTCCCTAGCTTTCAGGAGAACTAAACTAAAGAAACCAGTTGCAGTCATGTTGCTGGAGAGTGTCTGGCTCCACTTGAGTTGTTTTTCCACTATTTGGGTAAATAAGTTAAGACAATGAGAAGGGCTGCTGAGATGGTTGGCAGTGCACTGAATCCCCTGGGAGATCAGGGCGGCGTTGTTTATTGGTGGGGAGCTGCCTGAGCATGAGGGGTCAGTCTTGCAGTTGTGTAGAGAGGAGGGAAACAAATGGTCTCTGTTTTAGCACCGGATTTGTTGCAAGGAAATGTGCCAAGGATCGTTAGTGCCACAGCCATCATTATCTTTTGCTTGGATTAGTTTTTCCATTTCTCTTTCCTCTTTTTTTAAGGCAAAAAATAATAGCTCATTCCTGTTAGATCAGATACAGACAAAATAATAGCAGTATCACAAAGATTGAGGTCTGAGAGATTAAATTTGAAAGGGAGGAGAAATAAGAGCTTTGGCCCTGCTTGCTGTTACACCAGGCGTACAGATAAATGACTCCGTATGCAGATAAGCAGGGCAAAAAAATAAAAAGGATGCTGAGGAAGAGATGGCAAGAAAAATAGGAACTAATCAGCAGATTCAACCACTGTAATAATGCAGTAAACATGGAAAATTGCATTATATTAGCTCCTCAGCTTCTCATTGTACATATTAGCCACAAAGTCATTGATAGGCAATTTACTGTAGAGATGCAGTGCTGCAGACCGATGTCAGAGCTCCATCCTCGCAGGGGAAGGCGTTTGTGATGCGAAAGGGGAAAGTTGTCTTCCGAACTGTGTAAGGAAGAAGTGGCTCATGTTGAGCATGAGAAATGCACGTAGTTCTCGGTTAAAAATGTGCTCTCAGGAAAAGTACAGCAGCTCTATTTGTCCCCAGTGCCCAGGCAGTGGTTGCTTGCTGAGGCACGGTTTCATTGCAGTCCTGGGATGTTCCCCTCAAGCAGGAGGAAATTGGTCTGTTGCAGATTTTTCTTGATTTTTCTTTATTTTTTACTATTGAACTCAATTTCTATTTTGTTCAATTTCTCACAAAGAATGACAAGTAGCCACTGCTGCCTCTTCCCTCTAGTTCAGGTAAAATCAGCATGGAATGTTATTTGCAAATTATCTTTGTCCCTCTGGCTCCCAGTTAAACTAGGAACGGCTTGATCCTGGGTCCCTCCCAAAATATCCGTTTAGGCCATGTAATGAGTCTGAATATCTCATGCATAGCAGATGAAAGATCTGCAATTTATTTTTAAAGCTTTGAACCAAAAACTTGGGCAATCATAGAAAAAGGATTTTTAAAAAAACAACCTTATGATAATACAAAGCTGGAAGAGAAGTAGCCCTAAACTTCACAGTAAAATCCTGTTTCTCTGCACTCTTATCAACAGCTCTACCCATGATTGGTGCATAAATCTACCTTCAACACAGGATGTTGGAAAATTACCGAGGGACAGCGACATCCTCCTGGCTGCTTGGTGAGAAAGGAAGAATGCACCTGCAGGTATGGGCTGGTACATGGTTTTTGTCCTCTGTTCCCTGTTTGCATTGCACTAAACCTGCTTGTTGCATGGAT
Organism: Anseranas semipalmata; assembly: GCA_013399115.1. Taxonomy (NCBI): domain Eukaryota; kingdom Metazoa; phylum Chordata; class Aves; order Anseriformes; family Anseranatidae; genus Anseranas; species Anseranas semipalmata. The sequence goes on along the minus strand of VXAA01001568.1, from coordinate 1,689,094 downwards.
TGGAGGGGGAAAATAAGACTTCTGCAAGAGGGAAACCTCAGAAGTGATTCTTTAAACTTGTCTCCAGCCACAAATAAGTTGTTTGGGACCTGCTGTGCACCTGAGTGGCTCTGGGATCTGCAGGATCTGCCTGACCAGGAAGATGGTGGCGTTTTCTTCTGTATTTGCTATTGGTCTTCATTTGCCCCTGTGGAAGTTTGTCAAACTCCTCATGTAACAGAGCTAGGGCAGTGCTGGATGCTCCTGCAGCCAGGATGGAGGCAGCTCTGCCTTTCCTCCCTGCGGTGTCATTGGAAAGCAGAGCACGTGCTCTGCAATTACCCCCTCCCAGGGTCAAGCCGAACACCCCGTGTGAAACTGCCGCTTCCTCAGTGCTGTGGCAGCTTCTTAGGGCTTGCAGGAACAGCAGAGCAGGATGAAGCCGTGTCGGCTGCTACTGCTGAGCAGCCTTTTCAGCGTGGGAGCGGAGCTAGACACTCCTACCAGGCTCTGCTAATCCAGCCTTGATCCATGCACTTCAAACAGGAGCCTTGTTTTAGGGATGTTCCGAGCACTTCTCTCCCAACAGGCTGCTCTCATGCCTGTAAGGACAGCAGTGTGCCAAAAAAAAAAAAGTTTTATTTTGCACTGAAGTGGATGGGGGTTGCTCCCTGGGCAGCTTCTGAGCAGGGGGAGAATGGAAAGGAGCAGCGATGCCTGGGGCAGGGAAAGGGGAGGCTGGTGGCATTCTGAATGTTGGTTTTGTCACAGCCTGCTGACACTGAGCTCAACCCTGACAAGCCACTGTCCCCAGAAGGCCAGCCCAGCATGGCAACTGGATTACAGCCAACTTTTTAGGGAGGAAAAGGGGGTTTCCAGTCACACAGGCTAGCTTAAAGCTATGTTTGGAGTGATGCTGTGCTTTCCTAAATAAGTGATGTGGTCCTAGAGCAAGCAGGGATGTAGAAGCGGGATAATTCTTGGCAACTGGTCATTACTGCATTGTAGATTGGGGCTTCTCTCAGGCACCCATTTTTGTGTTAGTGGTTTGCTTGTTTTGTCTTCTGAGCAAGCGGTTTGAGGCAATAACATGGATTAGCCTTCTTATCCCCTTGTTTTCTTAGTGTTGACACCCATGTGTGCAGTGAGACTTGTTGCCTTCACTAAAGCCCTTTCTTTTCATGGTGTTGGTCACTCCAATCTGCATGTCTCCATCAGCATGCTTGCATTTGCTTCCTGCAGTGACCACTGGGGACTTGTGATGGACAGCTCGCTGTCACTGGGGCTGGCTTCCACCTGGGGCCTCTTAGGAGATGGTCATGTGTAAGGGTTGGGATCCCCAGGGTGTAACATGGGGAGGAAACCCTTGGTGGGACGTGGTGTCATGACACCTGTGCTAGAGCATGGCTGTGCCAGAGGGTAAACTGGGTGGAGCAAGATGAGCTGGGAGCTAGAAGGAGCTGCGGGTTTTGCTGTTTGAGTAGGTCTTTCATGGATGTGTTGTTGGCACCAAGGTTTCCTAGTCTGTAGGAAGGGCTGGGTGTCTTGGAGAAGCAGCTTAGATTGAGCTGAGACCTCTGAGGTCTCTTGGAGTGGCACTGGGTCCTGTCTGGAACTGGAGTAGTGGCACAGGTATTTCTGTTCTCCGGTGATAAAGATGAGGAGGTGAAATGAGGAGTAGGTGTTATAAGAGGGGTGGGTGACAGGGCTGCTCTCCTGACACGGGGTAATTTGTACTGAGGTTTCAGCTGGCTTTCCAGCTTGCTGCCACTCATCTGCAGAGCCCCATGCAGAGGCTGGTGGCACCCGTTGCCTCTGCTGGTGCTCCATCAGCACACATTTCTCCACAGCAAGCTCTCCCCAGAGCCCTTCTGCAGCCAGGGCTGATTGAAGCTTTGCCCCTGTACATAAACACTTGTGCAGATGCATCGGAGCCTGGCACCACGTGCTCAGTGATGCTGCAGAGGTGGGCTTGCTCCCTGCAACCCATTTCTCCTGGGAGAGCCCCAGCACCCCACCAAGCCCTGGGGGAGGTGCTTTCCCACCCCCTTCCTTCCTGTCACAGACATGACCACTCATGCTGCAGCTGGGGAGCCCCGCATTAGTGTTGGGAAACATCAGGCAATGCTGCATGCTCAGTAGCTCAGTCCTTCAGAGCAAGGCAAGTGCTGAGTGTAACACCTTTGAATGTTCCCACTCCCAATTATCCTCTTAATTACTCAATGAAATGCCCAATAAAACAAATCACTATAATTTCTATTTTATTCTCTGCCTTTCACAGTTTACTTAAGAGCACAGGATCCATTAAGGAGGCCCTTTCTCATCAGGGAATACTTTATGATAGATCATACTTACCAAATGGTTTTATGTTCCTATCCTGTGTCTCATCCTTGCTTCCCGTGCCAGTTTGCTAATTGCCGGAGACAACGGTGGCTGGGAAGCATTGCCTCCCTTGCTGCCCATCCCCGCGGCCCTGAAGTCACAGCACTGAGTTTGTGACATCCCCATGGCAATAAGTTTGTGACATCCCCATGGCAACAGCCTGTGATGTCACTAACGGAGATTACAACTTTGCAGAGCATCCAGGCAGCGGGGCTGAAACTCTTGGGCTCTCGCGTGTCTTTAAATAGAGAGGGAGGAATTAAAATGCAGGGAAGCCTTTAAAATTGCTTTAGATTTCCCCCTTTTTTTTTTTTTTTCCTGAAGGAGGGGGAGATGACTGCAGGTCTGCCACAAGCAGTCTGTTTCCCTGTCCTGCATCAAGCCCATCTTCTCTCCCGCAAATTTGGGGTTTTGCTTAGGGGGGGAGCCTAGTCGATGGTCAAAGGCTGGTGTGTAGGTCATGCCTCCAGTGTCCCTGGGGGCTGCAGGTGTCCCCTGCCCCATGCAGCTCCCTCTGGCTCTGCCCTGCTCTGTGATACTGTGAGCCCCAAGCAAACCTGGGGTCCACAGCCTCTGCTCTGCCCCAAGCTGGTGTCTGCACGGGCTTCCTTTAGTGTTGTCTAATATTCATAGAGTAACGTGATGCTGTTCATGCGTAGACAGTGAGGGAGGGAGATTCATGTGCACACCTCTAGCAACGGGAAAATCAGCTAAAAATCCAGCTCATGCGGTGAGGTAGCAAAAACCATGCAAGCAGGCAGCCCCAGAACTTGCCCAGGGAAGCCACCTCACTGATATTTCAGTAACTCATTTAGCCAGCAAAGCAAATCAAGCAGGAAGAAGAATCTTTTTATTTTAGTTTTTGTAAGGTGGGAATAAAAATGATATTTCAAAGGCTGGTGTGTCTCAGCTGAGCGGCAGTGGGGAAAAGCCAGCACTGCAGAACATACTGTCCTGTCTCCCGGCTTCTCACATCATAACTTCGAAGCTGGATTCAATAGAAATAAATGTTCGGTAGTTCCAGTGGTGGCCTTTGGAAATGGAGCTAATGGAACAAGGCAAAAAAACTGTTACAACATTTTGACAAGCACTTAAATATTTAACGCTGTGCATGGCCCAATTGCGGGGAGCTCAGGGCACACCTGCAGGAAGCAGTGCCCCTCATTAGTGAGGGAGGGTCCTCCTGCTGCAAATTAAGCAAATGATATCTGAGCTGTGTGCTGGTAAACAAGCTGAGGGTGGCTCTGGTGGCATTTCCCGTGCCGGGGATCCGTGGAGGGACGGGAGTGTGGCAGCTGGCCAGTTCTTGGAGAGAGCTGGTGGAGGAGAATGCAGACTGCTGCCCCGAGATGAGGAGGCTGCGGTGATTAAATAGGATCTGCTGAAATCCTTCCAAAGCGGGCTTAGGAATTAAGAGCTGTCAATGTCACATTGAGGGTCACTCACGGCAGGACACCTCCGGCTTCCCCCCGTGCCTCTGTTTAGCCCCATCCAAGCATTAGGAAGCGCGTCCTTCATTTTGGAGCTCTTACCCTCTGCCCGGGGAAGGCAAAATCTTGCCAAGGAGAGGCTCTGAAAAAGTTGCTTGGTGGAGAGCAAGGATGGGACCGTGCATTCTGGGCTCAGAGTTGCTTTGAATTCAGGCACCATTCGGAAGGTAACAGTGAGACTCCTGCCAGAGGAGGGTGTTTTCCTCTCTGCCTTTCTCCTTTTTCTCAGCCAGGAAGGGCTGGTTGCAGCAGGGAGATTTTCACACATCATTAAAGCAGTGTCCAGCTCCACACAGCCATCAACCCCAATCAGAGCTATTTAAGAGGCTGCACTTCTTTTAATCATCCAGGGATGCTCAGGTTTGTCAGTGTGAACCCAGGGCCCTGTGTGAAGGGGGACGGAGCCATGGAGACGATGCTGAGATGAGACCCGTGGTATTAAAAAGCAGTGGCTCCTCCTCACGTGTGCACTGGCCCAAGGGCAGACCTGGAGGATGAGGTCCTTCATTTATTGTCTCCTCATTTCCCTCTGTGGGAGGAGGGTGGCCATGGACCTATGACTGCATGAGCAGCTCTGAGATGTACAGACATGAAATACCTGCCACCAAAACTGCAGCTGCATCCAAGCCCTGCGTGCCGAGCTGTGCAAACACAGCACTGCCATGTTGGTGCTGTGCTTTCTCTTAACCCTCTACAACCACGAGACCTTCCCTTGGCCTTCTCCCAGGCCTGTGTCAGTCCCATGTGCTACATCTATCGCACATGGATGTGGGAAGGACGAATGCATGGGAAACAAACATCACAAAATTACCTACATGTTGACTGCAGAAGATGGCTGTCCTCCTCAAACACTCCTGCGTGCACAGAGGTGCTTTAACGGTGCCCATGTCTCAGAACTTCCTATATTATGACTTTTCCAGGGACAGCTTCACAAAATGTCATTGTTTTTATCAGAATTTCCTGTGGTGGACTTCAAGTTTTAATCGAAGGAACTTATTAAAAAAAAAAAAAAAAAACCAGATTTTTTTTTT